>OY992891.1:15188096-15788096 GCA_963921405.1 Cepaea hortensis
GGGAGGGGGGGGGGGTGTACGACGGCTGGTCTCATCACCTGCCAAAGTCAGGGACAGATTGACCACCTGTGTCTCCGTGCATTCAGACTTACACTAAAGTCAGTGACAGATTGGCCACCTATGTCTCCGTACATTCAGGCTTACACTAAAGTCAGTGACAGATTGGCCACCTATGTCTCCGTACATTCAGGCTACACTAAAGTCAGGGACAGATTGGCCACCTATGTCTCCGTACATTCAGGCTACACTAAAGTCAGGGACAGATTGGCCACCTATGTCTCCGTACATTCAGGCTTACACTAAAGTCAAGGACAGATTGGCCACCTATGTCTCCGTACATTCAAGCTTACACTAAAGTCAGGGACAGATTGGCCACCTATGTCTCCGTACATTCAGTCTTACACTAAAGTCAGGGACAGATTGGCCACCTATGTCTCCGTACATTCAAGCTTACACTAAAGTCAGGGACAGATTGGCCACCTATGTCTCCGTACATTCAAGCTTACACTAAAGTCAGGGACAGATTGGCCACCTATGTCTCCTTACATTCAGGCTTACACTAAAGTCAGGGACAGATTGGCCACCTATGTCTCCGTACATTCAAGCTTACACTAAAGTCAGGGACAGATTGGCCACCTATGTCTCCGTGCTTTCAGGCTTACAGAATGTGATGACCCTATCATATCACAGACACACAGCAGGAAACTGCTTCCGGACAAATTACAATTTTATTGATTAAACCCAACACCAAAGTGAACGAGACATATCTGAGACACGTCACTGTATTTAATTGTTTGAATACTATAATGATAATAGATAGAACAGGTATTAAGGAAGTTAATCTTAAATAACCTAAACAAAGGCAACTTTTCAGAAGATGAAGAATATTCTCTGTAATTTATCTGGTTACAGAAGCTAATCATGGACAATTAACAGACAATCTAGGAATGTTGTGGGAAGCTGCGGAGACGCGGTTTTATAGAAGAATGATCAGAACACTGTGAACTGATAGAAAGAACAACGAAGAAATCTTGAAAGAAGTGAACTGACAAAGAGAACTGGTCACTGGTATCAGAAGTAGACAGTCCACATTCTGTGGGCACGTCATGAGAAAGGTAAGCTGGAGTACGTCATCACAACAACAATGTTGCTGGAGTACGTCATCACAACGACAATGTTGCTGGAGTACGTCATCACAATGACAATGTTGCTGGAGTACGTCATCACAACGACAATGTTGCTGGAGTACGTCATCACAACGACAATGTTGCTGGAGTACGTCATCACAACGACAATGTTGCTGGAGTACGTCATCACAACGACAATGTTGCTGGAGTACGTCATCACAACGACAATGTTGCTGGAGTACGTCATCACAACGACAATGCTGCTGGAGTACGTCATCACAACGACAATGTTGCTGGAGTACGTCATCACAACGACAATGTTGCTGGAGTACGTCATCACAACCACAATGTTGCTGGAGTACGTCATCACAACGACAATGTTGCTGGCCCGATATTTTTACAGAGCAATCGGCGCTCGCCGGATGACGTGGTCAATATCTGGCCGGCCGCCTTTACGTCCGTGGACATTTCCTGTACCAATTTTAGGCTGGGTCCACCTGGATGTCCAGATCACTGAAAATATGTCCTCATCCAACGGTACTCGACCTCATTAACTCCGGGTCCGGTAGTCAAGCATGCTAGACACTGTACTACCTTGGCTCCCTAGTATAGTATAGTATAGTATAGTATAGTATAGTATAGTATAGTATAGTATAGTATAGTATAGTATAGTATAGTATTTCTGTAACTTTTGCAGCTGACTCAGTTAATCCAGGAGGTCGCAGTTATGTCCCCGAGATTACAACAATTAGGTAACTCTCACATCTTCTATACAGTTATCTCTCCGTTGCTGTTGCTGCTGTTGTTGTTGTTGTTGTCGGTATTTGTGCTGATGTTGTTGTTGTTATCGTCTTTGTGGTGGTTGTTGTTGCTGCTGCTGCTGCTGTTCAAAACCAGACACTAGCGACCATGACTCTCCACTTATCTCTGTATTCGTGCGAGTATGTTACTGGCGCTTGGGTTTTGCTTTTTGTTGCACAGTTGCGTTGGCTAACACTCTTGTAAGAGGACAAACAGGAACACACTGTAACAACAGGACAGATTAATATACACAGATCTAGAGGAAGACAGTGAGGGAAGATTCCAGACAGCCTTTCATCATGGCGTGGACAAATGTTCGATGTCTGCAATCGAAGTTCGTTTGACGAGCTAAATACTGACCACCTAATCCTCCATGTAGAGGTCAGCGAGCTAAATACTGACCACCTAATCCTCCATGTAGAGGTCAGCGAGCTAAATACTGACCACCTAATCCTCCATGTAGAGGTCAGCGAGCTAAATACTGACCACCTAATCCTCCATGTAGAGGTCAGCGAGCTAAATACTGACCACCTAATCCTCCATGTAGAGGTCAGCGAGCTAAATACTGACCACCTAATCCTCCATGTAGAGGTCAGGGAGCTAAATACTGACCACCTAATCCTCCATGTAGAGGTCAGCGAGCTAAACAGTGACCACCTAATCCTCCATGTAGAGGTCAGCGAGCTAAATAGTGACCACCTAATCCTCCATGTAGAGGTCAGCGAGCTAAATACTGACCACCTAATCCTCCATGTAGAGGTCAGCGAGCTAAATACTGACCACCTAATCCTCCATTAGAGGTCAGCGAGCTAAATACTGACCACCTAATCCTCCATGTAGAGGCCAGCGAGCTAAATACTGACCACCTAATCCTCCATGTAGAGGTCAGCGAGCTAAATAGTGACCACCTAATCCTCCATGTAGAGGTCAGCGAGCTAAATAGTGACCACCTAATCCTCCATGTAGAGGTCAGCGAGCTAAATACTGACCACCTAATCCTCCATTTAGACGTCGGCACCAGGCTTAATGCGCTTGCACTTAAACTTCCGGTGTTTTGACGGCAGGGTACGGGGTTCATTTCCTTTGCCGGTCAGTTGGAATTCAACGTTGAATTCCCGTTCAGAAAGCAATGGCAAACTGAACATAAACTTGCCTAGTAAATGAACCTGGGGTTTGGGCTTAAAAACAACGTCCTGCCAAGGACAACGCAATACCTCCGTGCACTCAGGCCACACATGTGATGGTCCCAGCACTTCACATACCTCCGTACACTCAGGTTACACACGTAATGGTCCCAACAATTCACTTACCTCCGTGCACTCAGGCCATACATGTGATGGTCCCAGCACTTCACATTCCACCGTGCACTCATGCCATACATGTGATGGTCCAAGCACTTCACATACCTCCGTGCACTCAGGCCATACATGTGATGGTCCCAGCACTTCACATACCTCCGTGCACTCAGGCCACACATGTTATGGTCCCAGCACTTCATATACCCAGAGCAGCTTCCTGGTACGGAACTTTTTGTGTATAGACAAATATCATCACGAGACAGAATATAATCACGGCGTTGACACATGTGAGCCCAGGGATGGATACATTCTGTTGGACATCTGGAAGTGTGGAGAAGTGTGATCACTCATGCCCAATGGCAAGACATTAAATGTTGATAATAATAACCAGCAATGATATTGTTCAGCAGTGTCGTTTTCTACAAGTGATCGTTATGGGGAGAGAATTAGTGGTGATTCATTGACAGAACTGAAATCTTCAAGAACCAGCTGTGAATGTAATGCTAAATCATAGATCACAGAAGAGGACCTTGCAGACAGTATAAGACAAAAAACAATATAGAACTCTTTATGTTGGTGAGAACTTTAATGCAGACAGCGGGATATTTACAGCTCCAATTGATGGACTCTGTGTGACAGCTATTTCATTATGTCTCATCAAGAACGTGGAACAGAATGGGGATGTCAAACACACGCAATGTATTTACCAATCTTCAAATAGCCAAGTGTGTGAGTGTTCAGCTGCGAGGAAACACACAACCGCTTGTGGCGTGGCTGTTGTTGCCATGAAGGCTGGTGGTGTGCTGTATTCATGTGTCAACTTTATAGAGAAGAATAGCTATCAGAGAAAATTGTTCTCTTTCTGTTTTTTATTGCCATGAGTGATATGTCACATAATGTACAGACAAGCTGAAAAATATCTATTGGCAGTAGACATGTTGATTGTAAGGAAAATCCAAAGAATGCCATGCGTTAGCAGAAAAACCAATGACCAAGTTCTGCAAGAAACAAATGAAAACCATAAACTGATTAGAGAAATTATAAATAGACAGTCAACATTTGTTGGGCATGTTATAAGAAGCGATAAACTAGAGAAATTTGTGACAACTAGCAATATTAAGTGGGAAAGAAGATGGGGAAGGCAGAGAAATAAATATCTGGATGGCTTGGTCACGTGGCATGGTCGACACAAGAACACAGTGTTAATCCACGACTCTAGTGATCACGTGAGATGGCGAATCCTGACCGCCCATGCTTACCGACTTGGTACATGTTGATATGTCATATCGAACACACACACACACACACACACACACACACTCACACACACACACCAAAAAAAACACACACACACTCATAAACACAGAACACACAAACAGAATACAAACACGGGAAAAGATAATTATAGGCAGAGATGAATAATATGGAGTACATGGAGGGAGGTGTAGGAGACAGCAAAATATCAGACGGCCTGGTATGGGTAGTTGTATGGCCTGTGCTCCAATGGAGGATAAAGGGCAGAAGATAAAGTTGTTTCAACATGCTCACTTATATACCTGGAACATAATGTAACAACTGGATATATGAATGGATAAAGTTGTTTCAACATGCTCTCTTATATACCTGGAACATAATGTAACAACTGGATATATGAATGGATAAAGTTGTTTCAACATGCTCTCTTATATACCTGGAACATAATGTAACAACTGGATATATGAATGGATAAAGTTGTTTCAACACGCTCTCTTATATACCTGGAACATAATGTAACAACTGGATATATGAATGGATAAAGTTGTTTCAACACGCTCTCTTATATACCTGGAACATAATGTAACAACTGGATATATGAATGGATAAAGTTGTTTCGACACGCTCTCTTATATACCTGGAACATAATGTAACAACTGGATATATGAATGGATAAAGTTGTTTCAACACGCTCTCTTATATACCTTGAACATAATGTAACAACTAGATAGATGAATGGATAAAGTTGTTTCAACACGCTCTCTTATATACCTGGAACATAATGTAACAACTGGATATATGAATGGATAAAGTTGTTTCAACACG
Organism: Cepaea hortensis; assembly: GCA_963921405.1. Taxonomy (NCBI): domain Eukaryota; kingdom Metazoa; phylum Mollusca; class Gastropoda; order Stylommatophora; family Helicidae; genus Cepaea; species Cepaea hortensis. The sequence continues at coordinate 15,193,402 of OY992891.1, forward strand.
CTCTCTTATATACCTGGAACATAATGTAACAACTGGATATATGAATGGATAAAGTTGTTTCAACATGCTCTCTTATATACCTGGAACATAATGTAACAACTGGATATATGAATGGATAAAGTTGTTTCAACACGCTCTCTTATATACCTGGAACATAATGTAACAACTGGATATATGAATGGATAAAGTTGTTTCAACATGCTCTCTTATATACCTTCAACATAATGTAACAACTGGGTATATGAATGGATAAAGTTGTTTCAACATGCTCACTGATATACCTTGAACATAATGTAACAACTGGATATATGAATGGATAAAGTTGTTTCAACATGCTCTCTTATATACCTTGAACATAATGTAACATTTGGATAGACGAATGGATAAAATGGAAAAGGAAGTTAGAGTGACATGTTTCTTGACAGTCTTTCATCTGCCACTGCCATTTACTGCCAATATTGTACCTTGCGGTGTATAGCAAGGGGGTCTTTGAGCCTGAGGAATTAAGGCCGCCTGGCTAGTGGAGTCTCCGCGAACTATGCAGGTTAGGATTTTCTTTTTTTCCACCATGGAATACATTATGTCAGTCATTGATACATTCTCTTGGACATTGTGAAGTGTGCAGAAGTATTTTCACACATGTCACTTGGCAAGACAATTGATTATTACGCTGATGATGATAGTTAGCCTTAGTATAGTGTGGCATTGTAGTTTTGTTTTTAACAAGAGAATGAAATGAAGAGAAATCTTGCGTTGATTCTTTTACAGAAGTGAAATCTCCAGGAACTAGATGTGGATTTAGTGCTTGGAAGACGTTTAAAGGAGAAGTTGCTGTCAACACTACAATAAGTCAGTACACGGGAATGGACTGCAATGTTGGCGAGAACTTTAATGTAGACAGCGGGATATTCACAGCTCCAGTTGATGGACTCTATGTGGCAGCTATTTCATTATATCTCTATGAGAACGAATATCTGTATGTTGGTGTCAAGTACAAGCAATGTCTGGATCAAGGGTCAGGTACTCACGTGTGTGTGAGTTCAGCTGTGACGAAAGAAACTACCGGTTGTGGTGTGGGCGTTGTTGACATGAAAGCTGGTGAAGTGTTGTATTCACATGTATACGAGGTGGAGAAGAATAATTATGCCAAATATGTTTACTTTTCGTGTTTTCTATTGGGGTGAGTTCCATGACATGGGAACCGCGTTAACCTAGTTGCTAGACACTGGCCTGTCTCACTGGAGGTCAGGGGTTCGAAATGTAGGAGGGCGGATTACAATTGTTAAACTTGACATGGGCTCACAGGTGGACCCAGCCCAAAATAGCTACAGGAAATATCTATAGAAGTAAAGGCGGCCGGTGTGACACTGACCACATCAGCCCCGAGTGTCGTCTGGTCTATACAATTACAAACATGTGTCTGGTCTATACAAACATGTGTCTGGTCTATACAAACATGTGTCTGGTCTATACAAACATGTGTCCAGCACCGCTATGTGCCTTAAGTCTGGCATATTAAAGTGATCCAGTAAAGGACAGTGTTTATATGGCATTGCAAAGTGAGCCAGGCAGTGATGTGGTTCTAGCCCCTAAATATGACAACCTACACTCGGGCAATGATGTATTTCTAGCCCCATATTGTTAAAGCACAATCGACACTCTGGCAGTGATGTGGTTCTAGCCCAACATTGGTATAGGACAACCGACACTCTGGCAGTGATGTGGTTCTAGACCCATGTTGTTATAGGACAATCGACACTAGGGCAGTGATGTGGTCCTAGACCCATATTGTTATAGGACAATCGACACTCTGGCAGTGATGTGGTTCTAGACCCATGTTGTTATAGGACAATCGACACTAGGGCAGTGATGTGGTTCTAGACCCATATTGTTATAGGACAATCGACACTCTGGCAGTGATGTGGTTTTAGACCCATGGTGTTATAGGACAATCGACACTCTGGCAGTGATGTGGTTCTAGACCCATATTGTTATAGGACAATCGACACTCGGGCAGTGATGTGGTTCTAGCCCAACATTGGTATAGGACAACCGACACTCGGGCAGTGATGTGGTTCTAGACCCATATTGTTATAGGACAATCGACAATCTGGCAGTGATGTGGTTCTAGCCCAACATTGGTATAGGACAACCGACACTCGGGCAGTGATGTGGTTCTAGACCCATATTGTTATATGACAATCAACACTCGGGCAGTGATGTGTCTCTAGACCCATATTGTTATAGGACAACCGACACTCGGGCAGTGATGTGGTTCTAGACCCATATTGTTATAGGACAATCGACACTAGGGCAGTGATGTGGTTCTAGACCCATATTGTTATAGGACAATCAACACTCGGGCAGTGATGTGGTTCTAGACCCATATTGTTACAGGACAATCGACACTAGGGCAGTGATGTGGTTCTAGACCCATATTGTTATGGGACAATCGACACTCGGGCAGTGATGTGGTTCTAGACCCATATTGTTATAGGACAATCGACACTCTGGCAGTGATGTGGTTCTAGACCCATGTTGTTATAGGACAATCGAAACTCTGGCAGTGATGTGGTTCTAGACCCATATTGTTATAGGACAACCGACACTCTGGCAGTGATGTGGTTCTAGACCCATATTGTTATAGGACAACCGACACTCTGGCAGTGATGTGGTTCTAGACCCATATTGTTATAGGACAATCGACACTCTGGCAGTGATGTGGTTCTAGACCCATATTGTTATAGGACAACCGACACTCTGGCAGTGATGTGGTTCTAGACCCATATTGTTATAGGACAATCGACACTCTGGCAGTGATGTGGTTCTATACCCATATTGTTATAGGAAAACCGACACTCTGGCAGTGATGTGGTTCTAGACCCATGTTGTTATAGGACAATCAACACTCTGGCAGTGATGTGGTTCTAGACCCATATTGTTATAGGACAATCGACACTCTGGCAGTGATGTGGTTCTAGGCCCAGATTGTTATAGGACAATCGACACTCGGGCAGTGATGTGGTTCTAGACCCATATTGTTATAGGACAACCGACACTCTGGCAGTGATGTGGTTCTAGACTCATATTGTTATAGGACAACCGACACTCTGGCAGTGATGTGGTTCTAGACCCATATTGTTATAGGACAACCGACACTCTGGCAGTGATGTGGTTCTAGACCCATATTGTTATAGCACAACCGACACTCGGGCAGTGATGTGGTTCTAGACCCATATTGTTATAGGACAACCGACACTCGGGCAGTGATGTAGTTCTAGACCCATATTGTTATAGAACAATCTACACTCGGGCAGTGATGTAGTTCTAGACCCATATTGTTATAGGACAATCGACACTCGGGCAGTGATGTGGTTCTAGACCCATATTGTTATAGGACAATCGACACTCGGGCAGTGATGTGGTTCTAGTCCCATATTGTTATAGGACAACCGACACTCGGACAGTGATGTTGTTCTAGACCCATATTGTTATAGGACAATCGACACTCGGGCAGTGATGTGGTTCTAGACCCATATTGTTATAGGACAATCTACACTCGGGCAGTGATGTGGTTCTAGTCCCATATTGTTATAGGACAACCGACACTCTGGCAGTGATGTGGTTCTAGACCCATATTGTTATAGGACAATCGACACTCTGGCAGTGATGTGGTTCTAGACCCATATTGTTATAGGACAACCGACACTCTGGCAGTGATGTGGTTCTAGACCCATATTGTTATAGGACAATCGACACTCTGGCAGTGATGTGGTTCTATACCCATATTGTTATAGGAAAACCGACACTCTGGCAGTGATGTGGTTCTAGACCCATGTTGTTATAGGACAATCAACACTCTGGCAGTGATGTGGTTCTAGACCCATATTGTTATAGGACAATCGACACTCTGGCAGTGATGTGGTTCTAGGCCCAGATTGTTATAGGACAATCGACACTCGGGCAGTGATGTGGTTCTAGACCCATATTGTTATAGGACAACCGACACTCTGGCAGTGATGTGGTTCTAGACTCATATTGTTATAGGACAACCGACACTCTGGCAGTGATGTGGTTCTAGACCCATATTGTTATAGGACAACCGACACTCTGGTAGTGATGTGGTTCTAGACCCATATTGTTATAGCACAACCGACACTCGGGCAGTGATGTGGTTCTAGACCCATATTGTTATAGGACAACCGACACTCGGGCAGTGATGTAGTTCTAGACCCATATTGTTATAGAACAATCTACACTCGGGCAGTGATGTAGTTCTAGACCCATATTGTTATAGTACAATCGACACTCGGGCAGTGATGTGGTTCTAGACCCATATTGTTATAGGACAATCGACACTCGGGCAGTGATGTGGTTCTAGTCCCATATTGTTATAGGACAACCGACACTCGGACAGTGATGTTGTTCTAGACCCATATTGTTATAGGACAATCGACACTCGGGCAGTGATGTGGTTCTAGACCCATATTGTTATAGGACAATCTACACTCGGGCAGTGATGTGGTTCTAGTCCCATATTGTTATAGGACAATCGACACTCGGGCAGTGATGTGGTTCTAGACCCATATTGTTATAGGACAATCGACACTCGGGCAGTGATGTGGTTCTAGTCCCATATTGTTATAGGACAACCGACACTCGGACAGTGATGTGGTTCTAGACCCATATTGTTATAGGACAATCGACACTCGGGCAGTGATGTGGTTCTAGACCCATATTGTTATAGGACAACCGACACTCGGACAGTGATGTGGTTCTAGACCCATATTGTTATAGGACAATCGACACTCGGGCAGTGATGTGGTTCTATACCCATATTGTTATAGGACAACCGACACTCGGGCAGTGATGTGGTTCTAGACCCATATTGTTATAGGACAACCGACACTCGGGCAGTGATGTGGTTCTAGACCCATATTGTTATAGGACAATCGACACTCTGGCAGTGATGTGGTTCTAGACTCATATTGTTATAGGACAATCTACACTCTGGCAGTGATGTGGTTCTAGACTCATATTGTTATAGGACAATCTACACTCGGGCAGTGATGTGGTTCTAGACCCATATTGTTATAGGACAACCGACACTCTGGCAGTGATGTGGTTCTAGACCCATATTGCTATAGGACAACCGACACTCTGGCAGTGATGTGGTTCTAGACCCATATTGTTATAGCACAACCGACACTCGGGCAGTGATGTGGTTCTAGACCCATATTGTTATAGGACAAACTACACTCTGGCAGTGATGTAGTTCTAGACCCATATTGTTATAGGACAATCTACACTCGGGCAGTGATGTAGTTCTAGACCCATATTGTTATAGGACAACCGACACTCGGGCAGTGATGTGGTTCTAGACCCATATTGTTATAGGACAATCGGCACTCGGGCAGTGATGTGGTTCTCGTCCCATATTGTTATAGGACAACCGACACTCGGGCAGTGATGTGGTTCTAGACCCATATTGTTATAGGACAACCGACACTCGGGCAGTGATGTGGTTCTAGACCCATATTGTTATAGGACAATCTACACTCGGGCAGTGATGTGGTTCTAGTCCCATATTGTTATAGGACAATCGACACTCGGGCAGTGATGTGGTTCTAGACCCATATTGTTATAGGACAATCTACACTCTGGCAGTGATGTAGTTCTAGACTCATATTGGTATAGGACAATCTACACTCTGGCAGTGATGTGGTTCTAGACCCATATTGTTATAGGACAACCGACACTCGGGCAGTGATGTAGTTCTAGACTCATATTGTTATAGGACAATCTACACTCGGGCAGTGATGTGGTTCTAGACCCATATTGTTATAGGACAACCGACACTCGGGCAGTGATGTGGTTCTAGACCCATATTGTTATAGGACAACCGACACTCGGGCAGTGATGTAGTTCTAGACTCATATTGTTATAGGACAATCAACACTCGGGCAGTGATGTGGTTCTAGACCCATATTGTTATAGGACAACCGACACTCTGGCAGTGATGTGGTTCTAGACCCATATTGTTATAGGACAATCGACACTCGGGCAGTGATGTAGTTCTAGACTCATATTGTTATAGGACAATCGACACTCAGGCAGTGATGTAGTTCTAGACTCATATTGTTATAGGACAACCGACACTCTGGCAGTGATGTAGTTCTAGACACATATTGTTATAGGACAATCTACACTCTGGCAGTGATGTAGTTCTAGACACATATTGTTATAGGACAATCTACACTCTGGCAGTGATGTGGTTCTAGACTCATATTGTTATAGGACAATCTACACTCTGGCAGTGATGTGGTTCTAGACTCATATTGTTATAGGACAATCTACACTCTGGCAGTGATGTGGTTCTAGACCCATATTGTTATAGGACAATCGACACTCTGGCAGTGATGTAGTTCTAGACTCATATTGTTATAGGACAATCTACACTCTGGCAGTGATGTGGTTCTAGACTCATATTGTTATAGGACAATCTACACTCTGGCAGTGATGTATTTCTAGACTCATATTGTTATAGGACAATCTACACTCGGGCAGTGATTTGGTTCTAGACCCATATTGTTATAGGACAATCTACACTCTGGCAGTGATGTAGTTCTAGACTCATATTGTTATAGGACAACCGACACTCGGGCAGTGATGTGGTTCTAGACCCATATTGTTATAGGACAACCGACACTCGGGCAGTGATGTAGTTCTAGACCCATATTGTTATAGAACAATCTACACTCGGGCAGTGATGTAGTTCTAGACCCATATTGTTATAGGACAATCGACACTCGGGCAGTGATGTGGTTCTAGACCCATATTGTTATAGGACAATCGACACTCGGGCAGTGATGTGGTTCTAGTCCCATATTGTTATAGGACAACCGACACTCGGACAGTGATGTGGTTCTAGACCCATATTGTTATAGGACAATCGACACTCGGGCAGTGATGTGGTTCTAGACCCATATTGTTATAGGACAATCTACACTCGGGCATTGATGTGGTTCTAGTCCCATATTGTTATAGGACAATCGACACTCGGGCAGTGATGTGGTTCTAGACCCATATTGTTATAGGACAATCGACACTCGGGCAGTGATGTGGTTCTAGTCCCATATTGTTATAGGACAACCGACACTCGGACAGTGATGTGGTTCTAGACCCATATTGTTATAGGACAACCGACACTCGGACAGTGATGTGGTTCTAGACCCATATTGTTATAGGACAATCGACACTCGGGCAGTGATGTGGTTCTAGACCCATATTGTTATAGGACAACCGACACTCGGACAGTGATGTGGTTCTAGACCCATATTGTTATAGGACAATCGACACTCGGGCAGTGATGTGGTTCTAGTCCCATATTGTTATAGGACAACCGACACTCGGGCAGTGATGTGGTTCTAGACCCATATTGTTATAGGACAACCGACACTGGTGCAGTGATGTAGTTCTAGACCCATATTGTTATAGGACAACCGACACTCGGGCAGTGATGTGGTTCTAGACCCATATTGTTATAGGACAACCGACACTCGGGCAGTGATGTGGTTCTAGACCCATATTGTTATAGGACAATCGACACTCGGGCAGTGATGTGGTTCTAGACCCATATTGTTATAGGACAATCTACACTCTGGCAGTGATGTAGTTCTAGACTCATATTGTTATAGGACAATCTACACTCTGGCAGTGATGTGGTTCTAGACTCATATTGTTATAGGTTAATCTACACTCGGGCAGTGATGTGGTTCTAGACCCATATTGTTATAGGACAACCGACACTCGGGCAGTGATGTGGTTCTAGACCCATATTGTTATAGGACAATCGACACTCAGGCAGTGATGTGGTTCTAGACCCATATTGTTATAGGACAATCTACACTCTGGCAGTGATGTAGTTCTAGACTCATATTGTTATAGGACAATCTACACTCTGGCAGTGATGTGGTTCTAGACTCATATTGTTATAGGACAATCTACACTCGGGCAGTGATGTGGTTCTAGACCCATATTGTTATAGGACAACCGACACTCGGGCAGTGATGTGGTTCTAGTCCCATATTGTTATAGGACAACCGACACTCGGACAGTGATGTGGTTCTAGTCCCATATTGTTATAGGACAACCGACACTCGGACAGTGATGTGGTTCTAGACCCATATTGTTATAGGACAACCGACACTCGGGCAGTGATGTGGTTCTAGACCCATATTGTTATAGGACAACCGACACTCGGGCAGTGATGTGGTTCTAGACCCATATTGTTATAGGACAACCGACACTCGGGCAGTGATGTGGTTCTAGACCCATATTGTTATAGGACAATCGACACTCGGGCAGTGATGTGGTTCTAGACCCATATTGTTATAGGACAATCTACACTCTGGCAGTGATGTAGTTCTAGACTCATATTGTTATAGGACAATCTACACTCTGGCAGTGATGTGGTTCTAGACCCATATTGTTATAGGACAACCGACACTCGGGCAGTGATTTAGTTCTAGACTCATATTGTTATAGGACAATCTACACTCGGGCAGTGATGTGGTTCTAGACCCATATTGTTATAGGACAACCGACACTCGGGCAGTGATGTGGTTCTAGACCCATATTGTTATAGGACAACCGACACTCGGGCAGTGATGTAGTTCTAGACTCATATTGTTATAGGACAATCAACACTCGGGCAGTGATGTGGTTCTAGACCCATATTGTTATAGGACAACCGACACTCTGGCAGTGATGTGGTTCTAGACCCATATTGTTATAGGACAATCTACACTCGGGCAGTGATGTAGTTCTAGACTCATATTGTTATAGGACAATCGACACTCGGGCAGTGATGTAGTTCTAGACTCATATTGTTATAGGACAACCGACACTCTGGCAGTGATGTAGTTCTAGACACATATTGTTATAGGACAATCTACACTCTGGCAGTGATGTGGTTCTAGACTCATATTGTTATAGGACAATCTACACTCTGGCAGTGATGTGGTTCTAGACTCATATTGTTATAGGACAATCTACACTCTGGCAGTGATGTGGTTCTAGACTCATATTGTTATAGGACAATCTACACTCTGGCAGTGATGTGGTTCTAGACCCATATTGTTATAGGACAATCGACACTCTGGCAGTGATGTAGTTCTAGACTCATATTGTTATAGGACAATCTACACTCTGGCAGTGATGTGGTTCTAGACTCATATTGTTATAGGACAATCTACACTCGGGCAGTGATTTGGTTCTAGACCCATATTGTTATAGGACAATCTACACTCTGGCAGTGATGTAGTTCTAGACTCATATTGTTATAGGACAACCGACACTCTGGCAGTGATGTGGTTCTAGTCCCATATTGTTATAGGACAACCGACACTCGGGCAGTGATGTGGTTCTAGACCCATATTGTTATAGGACAATCTACACTCTGGCAGTGATGTGGTTCTAGTCCCATATTGTTATAGGACAACCGACACTCTGGCAGTGATGTGGTTCTAGACTCATATTGTTATAGGACAATCGACACTCTGGCAGTGATGTAGTTCTAGACTCATATTGTTATAGGACAATCTACACTCTGGCAGTGATGTGGTTCTAGACTCATATTGTTATAGGACAATCTACACTCTGGCAGTGATGTAGTTCTAGACTCATATTGTTATAGGACAATCTACACTCGGGCAGTGATGTGGTTCTAGACCCATATTGTTATAGGACAATCTACACTCTGGCAGTGATGTAGTTCTAGACTCATATTGTTATAGGACAACCGACACTCTGGCAGTGATGTGGTTCTAGTCCCATATTGTTATAGGACAACCGACACTCGGGCAGTGATGTGGTTCTAGACCCATATAGTTATAGGACAATCTACACTCTGGCAGTGATGTGGTTCTAGTCCCATATTGTTATAGGACAACCGACACTCTGGCAGTGATGTGGTTCTAGACTCGTATTGTTATAGGACAATCGACACTCTGGCAGTGATGTGGTTCTAGTCCCATATTGTTATAGGACAATCGACACTCTGGCAGTGATGTGGTTCTAGACTCATATTGTTATAGGACAATCTACACTCGGGCAGTGATGTAGTTCTAGACCCATATTGTTATAGGACAACCGACACTCTGGCAGTGATGTGGTTCTAGACCCATATTGTTATAGGACAATCGACACTCTGGCAGTGATGTAGTTCTAGACCCATATTGTTATAGGACAATCTTCACTCGGGCAGTGATGTGGTTCTAGACCCATATTGTTATAGGACAATCGACACTCGGGCAGTGATGTGGTTCTAGTCCCATATTGTTATAGGACAACCGACACTCGGACAGTGATGTGGTTCTAGACCCATATTGTTATAGGACAACCGACACTCGGGCAGTGATGTGGTTCTAGACCCATATTGTTATAGGACAACCGACACTCGGGCAGTGATGTAGTTCTAGACCCATATTGTTATAGGACAACCGACACTCGGGCAGTGATGTGGTTCTAGACCCATATTGTTATAGGACAACCGACACTCGGGCAGTGATGTGGTTCTAGACCCATATTGTTATAGGACAATCGACACTCGGGCAGTGATGTGGTTCTAGACCCATATTGTTATAGGACAATCTACACTCTGGCAGTGATGTAGTTCTAGACTCATATTGTTATAGGACAATCTACACTCTGGCAGTGATGTGGTTCTAGACCCATATTGTTATAGGACAACCGACACTCGGGCAGTGATGTAGTTCTAGACTCATATTGTTATAGGACAATCTACACTCGGGCAGTGATGTGGTTCTAGACCCATATTGTTATAGGACAACCGACACTCGGGCAGTGATGTGGTTCTAGTCCCATATTGTTATAGGACAACCGACACTCGGACAGTGATGTGGTTCTAGACCCATGTTGTTATAGGACAACAATCGACACTCGGGCAGTGATATGGTTCTAGACCCATATTGTTATAGGACAACCGACACTCGGGCAGTGATGTGGTTCTAGACGCATATTGTTATAGGACAACCGACACTCGGGCAGTGATGTGGTTCTAGACCCATATTGTTATAGGACAATCGGCCCTCGGGCAGAGATATGGTTCTAGACCCATATTGTTATAGGACAATCTACACTCTGGCAGTGATGTAGTTCTAGACTCATATTGGTATAGGACAATCTACACTCTGGCAGTGATGTGGTTCTAGACCCATATTGTTATAGGACAACCGACACTCGGGCAGTGATGTAGTTCTAGACTCATATTGTTATAGGACAATCTACACTCGGGCAGTGATGTGGTTCTAGACCCATATTGTTATAGGACAACCGACACTCGGGCAGTGATGTGGTTCTAGACACATATTGTTATAGGACAATCGACACTCTGGCAGTGATGTGGTTCTAGACTCATATTGTTATCGGACAACCGACACTCTGGCAGTGATGTGGTTCTAGACCCATATTGTTATAGGACAATCGACACTCGGACAGTGATGTGGTTCTAGACCCATATTGTTATAGGACAATCGACACTCGGACAGTGATGTGGTTCTAGACCCATATTGTTATAGGACAACCGACACTCGGGCAGTGATGTAGTTCTAGACTCATATTGTTATAGGACAATCAACACTCGGGCAGTGATGTGGTTATAGACCCATATTGTTATAGGACAACCGACACTCTGGCAGTGATGTGGTTCTAGACCCATATTGTTATAGGACAATCTACACTCGGGCAGTGATGTAGTTCTAGACTCATATTGTTATAGGACAATCTACACTCTGGCAGTGATGTAGTTCTAGACTCATATTGTTATAGGACAATCTACACTCTGGCAGTGATGTGGTTCTAGACTCATATTGTTATAGGACAATCAACACTCTGGCAGTGATGTGGTTCTAGACCCATATTGTTATAGGACAACCGACACTCTGGCAGTGATGTGGTTCTAGATTCATATTGTTATAGGACAATCTACACTCTGGCAGTGATGTAGTTCTAGACCCATATTGTTATAGGACAACCGACACTCTGGCAGTGATGTGGTTATAGACATATATTGTTATAGGACAACCGACACTCTGGCAGTGATGTGGTTCTAGACCCATATTGTTATAGGACAATCTACACTCGGGCAGTAATGTAGTTCTAGACTCATATTGTTATAGGACAATCTACACTCTGGCAGTGATGTAGTTCTAGACTCATATTGTTATAGGACAATCTACACTCTGGCAGTGATGTGGTTCTAGACTCATATTGTTATAGGACAATCTACACTCTGGCAGTGATGTAGTTCTAGACTCATATTGTTATAGGACAATCTACACTCTGGCAGTGATGTAGTTCTAGACTCATATTGTTATAGGACAATCTACACTCTGGCAGTGATGTAGTTCTAGACTCATATTGTTATAGGACAATCTACACTCTGGCAGTGATGTAGTTCTAGACTCATATTGTTATAGGACAATCTACACTCTGGCAGTGATGTGGTTCTAGCACCATATTGTTATAGGACAATCTACACTCTGTCAGTGATGTAGTTCTAGACTCATATTGTTATAGGACAATCTACACTCTGGCAGTGATGTGGTTCTAGACTCATATTGTTATAGGACAATCTACACTCTGGCAGTGATGTAGTTCTAGACTCATATTGTTATAGGACAATCTACACTCTGGCAGTGATGTAGTTTTAGACTCATATTGTTATTGGACAACCGACACTCTGGCAGTGATGTAGTTCTAGACTCATATTGTTATTGGACAATCGACACTCTGGCAGTGATGTAGTTCTAGACTCATATTGTTATAGGACAATCTACACTCTGGCAGTGATGTAGTTCTAGACTCATATTGTTATTGGACAACCGACACTCTGGCAGTGATGTGGTTCTAGACTCATATTGTTATAGGACAATCTACACTCTGGCAGTGATGTAGTTCTAGACTCATATTGTTATAGGACAATCTACACTCTGGCAGTGATGTAGTTCTAGACCCATATTGTTATAGGACAACCGACACTCTGGCAGTGATGTGGTTATAGACCCATATTGTTATAGGACAACCGACACTCTGGCAGTGATGTGGTTCTAGACCCATATTGTTATAGGACAATCTACACTCGGGCAGTGATGTAGTTCTAGACTCATATTGTTATAGGACAATCTACACTCTGGCAGTGATGTAGTTCTAGACTCATATTGTTATAGGACAATCTACACTCTGGCAGTGATGTAGTTCTAGACTCATATTGTTATAGGACAATCTACACTCTGGCAGTGATGTAGTTCTAGACTCATATTGTTATAGGACAATCTACACTCTGGCAGTGATGTAGTTCTAGACTCATATTGTTATAGGACAATCTACACTCTGGCAGTGATGTGGTTCTAGACCCATATTGTTATAGGACAACCGACACTCGGGCAGTGATGTAGTTCTAGACTCATATTGTTATAGGACAATCTACACTCGGGCAGTGATGTGGTTCTAGACCCATATTGTTATAGGACAACCGACACTCGGGCAGTGATGTGGTTCTAGACACATATTGTTATAGGACAATCGACACTCTGGCAGTGATGTGGTTCTAGACTCATATTGTTATCGGACAACCGACACTCTGGCAGTGATGTGGTTCTAGACCCATATTGTTATAGGACAATCGACACTCGGACAGTGATGTGGTTCTAGACCCATATTGTTATAGGACAATCGACACTCGGACAGTGATGTGGTTCTAGACCCATATTGTTATAGGACAACCGACACTCGGGCAGTGATGTAGTTCTAGACTCATATTGTTATAGGACAATCAACACTCGGGCAGTGATGTGGTTATAGACCCATATTGTTATAGGACAACCGACACTCTGGCAGTGATGTGGTTCTAGACCCATATTGTTATAGGACAATCTACACTCGGGCAGTGATGTAGTTCTAGACTCATATTGTTATAGGACAATCTACACTCTGGCAGTGATGTAGTTCTAGACTCATATTGTTATAGGACAATCTACACTCTGGCAGTGATGTGGTTCTAGACTCATATTGTTATAGGACAATCAACACTCTGGCAGTGATGTGGTTCTAGACCCATATTGTTATAGGACAACCGACACTCTGGCAGTGATGTGGTTCTAGACTCATATTGTTATAGGACAATCTACACTCTGGCAGTGATGTAGTTCTAGACCCATATTGTTATAGGACAACCGACACTCTGGCAGTGATGTGGTTATAGACCCATATTGTTATAGGACAACCGACACTCTGGCAGTGATGTGGTTCTAGACCCATATTGTTATAGGACAATCTACACTCGGGCAGTAATGTAGTTCTAGACTCATATTGTTATAGGACAATCTACACTCTGGCAGTGATGTAGTTCTAGACTCATATTGTTATAGGACAATCTACACTCTGGCAGTGATGTGGTTCTAGACTCATATTGTTATAGGACAATCTACACTCTGGCAGTGATGTAGTTCTAGACTCATATTGTTATAGGACATTCTACACTCTGGCAGTGATGTAGTTCTAGACTCATATTGTTATAGGACAATCTACACTCTGGCAGTGATGGAGTTCTAGACTCATATTGTTATAGGACAATCTACACTCTGGCAGTGATGTAGTTCTAGACTCATATTGTTATAGGACAATCTACACTCTGGCAGTGATGTGGTTCTAGCACCATATTGTTATAGGACAATCTACACTCTGGCAGTGATGTAGTTCTAGACTCATATTGTTATAGGACAATCTACACTCTGGCAGTGATGTGGTTCTAGACTCATATTGTTATAGGACAATCTACACTCTGGCAGTGATGTAGTTCTAGACTCATATTGTTATAGGACAATCTACACTCTGGCAGTGATGTAGTTCTAGACTCATATTGTTATAGGACAATCTACACTCTGGCAGTGATGTAGTTCTAGACTCATATTGTTATTGGACATCCGACACTCTGGCAGTGATGTAGTTCTAGACTCATATTGTTATAGGACAATCTACACTCTGGCAGTGATGTAGTTCTAGACTCATATTGTTATTGGACAACCGACACTCTGGCAGTGATGTGGTTCTAGACTCATATTGTTATAGGACAATCTACACTCTGGCAGTGATGTAGTTCTAGACTCATGTTGTTATAGGACAATCTACACTCTGGCAGTGATGTAGTTCTAGACCCATATTGTTATAGGACAACCGACACTCTGGCAGTGATGTGGTTATAGACCCATATTGTTATAGGACAACCGACACTCTGGCAGTGATGTGGTTCTAGACCCATATTGTTATAGGACAATCTACACTCGGGCAGTGATGTAGTTCTAGACTCATATTGTTATAGGACAATCTACACTCTGGCAGTGATGTAGTTCTAGACTCATATTGTTATAGGACAATCTACACTCTGGCAGTGATGTAGTTCTAGACTCATATTGTTATAGGACAATCTACACTCTGGCAGTGATGTAGTTCTAGACTCATATTGTTATAGGACAATCTACACTCTGGCAGTGATGTGGTTCTAGACTCATATTGTTATAGGACAATCAATACTCGGGCAGTGATGTGGTACTAGACTCATATTGTTATAGGACAATCTACACTCTGGCAGTGATGTAGTTCTAGACTCATATTGTTATAGGACAATCTACACTCTGGCAGTGATGTAGTTCTAGACTCATATTGTTATAGGACAATCTACACTCTGGCAGTGATGTAGTTCTAGACTCATATTGTTATAGGACAATCTACACTCTGGCAGTGATGTAGTTCTAGACTCATATTGTTATAGGACAATCTACACTCTGGCAGTGATGTAGTTCTAGACTCATATTGTTATAGGACAATCTACACTCTGGCAGTGATGTAGTTCTAGACTCATATTGTTATAGGACAATCTACACTCTGGCAGTGATGTGGTTCTAGCACCATATTGTTATAGGACAATCTACACTCTGTCAGTGATGTAGTTCTAGACTCATATTGTTATAGGACAATCTACACTCTGGCAGTGATGTGGTTCTAGACTCATATTGTTATAGGACAATCTACACTCTGGCAGTGATGTAGTTCTAGACTCATATTGTTATAGGACAATCTACACTCTGGCAGTGATGTAGTTTTAGACTCATATTGTTATTGGACAACCGACACTCTGGCAGTGATGTAGTTCTAGACTCATATTGTTATTGGACAATCGACACTCTGGCAGTGATGTAGTTCTAGACTCATATTGTTATAGGACAATCTACACTCTGGCAGTGATGTAGTTCTAGACTCATATTGTTATTGGACAACCGACACTCTGGCAGTGATGTGGTTCTAGACTCATATTGTTATAGGACAATCTACACTCTGGCAGTGATGTAGTTCTAGACTCATATTGTTATAGGACAATCTACACTCTGGCAGTGATGTGGTTCTAGACCCATATTGTTATAGGACAACCGACACTCGGGCAGTGATGTAGTTCTAGACTCATATTGTTATAGGACAATCTACACTCGGGCAGTGATGTGGTTCTAGACCCATATTGTTATAGGACAACCGACACTCGGGCAGTGATGTGGTTCTAGACACATATTGTTATAGGACAATCGACACTCTGGCAGTGATGTGGTTCTAGACTCATATTGTTATCGGACAACCGACACTCTGGCAGTGATGTGGTTCTAGACCCATATTGTTATAGGACAATCGACACTCGGACAGTGATGTGGTTCTAGACCCATATTGTTATAGGACAATCGACACTCGGACAGTGATGTGGTTCTAGACCCATATTGTTATAGGACAACCGACACTCGGGCAGTGATGTAGTTCTAGACTCATATTGTTATAGGACAATCAACACTCGGGCAGTGATGTGGTTATAGACCCATATTGTTATAGGACAACCGACACTCGGGCAGTGATGTAGTTCTAGACTCATATTGTTATAGGACAATCAACACTCGGGCAGTGATGTGGTTATAGACCCATATTGTTATAGGACAACCGACACTCTGGCAGTGATGTGGTTCTAGACCCATATTGTTATAGGACAATCTACACTCGGGCAGTGATGTAGTTCTAGACTCATATTGTTATAGGACAATCTACACTCTGGCAGTGATGTAGTTCTAGACTCATATTGTTATAGGACAATCTACACTCTGGCAGTGATGTGGTTCTAGACTCATATTGTTATAGGACAATCAACACTCTGGCAGTGATGTGGTTCTAGACCCATATTGTTATAGGACAACCGACACTCTGGCAGTGATGTGGTTCTAGACTCATATTGTTATAGGACAATCTACACTCTGGCAGTGATGTAGTTCTAGACCCATATTGTTATAGGACAACCGACACTCTGGCAGTGATGTGGTTATAGACCCATATTGTTATAGGACAACCGACACTCTGGCAGTGATGTGGTTCTAGACCCATATTGTTATAGGACAATCTACACTCGGGCAGTAATGTAGTTCTAGACTCATTTTGTTATAGGACAATCTACACTCTGGCAGTGATGTAGTTCTAGACTCATATTGTTATAGGACAATCTACACTCTGGCAGTGATGTGGTTCTAGACTCATATTGTTATAGGACAATCTACACTCTGGCAGTGATGTAGTTCTAGACTCATATTGTTATAGGACAATCTACACTCTGGCAGTGATGTAGTTCTAGACTCATATTGTTATAGGACAATCTACACTCTGGCAGTGATGTAGTTCTAGACTCATATTGTTATAGGACAATCTACACTCTGGCAGTGATGTGGTTCTAGACTCATATTGTTATAGGACAATCTACACTCTGGCAGTGATGTAGTTCTAGACTCATATTGTTATAGGACAATCTACACTCTGGCAGTGATGTAGTTTTAGACTCATATTGTTATTGGACAACCGACACTCTGGCAGTGATGTAGTTCTAGACTCATATTGTTATTGGACAATCGACACTCTGGCAGTGATGTAGTTCTAGACTCATATTGTTATAGGACAATCTACACTCTGGCAGTGATGTAGTTCTAGACTCATATTGTTATTGGACAACCGACACTCTGGCAGTGATGTGGTTCTAGACTCATATTGTTATAGGACAATCTACACTCTGGCAGTGATGTAGTTCTAGACTCATATTGTTATAGGACAATCTACACTCTGGCAGTGATGTAGTTCTAGACCCATATTGTTATAGGACAACCGACACTCTGGCAGTGATGTGGTTCTAGACCCATATTGTTATAGGACAATCTACACTCGGGCAGTGATGTAGTTCTAGACTCATATTGTTATAGGACAATCTACACTCTGGCAGTGATGTAGTTCTAGACTCATATTGTTATAGGACAATCTACACTCTGGCAGTGATGTAGTTCTAGACTCATATTGTTATAGGACAATCTACACTCTGGCAGTGATGTAGTTCTAGACTCATATTGTTATAGGACAATCTACACTCTGGCAGTAATGTGGTTCTAGACTCATATTGTTATAGGACAATCAATACTCGGGCAGTGATGTGGTTCTAGACTCATATTGTTATAGGACAATCTATACTCTGGCAGTGATGTAGTTCTAGACTCATATTGTTATAGGACAATCTACACTCTGGCAGTGATGTAGTTCTAGACTCATATTGTTATAGGACAATCTACACTCTGGCAGTGATGTAGTTCTAGACTCATATTGTTATAGGACAATCTACACTCTGGCAGTGATGTGGTTCTAGACCCATATTGTTATAGGACAACCGACACTCGGGCAGTGATGTAGTTCTAGACTCATATTGTTATAGGACAATCTACACTCGGGCAGTGATGTGGTTCTAGACCCATATTGTTATAGGACAACCGACACTCGGGCAGTGATGTGGTTCTAGACACATATTGTTATAGGACAATCGACACTCTGGCAGTGATGTGGTTCTAGACTCATATTGTTATCGGACAACCGACACTCTGGCAGTGATGTGGTTCTAGACCCATATTGTTATAGGACAATCGACACTCGGACAGTGATGTGGTTCTAGACCCATATTGTTATAGGACAATCGACACTCGGACAGTGATGTGGTTCTAGACCCATATTGTTATAGGACAACCGACACTCGGGCAGTGATGTAGTTCTAGACTCATATTGTTATAGGACAATCAACACTCGGGCAGTGATGTGGTTATAGACCCATATTGTTATAGGACAACCGACACTCTGGCAGTGATGTGGTTCTAGACCCATATTGTTATAGGACAATCTACACTCGGGCAGTGATGTAGTTCTAGACTCATATTGTTATAGGACAATCTACACTCTGGCAGTGATGTAGTTCTAGACTCATATTGTTATAGGACAATCTACACTCTGGCAGTGATGTCGTTCTAGACTCATATTGTTATAGGACAATCAACACTCTGGCAGTGATGTGGTTCTAGACCCATATTGTTATAGGACAACCGACACTCTGGCAGTGATGTGGTTCTAGACTCATATTGTTATAGGACAATCTACACTCTGGCAGTGATGTAGTTCTAGACCCATATTGTTATAGGACAACCGACACTCTGGCAGTGATGTGGTTATAGACCCATATTGTTATAGGACAACCGACACTCTGGCAGTGATGTGGTTCTAGACCCATATTGTTATAGGACAATCTACACTCGGGCAGTAATGTAGTTCTAGACTCATATTGTTATAGGACAATCTACACTCTGGCAGTGATGTAGTTCTAGACTCATATTGTTATAGGACAATCTACACTCTGGCAGTGATGTGGTTCTAGACTCATATTGTTATAGGACAATCTACACTCTGGCAGTGATGTAGTTCTAGACTCATATTGTTATAGGACATTCTACACTCTGGCAGTGATGTAGTTCTAGACTCATATTGTTATAGGACAATCTACACTCTGGCAGTGATGGAGTTCTAGACTCATATTGTTATAGGACAATCTACACTCTGGCAGTGATGTAGTTCTAGACTCATATTGTTATAGGACAATCTACACTCTGGCAGTGATGTGGTTCTAGCACCATATTGTTATAGGACAATCTACACTCTGGCAGTGATGTAGTTCTAGACTCATATTGTTATAGGACAATCTACACTCTGGCAGTGATGTGGTTCTAGACTCATATTGTTATAGGACAATCTACACTCTGGCAGTGATGTAGTTCTAGACTCATATTGTTATAGGACAATCTACACTCTGGCAGTGATGTAGTTCTAGACTCATATTGTTATAGGACAATCTACACTCTGGCAGTGATGTAGTTCTAGACTCATATTGGTATTGGACATCCGACACTCTGGCAGTGATGTAGTTCTAGACTCATATTGTTATAGGACAATCTACACTCTGGCAGTGATGTAGTTCTAGACTCATATTGTTATTGGACAACCGACACTCTGGCAGTGATGTGGTTCTAGACTCATATTGTTATAGGACAATCTACACTCTGGCAGTGATGTAGTTCTAGACTCATGTTGTTATAGGACAATCTACACTCTGGCAGTGATGTAGTTCTAGACCCATATTGTTATAGGACAACCGACACTCTGGCAGTGATGTGGTTATAGACCCATATTGTTATAGGACAACCGACACTCTGGCAGTGATGTGGTTCTAGACCCATATTGTTATAGGACAATCTACACTCGGGCAGTGATGTAGTTCTAGACTCATATTGTTATAGGACAATCTACACTCTGGCAGTGATGTAGTTCTAGACTCATATTGTTATAGGACAATCTACACTCTGGCAGTGATGTAGTTCTAGACTCATATTGTTATAGGACAATCTACACTCTGGCAGTGATGTAGTTCTAGACTCATATTGTTATAGGACAATCTACACTCTGGCAGTGATGTGGTTCTAGACTCATATTGTTATAGGACAATCAATACTCGGGCAGTGATGTGGTTCTAGACTCATATTGTTATAGGACAATCTACACTCTGGCAGTGATGTAGTTCTAGACTCATATTGTTATAGGACAATCTACACTCTGGCAGTGATGTAGTTCTAGACTCATATTGTTATAGGACAATCTACACTCTGGCAGTGATGTAGTTCTAGACTCATATTGTTATAGGACAATCTACACTCTGGCAGTGATGTAGTTCTAGACTCATATTGTTATAGGACAATCTACACTCTGGCAGTGATGTAGTTCTAGACTCATATTGTTATAGGACAATCTACACTCTGGCAGTGATGTAGTTCTAGACTCATATTGTTATAGGACAATCTACACTCTGGCAGTGATGTGGTTCTAGCACCATATTGTTATAGGACAATCTACACTCTGTCAGTGATGTAGTTCTAGACTCATATTGTTATAGGACAATCTACACTCTGGCAGTGATGTGGTTCTAGACTCATATTGTTATAGGACAATCTACACTCTGGCAGTGATGTAGTTCTAGACTCATATTGTTATAGGACAATCTACACTCTGGCAGTGATGTAGTTTTAGACTCATATTGTTATTGGACAACCGACACTCTGGCAGTGATGTAGTTCTAGACTCATATTGTTATAGGACAATCTACACTCTGGCAGTAATGTGGTTCTAGACTCATATTGTTATAGGACAATCAATACTCGGGCAGTGATGTGGTTCTAGACTCATATTGTTATAGGACAATCTATACTCTGGCAGTGATGTAGTTCTAGACTCATATTGTTATAGGACAATCTACACTCTGGCAGTGATGTAGTTCTAGACTCATATTGTTATAGGACAATCTACACTCTGGCAGTGATGTAGTTCTAGACTCATATTGTTATAGGACAATCTACACTCTGGCAGTGATGTGGTTCTAGACCCATATTGTTATAGGACAACCGACACTCGGGCAGTGATGTAGTTCTAGACTCATATTGTTATAGGACAATCTACACTCGGGCAGTGATGTGGTTCTAGACCCATATTGTTATAGGACAACCGACACTCGGGCAGTGATGTGGTTCTAGACACATATTGTTATAGGACAATCGACACTCTGGCAGTGATGTGGTTCTAGACTCATATTGTTATCGGACAACCGACACTCTGGCAGTGATGTGGTTCTAGACCCATATTGTTATAGGACAATCGACACTCGGACAGTGATGTGGTTCTAGACCCATATTGTTATAGGACAATCGACACTCGGACAGTGATGTGGTTCTAGACCCATATTGTTATAGGACAACCGACACTCGGGCAGTGATGTAGTTCTAGACTCATATTGTTATAGGACAATCAACACTCGGGCAGTGATGTGGTTATAGACCCATATTGTTATAGGACAACCGACACTCTGGCAGTGATGTGGTTCTAGACCCATATTGTTATAGGACAATCTACACTCGGGCAGTGATGTAGTTCTAGACTCATATTGTTATAGGACAATCTACACTCTGGCAGTGATGTAGTTCTAGACTCATATTGTTATAGGACAATCTACACTCTGGCAGTGATGTCGTTCTAGACTCATATTGTTATAGGACAATCAACACTCTGGCAGTGATGTGGTTCTAGACCCATATTGTTATAGGACAACCGACACTCTGGCAGTGATGTGGTTCTAGACTCATATTGTTATAGGACAATCTACACTCTGGCAGTGATGTAGTTCTAGACCCATATTGTTATAGGACAACCGACACTCTGGCAGTGATGTGGTTATAGACCCATATTGTTATAGGACAACCGACACTCTGGCAGTGATGTGGTTCTAGACCCATATTGTTATAGGACAATCTACACTCGGGCAGTAATGTAGTTCTAGACTCATATTGTTATAGGACAATCTACACTCTGGCAGTGATGTAGTTCTAGACTCATATTGTTATAGGACAATCTACACTCTGGCAGTGATGTGGTTCTAGACTCATATTGTTATAGGACAATCTACACTCTGGCAGTGATGTAGTTCTAGACTCATATTGTTATAGGACATTCTACACTCTGGCAGTGATGTAGTTCTAGACTCATATTGTTATAGGACAATCTACACTCTGGCAGTGATGGAGTTCTAGACTCATATTGTTATAGGACAATCTACACTCTGGCAGTGATGTAGTTCTAGACTCATATTGTTATAGGACAATCTACACTCTGGCAGTGATGTGGTTCTAGCACCATATTGTTATAGGACAATCTACACTCTGGCAGTGATGTAGTTGTCACCAACTGGCTGGGGTTAGATCCCAGATGGGCAACCACTCAGCCAAAATCATCTTCTTCTACTGGTGTTTAGTTCTGGATGCAGTTTAAGATCCCCTAACTCTGTCAGAAAGGGACTAGTTACCACCCAGATCCCAGAGAGAAAACGTGGAACTAATGTCTTTTATGCTGATTTAAGACACTGTCCCTGATACTCAAGAAAACAGCCAAGAAGTGGCTCGTTGAAGATAGAATATATCTATATAGTTTTGGCTGTACTTGGTATCACCAGAAGTGAGAAAGGAGGAGTTAAGACATGCAACGTAATCTGGTTACTTATGACTGCATAGGCAAGATACCTCCCGGACATAGATTCCCACTTCTGGATAATATGTGCGAACCCCCACTAAATGATACAATAATGTGTGTACTTGATTAAGCTACACAAACATTTATAAACATTTAGAATTATACGGACAAATTGAGTTTTAAAATACAACAACTGTGTTTATTATTGCTATTGATGATCATATGATGATGATGATTATATTATGGTATACGTAACTCATCTGGCTGAAAAGCTCAGAAGCACATAGGTCATGCTTCCCCCAGTGAGACGCAGTTCACTGTCAGATAGAAGGAGTCCAAATTGGTCCCTCACAAGGCTAAGTCACTTCCTGATATGGGTTGTTGACTGTCCATTGCTCCTACGAGATCTGGAATGAAACGAACGGAGATGGGTAGTATCTACGTCTACACATCTCAAACACATATGTCTATACATTCATATAAACATACATTCAAGTCATAATATATGATGGTATGATGATAGATGATGGCATGTTACATAAACATATATCAGTTCTAAATAAATAAATATATATGTATATATTAATAAAACTATTTAGAACATCTATAGCTCAAAACATACATATTCATATACATTTGTGTAATGGAGTGTTTCCCATATAAGTTCACCTCACTTACTCTTTCCCTTTCTGATTCATTCATACTGTCTTGTCGGAAGGGCTGGTCGCACAGTCCTGTCGAACATTAAATGCCTTCCCTGAATCTGTCTGGGATATTGAATGTCCTAAGTCATGTCTGTCCTCATGCAGACATCATGCAGACAAGGTGAACTGGTGCCATTCCTCAAACCAAGTGGTTTCACCATAATCTTGGGTGGGCACTCAAAGTGTTGGTCCAAATAATCAATGTTAATTGGACGCTATCAAGAGACTGGTAGCTCTCAGGAATTTCTCCTAAGTAGTCAGTCTCCCCAATGTTTAACATCATACAGGATGAATCTAAATGTATCTCCTGTACATGCATAAGCCACACGCTCATGTAGCTTGGATAATGGATTTCTCCAAATTATCACATACAACAAATCAGACAACCAAGTGGTGAATGAAAGAAGAAAATAGTTCTCAGTGAAATCGTAAAGCTAGAACTGGAACATTAAGTACAAAGAAAATCCACCAGTGTAAAGTTTGGGAGAATATGCAGAACAAGAAACTACACAAGCCTTCAGACTAGCAGACAACTAATCAGAGTAATGGTCTTACCTGGGTTATAGCTAGGAAATCCTGTCATACGACTTCGTACAGAAGTCCAACAGAACGAAATGTTAATATTTCTCCAGTAGGTATCCTAAGAATGCTATTGTGAATTTGCGTCTGAAGTCTTGCTGGCCATGCATGTCGTTTTATTCTATTCAATTCCTGGCTAGTTTCCAGGTTGGCTAATTAATATTCCCCTTTTCATTAACTCCGCCTATTTTTCCATGTAAGATGATTTACCTAGATGGATTAAGTGCCAAATTCTTTTCACCCCTCCTCCTTTCCTGTGAAGGGTAGTTTCATCTGTCAATCAAATTGACCGATGCCCCCCACGCCTGAAACAATGAAACCTGCTTTGGCGGCAATGCAGTTGCGTCATTACATTCCAATAGGCTGGTAACACCAGCCTTCCCGGTTGCTGGCATGAATGTGTCAGCCATGTGTTTCTACTTTGCCCCGTAGTATTGCGGAGAGGTGTTAAGCATCTGGTCCTAATTGCTCCTTTGTGGTGGCAATTACAGACGTCCCGGCTCCACAAAGTCTGGACTTTTAGATAGGTGTTAGGCCTGCATTAAATTGCCGTCGTTGGATCACACGGGGTTCTGTTGAACTAAGGTGTTAGGTGTCTATTCCCACCGCAGGCTTGTAAACTAACACGTCAATCTCAACTGACTGGCTCCGCGATGTATCAACGCCGTCGGCCCCAGCCTAGATTTCACACTTTGTCTTTCTCGTCCCTTGTACTGAAAACAATGAGTTTTCAACCTTTGATAGCGCCTGCCCCGACAGGTGCCGTGGTGTCTGGGTTTTAACTTTGATCTGGACATCAAAGCTTTCTCAGACCTAGCATTACAGAAATGATGGGGCGTGCGTGGTCAAAATGTATTTTCCTCTTGTTTTCAAGTTTATTGCATTTCTATCATTTTCTGGTGGACGTTTATGCTTTTAGAGAATGATAGAAAAATAATGTGGGCTCTTTAACTCCTTTTTAACTTGGGTCATTCGGATGCTGCCGGGGCTGTCCCGCCACATAGCTCTCCAATTTAAGTAGGTTCATTAATGAAGCCTATAACAGAGCCTCGGCAGCATTCAAGAATGTATCTAAGTTCTCTCCGTTCTCCAACTGCCTCCAAGTCTGGGTTCCCAATATTCTTTGTGGCAGTGGGATGTTCTATGAGTCAAAAGAAATATCCCATGTCCATTCTCCCAGGATAAATCTTGCAAATCTTTGCTCCTGGTGTTGTGTCGGATTTCCGGGCTATTGCTCGGTAATGTCCTGTCCTCTGGAGGTTTTACTTTTTCCCAGCCGGGAAATTGCAAAATGTATAACAAGATTCTCCTGCGCCGCAGAGAGACTGCTATTGTCCACTCAATTTCTGGCCCTTGTCCTATAAGCAGAGGAAGTGCCATCAGTGTTTTCTTAAAAGAATTGGTCGCAGTACTGTTGCTCCATTTTCTTTCCCTCCGCCGGCCAAAGATCATAATAAACTCCTTTAATCTCCTCCTTTTGGCAGGAAATTTTCTAAACATCATAATTTTATGATGTGCATTCAACTCGTACTTGCCTCTTTCTTGGTAGGATGTCAGTTTACTACCTCTTGATTTAAGAGTTTTCTTCCTTCGATAATTATTTATCCAGGTGCGTTCCTCTTCAACAGAGTTCCATTTTGAATCTGTGTTTGAAAGTATAAGGCTGGTAGAAGTTGTCCAGCTTTGAGAAATCATGTTGTTCCCCAAGAACTGTGAATTTGTATCACTCCTTGTAGAAGTATACATAAACAGCTGTTCTCCCCATCCAACATTGGTTGAAGTGAAAGGTAAACAAGGTCCTGAGTGTTGAGTATACCAACCGCTCCGGTTTTGTTCCGCTGCAGAGTCCATCATTTGTGATCCCCTGTTAGCTTCAGCTGTGTTGATGATAGGCATTACCTTCATCCTGTCCAAAGAAGTATTTTCTTCTTTGTTGTTAGCAGACATGTTTATAGTCCCTGAATCAGAGTCCGTGGTATAACCTACATGAATGCTTTGTGTATCTTGAGTTTCCTTTTCGAAAGACTCCAAGATACTGACATCGTAAGAATTCTCCGTGTCTTGTTTGTCCTCCATGGCTGGGCTCTCTTGTGCCAAGTCCAATTGAGGTATTCTCTCCCTGGTCTGGTTTTCTTGTGCCAAATCCAATAGAAGTGAATGTTGTGGGGTGTCATTTTCAATGTCATCTCCCACCTGAGATAAGTAATTCAAACTGATAATTATTTCATCTTGTGTGGCCACACCGTGAGAAACAATGGAATCCTGTTTTACATCCATTCCGGTCTCAGTTGAATTCATTTCCACTCCTAGTTTCTCTGAACTGAAGGGAATAAAAGAGTCGGGTAAGGTCTCGCCTTCGATCTCTTTAATAGTTTTCCTCAGGTCCTCCTCCTCCTGGATTTTTCTCCTTTGGGAAGTCTTAGGAAGCTCCTGAGATTGCTGGGTTGCCAAGCCAGCTAATCCGCTTTCATTGCGGTGTAAACATTTATCACGTTTGTGACTGTTTACCGAACGCTTGGTACCTTTATTCCTATTCCGTTTATTTTTAATATTTTTAGGAATAGGCGAGGGAAGCATCTGCCTTTCTGTGCGCAAGTTTTTGTTTTTCTGAGCCATGGGGATTTGCGAAGGAATGCATGCCTCTTCTTTGTGACGGTCAGCTTCCCCGTTTTCTATCAGAGTTTCGGCTTGAGTGATTGGCTTTTCCTCAATCGAGCTGGTAGATTCCTCCACGTTCAGTATTTCAATTTGCTTCTTCTTCATCTCATCTTCTTCAGCTTTGTGACGCATATCTGCTTCTAATTCTGCAACTCTTTTCATCATCTGCTCATCTTCTTTGTCCCACCAATCCATTTCTTCTCTAATAAATAGTTCTAGCTTCTCTCCTACTAAGCCGAGCCTTATGCCCCATCCTCTAGCGGACTCTAAGAAATCTGTGCGTGCATCCATGATCTCTTCTCAGCTTAAACTCAGGTAAGTAATTATATTATTACCCTACAGAGAGCTAGTCAGATTTATGCTAGAGCAGGATAGTGACAAGAGGAACAGACACTGCTATGAGAATGATAGTAGTGAATTAGAGTGAGAAAGTTGATGCAAAGCAGTCCGTCATACACTGAATTAACTAAGAATTATCAAATTATTCATGATTAAATCAAATGATAAAGCATGTAATCAAAAAATCATCAAGTAAATCATCAATAAACTAATTAATATCACTAATTAATGTGATTATTAATTCTACAGTGGTGAATGATGTAAATTAACTCATATGATATTATCCATTATTAACTTTTTAACAAGTTATTTAAATTCTACAGACTTCCCTAGAAACAAATTCCTAAGTTAATACTTAGCAAATGTAATGGGTGAAGAATGAAAGAATGGTTTATGAAAATCAATAGTCTAGAATTTATTCTCTGATTCTATCATGGATGAGAAGTCCTGATGTGTCAAAATCTTGCCTACAATCAAGCAAGCTATTACATTAGAAATAAATTATAACTAACTAATGCTGCTAAGAATGTAAGTGAGAATTACCTAGGTTCTATCCATGGGCAAGACCAGAATAATACCAGACTAACAGATTTGAAATAGGTTCGTTCCTTGCGAGCGAACCAAGTTTTCTAGGGTTTACTCCCGTATTCTATAGCGGGCGAGCAGACCACTAGGCTTTAGGGTTTACTCCCGGATTCTATAGCGGACGAGCCGTCCCAATATGTCACCAACTGGCTGGGGTTAGATCCCAGATGGGCAACCACTCAGCCAAAATCATCTTCTTCTACTGGTGTTTAGTTCTGGATGCAGTTTAAGATCCCCTAACTCTGTCAGAAAGGGACTAGTTACCACCCAGATCCCAGAGAGAAAACGTGGAACTAATGTCTTTTATGCTGATTTAAGACACTGTCCCTGATACTCAAGAAAACAGCCAAGAAGTGGCTCGTTGAAGATAGAATATATCTATATAGTTTTGGCTGTACTTGGTATCACCAGAAGTGAGAAAGGAGGAGTTAAGACATGCAACGTAATCTGGTTACTTATGACTGCATAGGCAAGATACCTCCCGGACATAGATTCCCACTTCTGGATAATATGTGCGAACCCCCACTAAATGATACAATAATGTGTGTACTTGATTAAGCTACACAAACATTTATAAACATTTAGAATTATACGGACAAATTGAGTTTTAAAATACAACAACTGTGTTTATTATTGCTATTGATGATCATATGATGATGATGATTATATTATGGTATACGTAACTCATCTGGCTGAAAAGCTCAGAAGCACATAGGTCATGCTTCCCCCAGTGAGACGCAGTTCACTGTCAGATAGAAGGAGTCCAAATTGGTCCCTCACAAGGCTAAGTCACTTCCTGATATGGGTTGTTGACTGTCCATTGCTCCTACGAGATCTGGAATGAAACGAACGGAGATGGGTAGTATCTACGTCTACACATCTCAAACACATATGTCTATACATTCATATAAACATACATTCAAGTCATAATATATGATGGTATGATGATAGATGATGGCATGTTACATAAACATATATCAGTTCTAAATAAATAAATATATATGTATATATTAATAAAACTATTTAGAACATCTATAGCTCAAAACATACATATTCATATACATTTGTGTAATGGAGTGTTTCCCATATAAGTTCACCTCACTTACTCTTTCCCTTTCTGATTCATTCATACTGTCTTGTCGGAAGGGCTGGTCGCACAGTCCTGTCGAACATTAAATGCCTTCCCTGAATCTGTCTGGGATATTGAATGTCCTAAGTCATGTCTGTCCTCATGCAGACATCATGCAGACAAGGTGAACTGGTGCCATTCCTCAAACCAAGTGGTTTCACCATAATCTTGGGTGGGCACTCAAAGTGTTGGTCCAAATAATCAATGTTAATTGGACGCTATCAAGAGACTGGTAGCTCTCAGGAATTTCTCCTAAGTAGTCAGTCTCCCCAATGTTTAACATCATACAGGATGAATCTAAATGTATCTCCTGTACATGCATAAGCCACACGCTCATGTAGCTTGGATAATGGATTTCTCCAAATTATCACATACAACAAATCAGACAACCAAGTGGTGAATGAAAGAAGAAAATAGTTCTCAGTGAAATCGTAAAGCTAGAACTGGAACATTAAGTACAAAGAAAATCCACCAGTGTAAAGTTTGGGAGAATATGCAGAACAAGAAACTACACAAGCCTTCAGACTAGCAGACAACTAATCAGAGTAATGGTCTTACCTGGGTTATAGCTAGGAAATCCTGTCATACGACTTCGTACAGAAGTCCAACAGAACGAAATGTTAATATTTCTCCAGTAGGTATCCTAAGAATGCTATTGTGAATTTGCGTCTGAAGTCTTGCTGGCCATGCATGTCGTTTTATTCTATTCAATTCCTGGCTAGTTTCCAGGTTGGCTAATTAATATTCCCCTTTTCATTAACTCCGCCTATTTTTCCATGTAAGATGATTTACCTAGATGGATTAAGTGCCAAATTCTTTTCACCCCTCCTCCTTTCCTGTGAAGGGTAGTTTCATCTGTCAATCAAATTGACCGATGCCCCCCACGCCTGAAACAATGAAACCTGCTTTGGCGGCAATGCAGTTGCGTCATTACATTCCAATAGGCTGGTAACACCAGCCTTCCCGGTTGCTGGCATGAATGTGTCAGCCATGTGTTTCTACTTTGCCCCGTAGTATTGCGGAGAGGTGTTAAGCATCTGGTCCTAATTGCTCCTTTGTGGTGGCAATTACAGACGTCCCGGCTCCACAAAGTCTGGACTTTTAGATAGGTGTTAGGCCTGCATTAAATTGCCGTCGTTGGATCACACGGGGTTCTGTTGAACTAAGGTGTTAGGTGTCTATTCCCACCGCAGGCTTGTAAACTAACACGTCAATCTCAACTGACTGGCTCCGCGATGTATCAACGCCGTCGGCCCCAGCCTAGATTTCACACTTTGTCTTTCTCGTCCCTTGTACTGAAAACAATGAGTTTTCAACCTTTGATAGCGCCTGCCCCGACAGGTGCCGTGGTGTCTGGGTTTTAACTTTGATCTGGACATCAAAGCTTTCTCAGACCTAGCATTACAGAAATGATGGGGCGTGCGTGGTCAAAATGTATTTTCCTCTTGTTTTCAAGTTTATTGCATTTCTATCATTTTCTGGTGGACGTTTATGCTTTTAGAGAATGATAGAAAAATAATGTGGGCTCTTTAACTCCTTTTTAACTTGGGTCATTCGGATGCTGCCGGGGCTGTCCCGCCACAGTAGTTCTAGACTCATATTGTTATAGGACAATCTACACTCTGGCAGTGATGTGGTTCTAGACTCATATTGTTATAGGACAATCTACACTCTGGCAGTGATGTAGTTCTAGACTCATATTGTTATAGGACAATCTACACTCTGGCAGTGATGTAGTTCTAGACTCATATTGTTATAGGACAATCTACACTCTGGCAGTGATGTAGTTCTAGACTCATATTGGTATTGGACATCCGACACTCTGGCAGTGATGTAGTTCTAGACTCATATTGTTATAGGACAATCTACACTCTGGCAGTGATGTAGTTCTAGACTCATATTGTTATTGGACAACCGACACTCTGGCAGTGATGTGGTTCTAGACTCATATTGTTATAGGACAATCTACACTCTGGCAGTGATGTAGTTCTAGACTCATGTTGTTATAGGACAATCTACACTCTGGCAGTGATGTAGTTCTAGACCCATATTGTTATAGGACAACCGACACTCTGGCAGTGATGTGGTTATAGACCCATATTGTTATAGGACAACCGACACTCTGGCAGTGATGTGGTTCTAGACCCATATTGTTATAGGACAATCTACACTCGGGCAGTGATGTAGTTCTAGACTCATATTGTTATAGGACAATCTACACTCTGGCAGTGATGTAGTTCTAGACTCATATTGTTATAGGACAATCTACACTCTGGCAGTGATGTAGTTCTAGACTCATATTGTTATAGGACAATCTACACTCTGGCAGTGATGTAGTTCTAGACTCATATTGTTATAGGACAATCTACACTCTGGCAGTGATGTGGTTCTAGACTCATATTGTTATAGGACAATCAATACTCGGGCAGTGATGTGGTTCTAGACTCATATTGTTATAGGACAATCTACACTCTGGCAGTGATGTAGTTCTAGACTCATATTGTTATAGGACAATCTACACTCTGGCAGTGATGTAGTTCTAGACTCATATTGTTATAGGACAATCTACACTCTGGCAGTGATGTAGTTCTAGACTCATATTGTTATAGGACAATCTACACTCTGGCAGTGATGTAGTTCTAGACTCATATTGTTATAGGACAATCTACACTCTGGCAGTGATGTAGTTCTAGACTCATATTGTTATAGGACAATCTACACTCTGGCAGTGATGTAGTTCTAGACTCATATTGTTATAGGACAATCTACACTCTGGCAGTGATGTGGTTCTAGCACCATATTGTTATAGGACAATCTACACTCTGTCAGTGATGTAGTTCTAGACTCATATTGTTATAGGACAATCTACACTCTGGCAGTGATGTGGTTCTAGACTCATATTGTTATAGGACAATCTACACTCTGGCAGTGATGTAGTTCTAGACTCATATTGTTATAGGACAATCTACACTCTGGCAGTGATGTAGTTTTAGACTCATATTGTTATTGGACAACCGACACTCTGGCAGTGATGTAGTTCTAGACTCATATTGTTATTGGACAATCGACACTCTGGCAGTGATGTAGTTCTAGACTCATATTGTTATAGGACAATCTACACTCTGGCAGTGATGTAGTTCTAGACTCATATTGTTATTGGACAACCGACACTCTGGCAGTGATGTGGTTCTAGACTCATATTGTTATAGGACAATCTACACTCTGGCAGTGATGTAGTTCTAGACTCATATTGTTATAGGACAATCTACACTCTGGCAGTGATGTGGTTCTAGACCCATATTGTTATAGGACAACCGACACTCGGGCAGTGATGTAGTTCTAGACTCATATTGTTATAGGACAATCTACACTCGGGCAGTGATGTGGTTCTAGACCCATATTGTTATAGGACAACCGACACTCGGGCAGTGATGTGGTTCTAGACACATATTGTTATAGGACAATCGACACTCTGGCAGTGATGTGGTTCTAGACTCATATTGTTATCGGACAACCGACACTCTGTCAGTGATGTGGTTCTAGACCCATATTGTTATAGGACAATCGACACTCGGACAGTGATGTGGTTCTAGACCCATATTGTTATAGGACAATCGACACTCGGACAGTGATGTGGTTCTAGACCCATATTGTTATAGGACAACCGACACTCGGGCAGTGATGTAGTTCTAGACTCATATTGTTATAGGACAATCAACACTCGGGCAGTGATGTGGTTATAGACCCATATTGTTATAGGACAACCGACACTCGGGCAGTGATGTAGTTCTAGACTCATATTGTTATAGGACAATCAACACTCGGGCAGTGATGTGGTTATAGACCCATATTGTTATAGGACAACCGACACTCTGGCAGTGATGTGGTTCTAGACCCATATTGTTATAGGACAATCTACACTCGGGCAGTGATGTAGTTCTAGACTCATATTGTTATAGGACAATCTACACTCTGGCAGTGATGTAGTTCTAGACTCATATTGTTATAGGACAATCTACACTCTTGCAGTGATGTGGTTCTAGACTCATATTGTTATAGGACAATCAACACTCTGGCAGTGATGTGGTTCTAGACCCATATTGTTATAGGACAACCGACACTCTGGCAGTGATGTGGTTCTAGACTCATATTGTTATAGGACAATCTACACTCTGGCAGTGATGTAGTTCTAGACCCATATTGTTATAGGACAACCGACACTCTGGCAGTGATGTGGTTATAGACCCATATTGTTATAGGACAACCGACACTCTGGCAGTGATGTGGTTCTAGACCCATATTGTTATAGGACAATCTACACTCGGGCAGTAATGTAGTTCTAGACTCATATTGTTATAGGACAATCTACACTCTGGCAGTGATGTAGTTCTAGACTCATATTGTTATAGGACAATCTACACTCTGGCAGTGATGTGGTTCTAGACTCATATTGTTATAGGACAATCTACACTCTGGCAGTGATGTAGTTCTAGACTCATATTGTTATAGGACATTCTACACTCTGGCAGTGATGTAGTTCTAGACTCATATTGTTATAGGACAATCTACACTCTGGCAGTGATGGAGTTCTAGACTCATATTGTTATAGGACAATCTACACTCTGGCAGTGATGTAGTTCTAGACTCATATTGTTATAGGACAATCTACACTCTGGCAGTGATGTGGTTCTAGCACCATATTGTTATAGGACAATCTACACTCTGGCAGTGATGTAGTTCTATACTCATATTGTTATAGGACAATCTACACTCTGGCAGTGATGTGGTTCTAGACTCATATTGTTATAGGACAATCTACACTCTGGCAGTGATGTAGTTCTAGACTCATATTGTTATAGGACAATCTACACTCTGGCAGTGATGTAGTTCTAGACTCATATTGTTATAGGACAATCTACACTCTGGCAGTGATGTAGTTCTAGACTCATATTGTTATTGGACAACCGACACTCTGGCAGTGATGTAGTTCTAGACTCATATTGTTATAGGACAATCTACACTCTGGCAGTGATGTAGTTCTAGACTCATATTGTTATTGGACAACCGACACTCTGGCAGTGATGTGGTTCTAGACTCATATTGTTATAGGACAATCTACACTCTGGCAGTGATGTAGTTCTAGACTCATGTTGTTATAGGACAATCTACACTCTGGCAGTGATGTAGTTCTAGACCCATATTGTTATAGGACAACCGACACTCTGGCAGTGATGTGGTTATAGACCCATATTGTTATAGGACAACCGACACTCTGGCAGTGATGTGGTTCTAGACCCATATTGTTATAGGACAATCTACACTCGGGCAGTGATGTAGTTCTAGACTCATATTGTTATAGGACAATCTACACTCTGGCAGTGATGTAGTTCTAGACTCATATTGTTATAGGACAATCTACACTCTGGCAGTGATGTAGTTCTAGACTCATATTGTTATAGGACAATCTACACTCTGGCAGTGATGTAGTTCTAGACTCATATTGTTATAGGACAATCTACACTCTGGCAGTGATGTGGTTCTAGACTCATATTGTTATAGGACAATCAATACTCGGGCAGTGATGTGGTTCTAGACTCATATTGTTATAGGACAATCTACACTCTGGCAGTGATGTAGTTCTAGACTCATATTGTTATAGGACAATCTACACTCTGGCAGTGATGTCGTTCTAGACTCATATTGTTATAGGACAATCTACACTCTGGCAGTGATGTAGTTCTAGACTCATATTGTTATAGGACAATCTACACTCTGGCAGTGATGTGGTTCTAGACTCATATTGTTATAGGACAATCAACACTCGGGCAGTGATGTGGTTCTAGACTCATATTGTTATAGGACAATCTACACTCTGGCAGTGATGTAGTTCTAGACTCATATTGTTATAGGACAATCTACGCTCTGGCAGTGATGTGGTTCTAGACTCATATTGTTATAGGACAATCTACACTCTGGCAGTGATGTGGTTATAGATCCATATTGTTATAGGACAACCGACACTCTGGCAGTGATGTGGTTCTAGACCCATATTGTTATAGGATAATCTACACTCGGGCAGTGATGTAGTTCTAGACTCATATTGTTATAGGACAATCTACACTCTGGCAGTGATGTAGTTCTAGACTCATATTGTTATAGGACAATCTACACTCTGGCAGTGATGTGGTTCTAGACTCATATTGTTATAGGACAATCTACACTCGGGCAGTGATGTGGTTCTAGACTCATATTGTTATAGGACAATCTACACCCTGGCAGTGATGTAGTTCTAAACTCATATTGTTATAGGACAATCTACACTCTGGCAGTGATGTGGTTCTAGACCCATATTGTTATAGGACAACCGACACTCGGGCAGTGATGTGGTTCTAGACCCATATTGTTATAGGACAATCGACACTCAGGCAGTGATGTGGTTCTAGACCCATATTGTTATAGGACAACCAACACTCGGGCAGTGATGTGGTTCTAGACCCATATTGTTATAGGACAATCGACACTCGGGCAGTGATGTGGTTCTAGTCCCATATTGTTATAGGACAACCGACACTCGGGCAGTGATGTGGTTCTAGACCCATATTGTTATAGGACAACCGACACTCTGGCAGTGATGTGGTTATAGACTCATATTGTTATAGGACAACCGACACTCTGGCAGTGATGTGGTTCTAGACCCATATTGTTATAGGACAACCGACACTCGGGCAGTGATGTGGTTCTAGACCCATATTGTTATAGGACAACCGACACTCTGGCAGTGATGTGGTTCTAGACACATATTGTTATAGGACAACCGACACTCTGGCAGTGATGTGGTTCTAGTCCCATATTGTTATAGGACAATCGACTCACGGGCAGTGATGTGGTTCTAGTCCCATATTGTTATAGGACAACCGACACTCGGGCAGTGATGTGGTTCTAGTCCCATATTGTTATAGGACAACCG
Organism: Cepaea hortensis; assembly: GCA_963921405.1. Taxonomy (NCBI): domain Eukaryota; kingdom Metazoa; phylum Mollusca; class Gastropoda; order Stylommatophora; family Helicidae; genus Cepaea; species Cepaea hortensis. The sequence continues at coordinate 15,229,883 of OY992891.1, forward strand.
AAACTCGGGCAGTGATGTGGTTCTAGTCCCATATTGTTATAGGACAACCGACTCTCGGGCAGTGATGTGGTTCTAGTCCCATATTGTTATAGGACAACCGACACTCGGGCAGTGATGTGGTTCTAGTCCCATATTGTTATAGGACAACCGACACTCTGGCAGTGATGTGGTTCTAGACCCATATTGTTATAGGACAACCGACTCTCGGGCAGTGATGTGGTTCTAGACCCATATTGTTATAGGACAACCGACACTCGGGCAGTGATGTAGTTCTAGACTCATATTGTTATAGGACAACCGACACTCGGGCAGTGATGTGGTTCTAGACCCATATTGTTATAGGACAACCGACACTCGGGCAGTGATGTGGTTCTAGACCCATATTGTTATAGGACAACCGACACTCGGGCAGTGATGTGGTTCTAGACCCATATTGTTATAGGACAACAACCGACACTCGGGCAGTGATGTGGTTCTAGACCCATATTGTTATAGGACAACCGACACTCTGGCAGTGATGTGGTTCTAGACTCATATTGTTATAGGACAATCTACACTCGGGCAGTAATGTAGTTCTAGACCCATATTGTCATAGGACAATCGACACTCGGGCAGTGATGTGGTTCTAGACCCATATTGTTATAGGACAACCGACACTCGGGCAGTGATGTGGTTCTAGACCCATATTGTTATAGGACAACCGACACTCTGGCAGTGATGGGGTTCTAGACCCATATTGTTATATGACAATCTACACTCTGGCAGTGATGTGGTTCTAGACCCATATTGTTATAGGACAACCGACACTCTGGCAGTGATGTGGTTCTAGACCCATATTGTTATAGGACAACCGACACTCTGGCAGTGATGTGGTTCTAGACCCATATTGTTATATGACAATCTACACTCTGGCAGTGATGTGGTTCTAGACCCATATTGTTATATGACAATCTACACTCTGGCAGTGATGTGGTTCTAGACCCATATTGTTATAGGACAACCGACACTCTGGCAGTGATGTGGTTATAGACTCATATTGTTATAGGACAACCGACACTCTGGCAGTGATGTGGTTCTAGACCCATATTGTTATAGGACAACCGACACTCGGGCAGTGATGTGGTTCTAGACCCATATTGTTATAGGACAACCGACACTCTGGCAGTGATGTGGTTCTAGACACATATTGTTATAGGACAACCGACACTCTGGCAGTGATGTGGTTCTAGTCCCATATTGTTATAGGACAATCGACTCACGGGCAGTGATGTGGTTCTAGTCCCATATTGTTATAGGACAACCGACACTCGGGCAGTGATGTGGTTCTAGTCCCATATTGTTATAGGACAACCGAAACTCGGGCAGTGATGTGGTTCTAGTCCCATATTGTTATAGGACAACCGACTCTCGGGCAGTGATGTGGTTCTAGTCCCATATTGTTATAGGACAACCGACACTCGGGCAGTGATGTGGTTCTAGTCCCATATTGTTATAGGACAACCGACACTCTGGCAGTGATGTGGTTCTAGACCCATATTGTTATAGGACAACCGACTCTCGGGCAGTGATGTGGTTCTAGACCCATATTGTTATAGGACAACCGACACTCGGGCAGTGATGTAGTTCTAGACTCATATTGTTATAGGACAACCGACACTCGGGCAGTGATGTGGTTCTAGACCCATATTGTTATAGGACAACCGACACTCGGGCAGTGATGTGGTTCTAGACCCATATTGTTATAGGACAACCGACACTCGGGCAGTGATGTGGTTCTAGACCCATATTGTTATAGGACAACAACCGACACTCGGGCAGTGATGTGGTTCTAGACCCATATTGTTATAGGACAACCGACACTCTGGCAGTGATGTGGTTCTAGACTCATATTGTTATAGGACAATCTACACTCGGGCAGTAATGTAGTTCTAGACCCATATTGTCATAGGACAATCGACACTCGGGCAGTGATGTGGTTCTAGACCCATATTGTTATAGGACAACCGACACTCGGGCAGTGATGTGGTTCTAGACCCATATTGTTATAGGACAACCGACACTCTGGCAGTGATGGGGTTCTAGACCCATATTGTTATATGACAATCTACACTCTGGCAGTGATGTGGTTCTAGACCCATATTGTTATAGGACAACCGACACTCTGGCAGTGATGTGGTTCTAGACCCATATTGTTATAGGACAACCGACACTCTGGCAGTGATGTGGTTCTAGACCCATATTGTTATATGACAATCTACACTCTGGCAGTGATGTGGTTCTAGACCCATATTGTTATATGACAATCTACACTCTGGCAGTGATGTGGTTCTAGACCCATATTGTTATATGACAATCTACACTCTGGCAGTGATGTGGTTCTAGACCCATAATGTTATAGGACAACCGACACTCTGGCAGTGATGTGGTTCTAGACCCATATTGTTATAGGACAACCGACACTCGGGCAGTGATGTGGTTCTAGACCCATATTGTTATAGGACAACCGACACTCGGGCAGTGATGTGGTTCTAGACCCATATTGTTATAGGACAATCTACACTCTGGCAGTGATGTGGTTCTAGTCTCATATTGTTATAGGACAACCGACACTCTGGCAGTGATGTAGTTCTAGACCCATATTGTTATAGGACAATCTACACACTGGCAGTGATGTGGTTCTAGTCCCATATTGTTATAGGACAACCGACACTCTGGCAGTGATGTGGTTCTAGTCTCATATTGTTATAGGACAACCGACACTCTGGCAGTGATGTGGTTCTAGTCCCATATTGTTATAGGACAACCGACACTCTGGCAGTGATGTGGTTCTAGACTCATATTGTTATAGGACAATCTACACTCGGGCAGTGATGTGGTTCTAGACCCATATTGTTATAGGACAACCGACACTCAGGCAGTGATGTGGTTCTAGACTCATATTGTTATAGGACAATCTACACTCGGGCAGTGATGTGGTTCTAGTCCCATATTGTTATAGGAAAATCGACACTCTGGCAGTGATGTGGTTCTAGTCTCATATTGTTATAGGACAATCGACACTCTGGCAGTGATGTAGTTCTAGACCCATATTGTTATAGGACAATCTACACTCGGGCAGTGATGTGGTTCTAGACCCATATTGTTATAGGACAACCGACACTCAGGCAGTGATGTGGTTCTAGACTCATATTGTTATAGGACAATCTACACTCGGGCAGTGATGTAGTTCTAGACCCATATTGTTATAGGACAACCGACACTCTGGCAGTGATGTGGTTCTAGACCCGTATTGTTATAGGACAATCGACACTCTGGCAGTGATGTAGTTCTAGACCCATATTGTTATAGGACAATCGACACTCTGGCAGTTATGTGGTTCTAGACCCATATTGTTATAGGACAATCTACACTCGGGCAGTGATTTAGTTCTAGACCCATATTGTTATAGGACAATCGACACTCGGCCAGTAATGTGGTTCTAGACCCATATTGTTATATGACAATCTACACTCTGGCAGTGATGTGGTTCTAGACCCATAATGTTATAGGACAACCGACACTCTGGCAGTGATGTGGTTCTAGACCCATATTGTTATAGGACAACCGACACTCGGGCAGTGATGTGGTTCTAGACCCATATTGTTATAGGACAACCGACACTCGGGCAGTGATGTGGTTCTAGACCCATATTGTTATAGGACAATCTACACTCTGGCAGTGATGTGGTTCTAGTCTCATATTGTTATAGGACAACCGACACTCTGGCAGTGATGTAGTTCTAGACCCATATTGTTATAGGACAATCTACACACTGGCAGTGATGTGGTTCTAGTCCCATATTGTTATAGGACAACCGACACTCTGGCAGTGATGTGGTTCTAGTCTCATATTGTTATAGGACAACCGACACTCTGGCAGTGATGTGGTTCTAGTCCCATATTGTTATAGGACAACCGACACTCTGGCAGTGATGTGGTTCTAGACTCATATTGTTATAGGACAATCTACACTCGGGCAGTGATGTGGTTCTAGACCCATATTGTTATAGGACAACCGACACTCAGGCAGTGATGTGGTTCTAGACTCATATTGTTATAGGACAATCTACACTCGGGCAGTGATGTGGTTCTAGTCCCATATTGTTATAGGAAAATCGACACTCTGGCAGTGATGTGGTTCTAGTCCCATATTGTTATAGGACAATCGACACTCTGGCAGTGATGTAGTTCTAGACCCATATTGTTATAGGACAATCTACACTCGGGCAGTGATGTGGTTCTAGACCCATATTGTTATAGGACAACCGACACTCAGGCAGTGATGTGGTTCTAGACTCATATTGTTATAGGACAATCTACACTCGGGCAGTGATGTAGTTCTAGACCCATATTGTTATAGGACAACCGACACTCTGGCAGTGATGTGGTTCTAGACCCGTATTGTTATAGGACAATCGACACTCTGGCAGTGATGTAGTTCTAGACCCATATTGTTATAGGACAATCGACACTCTGGCAGTTATGTGGTTCTAGACCCATATTGTTATAGGACAATCTACACTCGGGCAGTGATGTAGTTCTAGACCCATATTGTTATAGGACAACCGACACTCTGGCAGTGATGTGGTTCTAGACCCGTATTGTTATAGGACAATCGACACTCTGGCAGTGATGTAGTTCTAGACCCATATTGTTATAGGACAATCGACACTCTGGCAGTTATGTGGTTCTAGACCCATATTGTTATAGGACAATCTACACTCGGGCAGTGATTTAGTTCTAGACCCATATTGTTATAGGACAATCGACACTCGGCCAGTAATGTGGTTCTAGTCCCATATTGTTATAGGACAACCGACACTCAGGCAGTGATGTGGTTCTAGACTCATATTGTTATAGGACAATCTACACTCGGGCAGTGATGTAGTTCTAGACCCATATTGTTATAGGACAACCGACACTCAGGCAGTGATGTGGTTCTAGACTCATATTGTTATAGGACAATCTACACTCGGGCAGTGATGTAGTTCTAGACCCATATTGTTATAGGACAACCGACACTCTGGCAGTGATGTGGTTCTAGACCCGTATTGTTATAGGACAATCGACACTCTGGCAGTGATGTAGTTCTAGACCCATATTGTTATAGGACAACCGACACTCGGGCAGTGATGTGGTTCTAGACCCATATTGTTATAGGACAACCGACACTCGGGCAGTGATGTGGTTCTAGACCCATATTGTTATAGGACAACAACCGACACTCGGGCAGTGATGTGGTTCTAGACCCATATTGTTATAGGACAACCGACACTCTGGCAGTGATGTGGTTCTAGACTCATATTGTTATAGGACAATCTACACTCGGGCAGTAATGTAGTTCTAGACCCATATTGTCATAGGACAATCGACACTCGGGCAGTGATGTGGTTCTAGACCCATATTGTTATAGGACAACCGACACTCGGGCAGTGATGTGGTTCTAGACCCATATTGTTATAGGACAACCGACACTCTGGCAGTGATGGGGTTCTAGACCCATATTGTTATATGACAATCTACACTCTGGCAGTGATGTGGTTCTAGACCCATATTGTTATAGGACAACCGACACTCTGGCAGTGATGTGGTTCTAGACCCATATTGTTATAGGACAACCGACACTCTGGCAGTGATGTGGTTCTAGACCCATATTGTTATATGACAATCTACACTCTGGCAGTGATGTGGTTCTAGACCCATATTGTTATATGACAATCTACACTCTGGCAGTGATGTGGTTCTAGACCCATATTGTTATATGACAATCTACACTCTGGCAGTGATGTGGTTCTAGACCCATAATGTTATAGGACAACCGACACTCTGGCAGTGATGTGGTTCTAGACCCATATTGTTATAGGACAACCGACACTCGGGCAGTGATGTGGTTCTAGACCCATATTGTTATAGGACAACCGACACTCGGGCAGTGATGTGGTTCTAGACCCATATTGTTATAGGACAATCTACACTCTGGCAGTGATGTGGTTCTAGTCTCATATTGTTATAGGACAACCGACACTCTGGCAGTGATGTAGTTCTAGACCCATATTGTTATAGGACAATCTACACACTGGCAGTGATGTGGTTCTAGTCCCATATTGTTATAGGACAACCGACACTCTGGCAGTGATGTGGTTCTAGTCTCATATTGTTATAGGACAACCGACACTCTGGCAGTGATGTGGTTCTAGTCCCATATTGTTATAGGACAACCGACACTCTGGCAGTGATGTGGTTCTAGACTCATATTGTTATAGGACAATCTACACTCGGGCAGTGATGTGGTTCTAGACCCATATTGTTATAGGACAACCGACACTCAGGCAGTGATGTGGTTCTAGACTCATATTGTTATAGGACAATCTACACTCGGGCAGTGATGTGGTTCTAGTCCTATATTGTTATAGGAAAATCGACACTCTGGCAGTGATGTGGTTCTAGTCCCATATTGTTATAGGACAATCGACACTCTGGCAGTGATGTAGTTCTAGACCCATATTGTTATAGGACAATCTACACTCGGGCAGTGATGTGGTTCTAGACCCATATTGTTATAGGACAACCGACACTCAGGCAGTGATGTGGTTCTAGACTCATATTGTTATAGGACAATCTACACTCGGGCAGTGATGTAGTTCTAGACCCATATTGTTATAGGACAACCGACACTCTGGCAGTGATGTGGTTCTAGACCCGTATTGTTATAGGACAATCGACACTCTGGCAGTGATGTAGTTCTAGACCCATATTGTTATAGGACAATCGACACTCTGGCAGTTATGTGGTTCTAGACCCATATTGTTATAGGACAATCTACACTCGGGCAGTGATTTAGTTCTAGACCCATATTGTTATAGGACAATCGACACTCGGCCAGTAATGTGGTTCTAGTCCCATATTGTTATAGGACAACCGACACTCTGGCAGTGATGTGGTTCTAGACTCATATTGTTATAGGACAATCTACACTCGGGCAGTGATGTAGTTCTAGACCCATATTGTTATAGGACAACCGACACTCTGGCAGTGATGTGGTTCTAGACCCATATTGTTATAGGACAACCGACACTCTGGCAGTGATGTGGTTCTAGACACATATTGTTATAGGACAATCGACACTCGGACAGTGATATGGTTCTAGACCCATATTGTTATAGGACAATCGACACTCGGACAGTGATATGGTTCTAGACACATATTGTTATAGGACAACCGACACTCTGGCAGTGATGTGGTTCTAGACCCATATTGTTATAGGACAACCGACACTCGGGCAGTGATGTGGTTCTAGACCCATATTGTTATAGGACAATCGACACTCGGGCAGTGATGTGGTTCTATCCCCATATTGTTATAGGACAATCGACACTCGGACAGTGATATGGTTCTAGACCCATATTGTTATAGGACAACCGACACTCTGGCAGTGATGTGGTTCTAGACTCATATTGTTATAGGACAATCGACACTCTGGCAGTGAACGAACGAACGAACGAACAAACAGACTTTATTTTCAAAGGGTAACAAATTGGGCACGCAGGCCCGTCTTACATTCGGCCCTTCCAATCACTCATCTTTCTTTCATCAACAGTGCATAGGAAAAAAACATTGTCACGTGAATTTTGTAAACAATAACAATGCATATTACTATGTTATGACACACGTCCACCACCCACCCACACATCCCCCATTCACTCCAACTCCCCCACCCAACCACACACACACATACAATACATTCCCCACCCATCCACCACATCCCTACACCTACACATCTCCCAGCCCACACACACCTCTCACCCACCACACATCCCATCCACCCACACCCAAAGCACACATATATTCAATAACCAACACATCCCCCACCTACACACAACTCCCCACCCACTCACATATCCTCTACCCGTCCCATTTCCCACCAACAATCACTCATCCAATATCCTCCTCCACCCACACACCTCCAACCACTCAACCAAACACATATTCCTCAGCCACACACACATCTCCCCGTCAACTCACATATTCCGCACCTACCCACACACAAATTCCGCACTCACCCACATAATCTCCCATCTCCCCCAGCCCACTCACAGATCCCGACCCCACACCAGCAAACACCCCCCACCATCTCCTAACCTGCACACACTCACCCACCAGCATATCCTCTACCCACCCACACATCATCTACCCACCCATCCCCCAACCAACATCCCTTAACCACGCACCCTTACTCATATACAATCACCCACTCACACATCCTCTACCCAACCACACATCCTCCACCCAACCACACATCCTCCATCCACCCATTCCCCCAACCACACATCCCTTAACCACACACCCCTACCCATATACACACACATCCCGACCCACGCACAATCTCCCCACCCATACAAACATCCCTCACACACATCCCCACCCACCAACACATTCCCCATTCACAAACACACACCTCCCATCCACGCACACACAACCCATACAATAATCCCCTCACACATCCCTAGACACACGTACTTATCCCTCAACCACTAACACCCACACATCCCTTACCCACTCATCAACACATACATCTTCTATCTACCCACCCACACTCACACATCCTAACCACCCATCCCCCACCCTCACACACATCCTTCACCAACCCACAAACCCAACCACACCTGCACCCACCCACACAAACATCATTTATCCACACCAAGCTCCCCTCCCACACAATACCACACCCACACACATCCCAAAGACACAGCCCTCACCCACACACACATCTATCAACACATCTCTTACCCATCCACACATCCCCCAACTACAATCACCCTCACTACCCACACATACATCCTCCATCCAGCCACATACACCCCCATTCATATCCCCCCACCCACACACACATCTCCAAATCCTTCACCCACACCCATCACGCACCCTCCCCCAACCCACACACATCCCCCACACACATTCACCCACAAATCTCTCACCCACACACACTCCCCACCCATCCTCCCAAACATCCCACACCCATACACATCCCACACCAACACACACATCCTCAAACCCACAACCACCCCCACCTGCACACATCTGCCACCCACCACATATCTCCCCACCCACACATATATCCCCACCCATCCCATAACCCACCATCAATCATCCACCAACATAACCTCCTCCACCCACAACCACCTAGACAAACATACATCCCCACCCAAAAACACATCTCCCCATACACCCATACATCTCGCACGCACCCACACACAAATCCCACACCCACCCACACACAAATCCCCCACCCACCCACACAAACCCACCCCGCCCACCCACACATCCTGAGCCCACCCACACACATCACGAATCCACCCACAACACATCAAACGATCCCCCAATCTACTATTATGATCAAACTCCCACACTTTACACACACATACAGTGACGATTGTCGTGAGCAATGTCGTAAAATTGTAAAGAAAATGGAGAAAAATTGTACATATATATTTTGTAACTAAAAAATTAGTGATGCAATTCAACTCTCTCTCTCTCTCTCTCTCTCTCTCTCTCCTCTCTCTCTCTCTCTCTCTCTCTCTCTCTCTCTCTCTCTCTCTCTCTCTCTCTCACTCACTCACTCACTAACGCTCTCACTCACATTACAGTAATGTTATATTATACATGATAAAATCAAGTGTCATACATACAAAATGATAATGTGAAAGATGAAAACAAAAAAAAATTATGGAATGGCATGTTACAGGACATGCGAGCACTGAATTCTCTCTCTCTCTCTCTCTCTCTCTCTCTCTCTCTCTCTCTCTCTCTCTCTCTCTCTCTCTCTCTCTCTCTCTCTCTCTTACACAGGCACACACACACATTCCCCCCTCCCCACACACACACACACACACATATCCCTCACATACACACCCATACATACATCCTCATATCTAGACAAATACTTGATGCCTCACATGATCACTGAAACTAATAAGACCAAGCTCCCCACTTTACACACAATTGAGACACTGACGATTGTCGTGAGAATTCTCGCAATTGCAAGAAGTGGAGGAAAAATTGTTCATATACATTATGTAGCGTAAAAATTTGTGATGCAATTCAACTCTATTTTTTTTCTCTCTCCCTCTCTCTCTCTCTCTCTCTCTCTCTCTCTCTCTCTCTCTCTCTCTCTCTCTCTCTCTCTCTCTCTATCTCTATCTCTCACTAACTCTCTCACTCGCATCACAGTAATGTTGTATTATACATGATAAAATCAAGTGGCATACAAGATGATAAGATGAGAATTAAAAAAGAAAAATATGGAATGGCATGTTACAGGACAATCAGGTGGCATTAAACGATACCTCGTAATATGAAAGATGAGAATACATAAAAAATATGGAATAGCATGTTACATGACATGCGTGAGCTCAACTCTCTCTCTCTCTCTCTCTCTCTCTCTCTCTCTCTCTCTCTCTCTCTCTCTCTCTCTCTCTCTCTCTCTCTCTCTCTCTCTTTACATACACACACTCTCACACTCATTCACTCTCTCTCTCTCTCTCTCTCTCTCTCTCTCTCTCTCTCTCTCTCTCTCTCTCACTTACACTCACTAACTCTCTCACTTGCTTTACAGTAATTTACATGATTTCATTTTATGCATGTTAAATCAAGTGCATCAAATTTATAATATGAAAAAAAAATGAGAATACACAAAACATATGGATCAGCATGTTAGATGACATGCGTGCGCTCAACTCTCTCTCTCTCTCTCTCTCTCTCTCTCTCTCTCTCTCTCTCTCTCTCTTCTCTCTCACACACATGTACATACACACACCCACACACACCCACACACACATCATACCCACGCAATACACACACCTGCACACATCCATATACTTACTCACACGTACTCACATAACACCCGAATATATACTCCCTCGCATACACTGCATGCATGCACACTTACACATACACAGATATACAATACATACACGAGCACACACACACACTCATCCATGCACACATACACACACGCACATGCATATAAACGCATATAAACACATGAACGCACACCTTAACACACGTACAGACATATACACAGAGTCACACACAGATACACACATGTACACACATATACACCCATCCAGACATGCTGTGGTGATGTGATGTGGTTCTAGACCCATATTGTTATAGGACAACCGACACTCTGGCAGTGATGTGATTCTAGACTCATATTGTTATAGGACAACCGACACTCTGGCAGTGATGTGGTTCTAGACTCATATTGTTATAGGACAACCGACACTCTGGCAGTGATGTGGTTCTAGACTCATATTGTTATAGGACAACCGACACTCAGGCAGTGATGTGGTTCTAGACCCATATTGTTATAGGACAATCGACACTCTGGCAGTGATGTGGTTCTAGACCCATATTGTTATAGGACAACCGACACTCTGGCAGTGATGTGGTTCTAGACCCATATTGTTATAGGACAATCGACACTCGGGCAGTGATGTGGTTCTAGACCCATATTGTTATAGGACAACCGACACTCGGGCAGTGATGTGGTTCTAGACTCATATTGTTATAGGACAATCTACACTCGGGCAGTGATGTGGTTCTAGACTCATATTGTTATAGGACAATCTACACTCTGGCAGTGATGTGGTTCTAGACCCATGTTGTTATAGGACAATCAACACTCTGGCAGTGATGTGATTATAGACTCATATTGTTATAGGACAACCGACACTCTGGCAGTGATGTGGTTCTAGACCCATATTGTTATAGGACAATCGACACTCGGGCAGTGATGTGGTTCTAGACCCATATTGTTATAGGACAACCGACACTCGGGCAGTGATGTGGTTCTAGACACATATTGTTATAGGACAATCGACACTCGGACAGTGATATGGTTCTAGACCCATATTGTTATAGGACAACCGACACTCTGGCAGTGATGTGGTTCTAGACCCATATTGTTATAGGACAACCGACACTCTGGCAGTGATGTAGTTCTAGACCCATATTGTTATAGGACAACCAACACTCTGGCAGTGATGTGGTTCTAGTCCCATATTGTTATAGGACAACCGACACTCTGGCAGTGATGTGGTTCTAGACTCATATTGTTATAGGCCAATCTACACTCGGGCAGTGATGTAGTTCTAGACCCATATTGTTATAGGACAACCGACACTCTGGCAGTGATGTGGTTCTAGTCCCATATTGTTATAGGACAATCGACACTCTAACAGTGATGTAGTTCTAGACCCATATTGATATAGGACAATCTACACTCGGGCAGTGATGTGGTTCTAGACCCATATTGTTATAGGACAACCGACACTCAGGCAGTGATGTGGTTCTAGACTCATATTGTTATAGGACAATCTACACTCGGGCAGTGATGTAGTTCTAGACCCATATTGTTATAGGACAACCGACACTCTGGCAGTGATGTGGTTCTAGACCCGTATTGTTATAGGACAATCGACACTCTGGCAGTGATGTAGTTCTAGACCCATATTGTTATAGGACAATCGACACTCTGGCAGTGATGTGGTTCTAGACCCATATTGTTATAGGACAATCTACACTCGGGCAGTGATGTAGTTCTAGACCCATATTGTTATAGGACAATCGACACTCGGCCAGTAATGTGGTTCTAGTCCCATATTGTTATAGGACAACCGACACTCTGGCAGTGATGTGGTTCTAGACTCATATTGTTATAGGACAATCTACACTCGGGCAGTGATGTAGTTCTAGACCCATATTGTTATAGGACAACCGACACTCTGGCAGTGATGTGGTTCTAGACCCATATTGTTATAGGACAACGGACACTCTGGCAGTGATGTGGTTCTAGACTCATATTGTTATAGGACAACGGACACTCTGGCAGTGATGTGGTTCTAGACTCATATTGTTATAGGACAACCGACACTCTGGCAGTGATGTGGTTCTAGACACATATTGTTATAGGACAATCGACACTCGGACAGTGATATGGTTCTAGACCCATATTTTTATAGGACAACCGACACTCGGGCAGTGATGTGGTTCTAGACCCATATTGTTATAGGACAACCGACACTCGGGCAGTGATGTGGTTCTAGACACATATTGTTATAGGACAATCGACACTCGGGCAGTGATGTGGTTCTATCCCCATATTGTTATAGGACAATCGACACTCGGACAGTGATATGGTTCTAGACCCATATTGTTATAGGACAACCGACACTCTGGCAGTGATGTGGTTCTAGACCCATATTGTTATAGGACAACCGACACTCTGGCAGTGATGTGGTTCTATATCCATATTGTTATATGACAATCTACACTCTGGCAGTGATGTGGTTCTAGACCCATATTGTTATAGGACAATCGACACTCGGGCAGTGATGTGGTTCTAGACCCATATTGTTATAGGACAATCGACACTCGGGCAGTGATGTGGTTCTAGACCCATATTGTTATAGGACAACCGACACTCGGGCAGTGAACGAACGAACGAACGAACAGACTTTATTTTCAAAGGGTAACAAATTGGGCACGCAGGCCCGTCTTACATTCGGCCCTTCCAATCACTCATCTTTCTTTCATGAACAGTGCATAGGAAAAAAAAACATTGTCACATGAATTTTGTAAACATAAACAATGCATATGACTATGTTATAAGACACATCCACCACCCACCCACACATCCCCCATTCACTCCAACTCCCCCACCCAACCACACACACATACAATACATTCCCCCACCCATCCACCACATCCCTATACATCTTCCCACCCACACACACCTCTCATCCACCACACATCCCATCCACCCACACCCCAAGCACACATACATTCAATAACCCACACATCCCCCACCTACACACATCTCCCCACCCACTCACATATCCTTTACCCGTGCCATTTCCCACCAACAATCACTCACCCAATATCCTCCTCCACCCACACACCTCCAACCACCCAACCAAACACACATTCCTCAGCCACACACACATCTCCCCGTCAACTCACATATTCCGCACCTACCCACACACAAATTCCGCACTCACCCACATAATCTCCCATCTCCCCCAGCCCACTCACTTATCTCGAGCCCACACCTACAAACATCCCCCACCATCTCCTAACCTGCACACACTCACCCACCCACATATCCTCTACCCACCCACACATCCTCTACCCACCTATCCCCCAACCAAACATCCCTTAACCACACACCCTTACTCATATACAATCACCCACCCACACATCCTCTACCCAACCACACATCCTCCACCCAACCACACATCCTCCATCCACCCATTCCCCCAGTCACACATCCCTTAACCACACACCCTTACCCATATACACACACATCCCCACCCACGCACAATCTCCCCACCCATACAAACATCCCTCACACACATCCCCACCCACCAACACATTCCCCATTCACAAACACACACCTCCCATCCACGTACACACAACCCATACATTCATCCCCTCACACATCCCTAGACACACGTACTTATCCCTCAACCACTAACACCCACACGTCCCTTACCCACTCATCAACACATACATCTCCTATCTACCCACCCACACTCACACATCCCAACCACCCATCTAAGCAAACATCCCCCACCCTCACACACATCATTCACCCACCCACAAACCCAACCACACCTTCACTTACCCACACAAACATCATTTATCCACACCCAGCTCCCCTCCCACACAATACCACACCCACACACATCCCAAAGACACATCCCTCACCCACACACACATCTATCCACACATCTCCTACCCATCCACACATCCCCCAACTACAGTCACCCTCACTACCCACACATACATCCTCCATCCAGCCACACACACCCCCACCCAGCCAGACATATCCCCCACCCACACACACATCTCCAAATCCATCACCCACACTCATCACGCACCCCTCCCCCAACCCACACACATCCCCCACACACATTCACCCACACATCTCTCATCCACACACACTCCCCACCCATCCACCCAAACATCCCACACCCACATACACATCCTCAAACCCACAACCACCCCCACCTGCACACATCTCCCACCCACCACATATCCCCACACCCACATCTCCCCACCCACACATATACCCCCACCCATCCCATAACCCACCATCAATCATCCACCAACATATCCTCCTCCACCCACTCACCCACAACCACCTAGACAAACACACATCCCCACTCACAAACACATCTCCCCATACACCCATACATCTCGCACGCACCTACACACAAATCCCCCACCCACCCACACAAACCCACCCCGCCCACCCACACACATCACGAATCCACCCACACACACATCCCCCGATCCCCCAACCTACTATTATGATCAAACTCCCACATTTTACACACACATACAGTGACGATTGTCGTGAGCATTGTCGCAAAATTGTAAAACAAAATGGAGAAAAATTGTACATATACATTTTGTAACTTAAAAATTAGTGATGCAATTCAACTCTCTCCCCTCTCTCTCTCTCTCTCTCTCTCTCTCTCTCTCTCTCTCTCTCTCTCTCTCTCTCTCTCTCTCTCTCTCTCTTTCTCTCTCACTCACTAGCGCTCTCACTCACATTACAGTAATGTTATATTATACATGATAAAATCAAGTGTCATACATACAAAATGATAATGTGAAAGATGAAAACAAAAAAAAATTATGGAATGGCATGTTACAGGACATGCGAGCACTGAATTCTCTCTCTCTCTCTCTCTCTCTCTCTCTCTCTCTCTCTCTCTCTCTCTCTCTCTCTCTCTCTCGCTCTCGCTCTCTCTCTCTCTTACATAGGCACACACACATCCCCCCACACACACACACATATCCCTCACATACACACCCATACATACATCCTCACATATAGACAAATACATGATGCCTCACATGATTACTGAAACTAATAAGAACAAACTCCTACACTTTACACACAATTTAGACACTGACGATTGTCGTGAGAATTCTCGCAGTTGCAAGAAGTGGAGAAAAAATTGTACATATACATTATGTAGCGTAAAAATTAGTGATGCAATTCAAATCTCTCTTCTTTTTTTTCTCTCTCTCCCTCTCTCTCTCTCTTGCTCTCTCTCTCTCTCTCTCTCTCTCTCTCTCTCTCTCTCTCTCTCTCTCTCTCTCTCCCCCTCTCACTCACATCACAGTAATGTTATATTATACATGATAAAATCAAGTGGTATACAAAATGATAAGATGAGAATTAAAAGAAAAAAAATAAGGAATGGCATGTTACAGGACAATCAGGTGGCATTAAACGATACCTCGTAATATGAAAGATGAGAATACATGAAAAATATGGAATAGCATGTTACATGACATGCGTGGGCTCAACTCTCTCTCTCTCTCTCTCTCTCTCTCTCTCTCTCTCTCTTTCTCTCTCTCTCTGTCTCTCTCTCTCTCTCTCTCTCTTTACATACTCACACTCTCACACTCATTCACTCTCTCTCTCTCTCACTTACACTCACTAACTCTCTCACTTTCTTTACAGTAATTTACATGAATTAATTTTATGCATGTTAAAATCAAGTGCATCAAAATGATAATATGAAAAAAAAATGAGAATACACAAAACATATGGATCAGCATGTTAGATGACATGCATGCCCTCAACTCTCTCTCTCTCTCTCTCTCTCTCTCTCTCTCTCTCTCTCTCTCTTGTCTCTCACTCACATGTACATACACACACACACACACATCATACCAACGCAATACACACACCTGCACACATCCATATACTTACTCACACGTACTCACATAACACCCGAATATACACTCCCTCGCATACACTGCATGCATGCACACTTACACATACACATACAAAGATATACAATACATACACGAGCACACACACACACACACTCGTCCATACACACATACACACACGCATATAAACGCATATAAACACATGAACGCACACCTTAACACACGTACAGACATACACACAGAGTCACACACAGATGCACACATGTACACACATATACACCCATACACACATCCAGACATGCACACACATACATCACACTTTCTCATGCACTCTCTCATTCAACCACGCTCTCTCTTTTACACACTCACTCGCTCTCACACTCACTCATTCGTGCACATACACGCATACCTACAAATTCTCTCTCACTCACTCACGCTCCCTTTTCTAGACCCATATTGTTATAGGACAACCGACACTCGGGCAGTGATGTGGTTCTAGACCCATATTGTTATAGGACAACCGACACTCGGGCAGTGATGTGGTTCTAGACCCATATTGTTATAGGACAACCGACACTCTGGCAGTGATGTGGTTCTAGACACATATTGTTATAGGACAACCGACACTCGGGCAGTGATGTGGTTCTAGACCCATATTGTTATAGGACAACCGACACTCTGGCAGTGATGTGGTTCTACACCCATATTGTTATAGGACAACCGACACTCGGGCAGTGATGTGGTTCTAGACCCATATTGTTATAGGACAATCGACACTCGGGCAGTGATGTGGTTCTAGACCCATATTGTTATAGGACAACCGACACTCGGGCAGTGATGTGGTTCTAGACCCATATTGTATAGTTAATGTGACTGAACATAAAACACTAGGGCTTTTAATAGACAGCCATTTGAACTGGAGCTCTCATTTCCACGCTCTTACCAAGAAAATAGCACAAAAAGTTTACCAACTTGCTAAAATTCAGCACTTCCTGGACGAAAGCACGCGAAAAATATTCTATACATGCTATATCCAATCACATCTCGATTACTGTTCCACAGTTTGGGATGGTTGCCCTAAATCTAATTTAAAACGACTATGTTCTCTACAAAACCGCGCTATTCGTCTGGTTTCTGGCATAAAGCACGTTGAAAGTAATAATTTGTACAGTCATCTAAGACTTCTACCACTACAAAAGCGCTTCCTTTTCAACAAAGCCAAATTAGTGAATAAAATTATATCTCAAAATGCCCCAGAGTATCTTCTGCCGCTGATTCAATCTAATGCAATGAACAGCAAGCGCCTAAATTTGTTACATGTCTCAAAGCCTAGATTGGACCTATACAAAACATGTTTTGCCTATTCTGGTGCTCACTTATGGAATCATCTGCCTCCAGATCTGAAAACTCCAATGAGTCCCTACACATTTAACCGAAAACTCTTTCAAAACTTAATCCATACCGACTATATGCCACCATAATTCATTTACTGGTATAATTGTTCAGTATAATTGTTCATTATAATTGTTCACTATATGTGTGGGAGCGAGAGAGAGAGAGAGAGAGAGAGAGAGAGAGAGAGAGAGAGAGAGAGAGAGAGAGACAGAGAGAGAGAGTGGGTGTCAGAGAGAGGGAGAGAGTGAATGCGTGTGTGCATGCGTGTGTGTGGAGAGAGTGATTGAGCGAGAAATGGTGGGGGAATGTGTCAGTGCATGCATTCATACGTGTATGTGTGAGAGTGAGTGAGGGAGTGTGTGCGTGCGTGCATGCGATCATGTGTACGTGTATGTGTGAGAGAGTGTGATTGAGAGAGTGAGTGTGTGTGTGTGTGTGTGTGTGTGTGTGTAGGATTGTGTGTTAGAGAGTGAGGCAGTGGGAGAGTTGATGTGTTAGTGTGTGTGTGTGAGCGCGCGCATGCTTGTGAGTGTGTGTATATGAAAGAATACAGAGAGAAAGAGAGAGAGAGAGCTGAGCAGATACATGTCATGTAACACGCATGTTATGTAACACGCGAATCCATATGTTTGTGTATTCTCATCTGTCATATTATCAGTTAAACACCAATTGATTTTATCATGCATAATATAAACTCATGTTCATTACTGTAGTTTGAGTGAGAGAGTCAGTGAGTGTGAATGAGAGACAGAACGAGTGAGCGTGAGAGTGAAAGAATGAGCGGGAGAGTGAATGTGTGTGTGTGTGTGTGTGTGTGTGTGTGAGAGAGAGAGAGAGAGAGAGAGAGAGAGAGAGAGAGAGAGAGAGAGAGAGAGAGAGAGAGAGCATCACTATTTTTACGTCACATACATTTTATGTACACATTTTTCTCCATGTTTAACATTTTTATGAGACTGCTCATGACAAGTGTCAGTGTATGTGTGTGAGTAAAGTGTGGGAGTTTTTTCATACTAGTTTCAATACTAACGTGAGACATTTTGTATGTGTCTAGATGTGAGGAAGTGTGACTGTATGTGGAGGATGTGTGTGAGTGTGGGGATAAGTGTGGGTGGGGGTATGCGTTTGGATGGGTTGGGGTGTGTGGGTTTTCGTGGGTAGTGGTATTTGTGGGTGTTGGTGGGATGTGTGGATGGATGTGTGGGGGTGAAAGTAGGGGTGTTGGAATGGGTGTGGGGGATGTGTGTATGGGTGGAGGATATGTGTATGGGACGGATGCGGGAGATGTGTGTTTATGTGGGTGGAGATGTGTGGATGGTTTGAGGAAGTATGTGTGGGAGGCGGGGTTGTGTGGATAGGGGATTGTGTTGGGTGGATTGGGGATGCAAGGGCGGGTGGGGAGAAGTGTATGGTGTGTGGGTTTGAGATATGTGTGCGGTGTGTTGGTTGGGGATGTGTGAATGATGTGTGGGTGGAGGGTATGTTTGTGGTGGTATGGGTGGAGGATAGTGTGTGGTGTGGGGGATGTGCGTGTGGGTGGGGTATATGTGTGGTTGAGTAGGGGATTGTGGTGGTTGGTTGAAGTATGCGGGGGTGTGTGGGTGGGAGATGTGTGTGTGGATGGGGAATGTGTGGGTGGGGGTGTGTGAGTGGCTTAGGGATGTGTAGGTGGGTAAGGGAGTTGTATGTGTCGGGGTGGGATGTGTGTGGGTAAGGGTATTGTGATCGAGAGATGTTTGGTTTGGGGTGGGTGGGTGGGGGTGTGTGAGTGCGTAGTGGAGGATGTAAGCGTGAGTGAGTGTGTTTTGTGGACGGGTAGGGAATGCGTGTGTGGGTGGGGAGAGGTGTGTGGTGTGTTGGTTGGGGATATTGTGTGTGTGAGATATGTGTGTGTGGGTGGGGGATTTTTGTGGTGTGTGAGTGGGGGTATGTGGGGTGGATGGGTAAGGGTATCTGTGTGGGTGTGGGTGGGAATATTGTGTGGTATCTGGGTGGGGGATATGTGTGTGGTGTGTAAGTGGGGATGTGTTGGTGAGGGATATGTGTGTGTGTGTGGTGCGTGGGTTGGGAATAGTGCGTGGTAGGGGGTGTATGTGATGTGCGGGTGGGGGATTGCGTGGTGGGGGTTTAGGTTAAGGCATGTGTGGGTGGGTGGAAGTTGTATGTCTGGGTGGTGGGGTGTGTGTTTGTGTGGATTGGGGATGTATGGGTGGTTAGGGAGGTGTGTGTGTGTGTGTGGGGGGGGGGGTGTAGGGACATGTCAGTTGGTGGGGATGTGTGTGTATGGATTGGGGATGTGTGAGTGAATGTGCGATGTGTGGGTTGGTGGGGGATTGTGTGCATGGGTGGGGAATATGTTGTCGATGGAGATGTGGCTAAGGGATGGGTGGTTTGAGGTGTGGGTCGGGAGAGGATGTGTGGGTTAAGATGTGGATGGGCGTGGGATGTGTGGGTTGGTGGGGGAATGTTTGTGGGTGGCGAGTGTGTTTTGGTTGGGGGATCAGGTGAGGGCAGTGTGTGGGTGGGGGATGTGCGGGAGGGGGATGGGTCGGTTGGTGGGGTATGTATGTGTCCTTGGTGTGCGTGTGTGTGGGTAGGTGGGGGTGTTTATGTGTCCCTTGGTACGCGTGTGTGTGGGTAAGTGGGGTTGTGTGGGTGGGGTGATGTATGGATAGGTGGGAGATGGGCTTCATAACACGGTAATTAGCCTTGTTTATGTTTACAACATTCATTTCACAATGTTTATTTTTCTTCCTATGTAAATGTATAATGCTCTTGATGAACGAAAGACGAGTGATTGAAAGGGCCGAATGTAAGACGGGCCTGCGCGCCCAATTTGTGACCCTAATAAAGTTGATTTGATTTGATTTGATTTGATTTGTTATAGGACAACCGACACTCGGGCAGTGATGTAGTTCTAGACCCATATTGTTATAGGACAATCTACACTCGGGCAGTGATGTAGTTCTAGACCCATATTGTTATAGGACAATCGACACTCGGGCAGTGATGTAGTTCTAGACCCATATTGTTATAGGACAATCGACACTCGGGCAGTGATGTGGTTCTAGTCCCATATTGTTATAGGACAACCGACACTCGTACAGTGATGTGGTTCTAGACCCATATTGTTATAGGACAACCGACACTCGGGCAGTGATGTAGTTCTAGACCCATATTGTTATAGGACAACCGACACTCTGGCAGTGATGTGGTTCTAGACTCATATTGTTATAGGACAACCGACACTCTGGCAGTGATGTAGTTCTAGACCCATATTGTTATAGGACAACCGACACTCTGGCAGTGATGTTGTTCTAGACCCATATTGTTATAGGACAACCGAAACTCTGGCAGTGATGTGGTTCTAGACCCATATTGTTATAGGACAACTAACACTCTGGCAGTGATGTAGTTCTAGACCCATATTGTTATAGGACAACCGACACTCTGGCAGTGATGTAGTTCTAGACCCATATTGTTATAGGACAACCGACACTCTGGCAGTGATGTGGTTCTAGACTCATATTGTTATAGGACAACCGACACTCTGGCAGTGATGTAGTTCTAGACCCATATTGTTATAGGACAACCGACACTCTGGCAGTGATGTTGTTCTAGACCCATATTGTTATAGGACAACCGACACTCTGGCAGTGATGTGGTTCTAGACCCATATTGTTATAGGACAACTAACACTCTGGCAGTGATGTAGTTCTAGACCCATATTGTTATAGGACAACCGACACTCTGGCAGTGATGTAGTTCTAGACCCATATTGTTATAGGACAACCGACACTCTGGCAGTGATGTGGTTCTAGACCCATATTGTTATAGGACAACCGACACTCTGGCAGTGATGTAGTTCTAGACCCATATTGTTATAGGACAACCGACACTCTGGCAGTGATGTGGTTCTAGACCCATATTGTTATAGGACAACCGACACTCTGGCAGTGATGTAGTTCTAGACCCATATTGTTATAGGACAACCGACACTCGGACAGTGATGTGGTTCTAGACCCATATTGTTATAGGACAACCGACACTCGGGCAGTGATGTAGTTCTAGACCCATATTGTTATAGGACAATCGACACTCTGGCAGTGATGTAGTTCTAGACCCATATTGTTATAGGACAATCGACACTCTGGCAGTGATGTGGTTCTAGGCCCATATTGTTATAGGACAATCGACACTCTGGCAGTGATGTGGTTCTAGACCCATATTGTTATAGGACAATCGACACTCTGGCAGTGATGTGGTTCTAGCACCATATTGTTATAGGACAATCGACACTCTGGCAGTGATGTGGTTCTAGACCCATATTGTTATAGGACAATCGACACTCTGGCAGTGATGTAGTTCTAGACCCATATTGTTATAGGACAATCGACACTCTGGCAGTGATGTGGTTCTAGGCCCATATTGTTATAGGACAATCGACACTCTGGCAGTGATGTGGTTCTAGACCCATATTGTTATAGGACAACCGACACTCTGGCAGTGATGTAGTTCTAGACCCATATTGATATAGGACAACCGACACTCTGGCAGTGATGTAGTT
This sequence comes from Cepaea hortensis, assembly GCA_963921405.1. Lineage (NCBI taxonomy): Eukaryota > Metazoa > Mollusca > Gastropoda > Stylommatophora > Helicidae > Cepaea > Cepaea hortensis. The sequence goes on from OY992891.1 coordinate 15,252,638, forward strand.
CTAGACCCATATTGTTATAGGACAACCGACACTCTGGCAGTGATGTAGTTCTAGACCCATATTGTTATAGGACAACCGACACTCTGGCAGTGATGTGGTTCTAGACCCATATTGTTATAGGACAACCGACACTCTGGCAGTGATGTAGTTCTAGACCCATATTGTTATAGGACAACCGACACTCTGGCAGTGATGTGGTTCTAGACCCATATTGTTATAGGACAACCGACACTCTGGCAGTGATGTAGTTCTAGACCCATATTGTTATAGGACAACCGACACTCGGACAGTGATGTGGTTCTAGACCCATATTGTTATAGGACAACCGACACTCGGGCAGTGATGTAGTTCTAGACCCATATTGATATAGGACAATCGACACTCTGGCAGTGATGTAGTTCTAGACCCATATTGTTATAGGACAATCGACACTCTGGCAGTGATGTGGTTCTAGGCCCATATTGTTATAGGACAATCGACACTCTGGCAGTTATGTGGTTCTAGACCCATATTGTTATAGGACAATCGACACTCTGGCAGTGATGTGGTTCTAGCACCATATTGTTATAGGACAATCGACACTCTGGCAGTGATGTGGTTCTAGACCCATATTGTTATAGGACAATCGACACTCTGGCAGTGATGTAGTTCTAGACCCATATTGTTATAGGACAATCGACACTCTGGCAGTGATGTGGTTCTAGGCCCATATTGTTATAGGAAAATCGACACTCTGGCAGTGATGTGGTTCTAGACCCATATTGTTATAGGACAACCGACACTCGGGCAGTGATGTGGTTCTAGACCCATATTGTTATTGGACAACCGACACTCGGGCAGTGATGTTGTTCTAGACCCATATTGTTATAGGACAACCGACACTCTGGCAGTGATGTAGTTCTAGACCCATATTGTTATAGGACAACCGACACTCTGGCAGTGATGTGGTTCTAGACCCATATTGTTATAGGACAACCGACACTCGGACAGTGATGTGGTTCTAGACCCATATTGTTATAGGACAACCGACACTCTGGCAGTGATGTGGTTCTAGCCCCATATTGTTATAGGACAACCGACACTCGGACAGTGATGTGGTTCTAGTCCCATATTGTTATAGGACAATCGACACTCGGGCAGTGATGTGGTTCTAGACCCATATTGTTATAGGACAATCGACACTTGGGCAGTGATGTAGTTCTAGACCCATATTGTTATAGGACAATCGACACTCAGGCAGTGATGTAGTTCTAGACTCATATTGTTATAGGACAATCGACACTCGGGCAGTGATGACGTCAATATCTCCCTGCAGCCTTCACTTCCCAAGACATTTTCTGGTACCAGTTTTAGGCCGGGTCGATCTGCAAGCCGAGGTCAAGGTTAAATACCAGTTTCTGTGCGAATTCGAACCCATGCCCGCTCGTCTCTAGCTGCTACGCTTCCGCAGGCACACGTGATGTATCATGGCGTTCTACATTTCAGTATAAACAGCTGGCCTTCACGTGAATTTAATTTATATATTCATTGAATAATTGCTTTAGCGTACATAAGTTCTTTAATATGGATAATTGTATGCTGATAAGTTTCATGATTTCATATTTCAGGTAGGGAACTTAAGAATTCCATAATCTCATATGTTATATCTAGATACTAATCAGCTCCATAATTTCAGTTTGCCTATCATCATCATCGTGTGCCCTGCAACTGACAAACATTCATGACTCCCCACAGATCTCTCTGTCCCTGGTATTCTGGATCAACTCTGGTGATGATATTCCTCCATGCAACCATCTCAGTCCATCCAGCATCATTTGTCTTGGTCTGTCTCTGCTCCTTTTCCTACTGATCTTTCCGATTGCCACGACGTTCTCCGGTGCCTCTCTTATCATCAAATGACAACAAATGTTGTTTGCTTCTTTCATTTACTTTTCTATATAACATTTCAGCACTCTTTTTCCTACATTCAATGATAGTGATTTATTTTGCCTATATGGATCATAAGAAAATAAAAATGGAAATTAGTGAAGAACAGTATGGTTTTATGGAAGGAAAGGGGATAAACAATGCAATATATATATATATATATATATATATATATATATATATATATATATATATATATATATATTGCGAATACTAATAGAAAGGTCAATAGAGAAACAGAGAGACATATATTTATGCTTCATAGATTATACTTAAGGCATTTGATAAGTAAAACATGATGAGCTGATTAAAATGTTGGATGATATCAACATTGATGGGAAAGATTTAAGAATAATAAAGAATATAAACTGGAACCAAGAAGCAGCAATTAAAATGGGAAATAAAGAGGGTAGTTACGAATAGATAAAGCTAGGAGTACGACAGGGGTGTGTCTTGTCACCCGATCTCTTCTCCCTGTATAGCGAAGTAATAATGAGAGAGATCAAAGAGAAGCCAGGAATACTAATCGGAGGATATAATATAAACAATATACGCTATGCAGATGACACAGTATTGGTGGCGAATAATGCAACAGACCTACAACAATTATTGGACATTGTAGTATCAGAGAGTGCACAGAAAGGACTCTCCTTAAATATCAAGAAAACGGTAACAATGGTGATATCAAAGAAAATGGGGACACCAAAATGAGACATAAAAATAGAAGGGGAAATTCTCAACCAAGTGGATAATTTTAAATACCTAGGGGTACTTATAACATCAGATGGAAGATGTACAACAGAGATTCAGAGCAGAATAGGGCAGGCAACAGGCGCATTTCAGAAAATGAAGAGTATCTTATGCGATAAGTCGCTAGTAATGAATGTAAGAAAGAGAGTGCTAAAATGCTATATAGAACCAGTTTTTGTGTATGGCAGTGAATCTTGGAATGTAAATGAACAAATTAGGAAGAACTTAGAAGCAACAGAGATGTGGTTTTTAAGACGAATGTTGCGAATTCCTTGGACTGCCAGAGTAACTAAAAACGATTGCCTGAAAGAGGCTAATGAAACTAGAACACTACATACAACAATAAGAAAGAGACAAACAGCTTTCTTTGGTCATGTGATGAGAGGAGAGGCATTGGAGAACATCGTGACAACTGGAAAGATTGAGGGGAAGAGAGGCAGAGGCAGACCAAGAGAAATGATGCTGGACGGGTTGAGACGGTGGCATAGAGGAATATCATCAGCAGAGTTGATCCAGAACACCAAAGACCGAAATCCGTGGAGAGCCATGAACGCCTACGCCAGCCAGCACGGCACTTATGATGGTGATGATGATATGGGTGATACAGAAAGGAAATCCCAACAATGTTTCAAGATGCGAACATGGAAGGAAACAAGCTCATAAACAGCATCATGTCTGGGACACTGAAATACTTTGACCATGTTAAACCTGACAGGGGTTTAGAGAGAACAGTCAGAGACTCATACTTTCTGGGAGAAGAGACAGGGGTTTAGAGAGAACAGTCAGAGACTCATACTTCCTGGGAGAAGAGACAGGGGTTTAGAAAGAACAGTCAGAGACTCATACTTCCTGGGAGAAGAGACAGGGGTTTAGAGAGAACAGTCAGAGACTCATACTTCCTGGGAGAAGAGACAGGGGTTTAGAGAGAACAGTCAGAGACTCATACTTCCTGGGAGAAGAGACAGTGGTTTAGAGAGAACAGTCAGAGACTCATACTTCCTGGGAGAAGAGACAGTGGTTTAGAGAGAACAGTCAGAGACTCATACTTCCTGGAAGAAGAGACAGGGGTTTAGAGAGAACAGTCAGAGACTCATACTTCCTGGGAGAAGAGGCAGGGGTTTAGAGAGAACAGTCAGAGACTCATACTTCCTGGGAGAAGAGACAGGAGTTTAGAGAGAACAGTCAGAGACTCATACTTCCTGGGAGAAGAGACAGTGGTTTAGAGAGAACAGTCAGAGACTCATACTTCCTGGGAGAAGAGGCAGTGGTTTAGAGAGAACAGTCAGAGACTCATACTTCCTGGGAGAAGAGGCAAGGGTTTAGAGAGAACAGTCAGAGACTCATACTTCCTGGGAGAAGAGACAGGGGATTAGAGAGAACAATCAGAGACTCATACTTCCTGGGAGAAGAGGCAGAGGTTTAGAGAGAACAGTCAGAGACTCATACTTCCTGGGAGAAGAGACAGTGGTTTAGAGAGAACAGTCAGAGACTCATACTTCCTGGGAGAAGAGGCAGTGGTTTAGAGAGAACAGTCAGAGACTCATACTTCCTGGAAGAAGAGACAGGAGTTTAGAGAGAACAGTCAGAGACTCATACTTCCTGGGAGAAGAGGCAAGGGTTTAGAGAGAACAGTCAGAGACTCATACTTCCTGGGAGAAGAGGCAAGGGTTTAGAGAGAACAGTCAGAGACTCATACTTCCTGGGAGAAGAGACAGGGGTTTAGAGAGAACAATCAGAGACTCATACTTCCTGGGAGAAGAGACATGGGTTTAGAGAGAACAGTCAGAGACTCATACTTCCTGGGAGAAGAGACAGGGGTTTAGAGAGAACAGTCAGAAACTCATACTTCCTGGGAGAAGAGGCAAGGGTTTAGAGAGAACAGTCAGAGACTCATACTTCCTGGGAGAAGAGGCAGTGGTTTAGAGAAAACAGTCAGAGACTCATACTTCCTGGGAGAAGAGACAGTGGTTTAGAGAGAACAGTCAGAGACTCATACTTCCTGGGAGAAGAGGCAGTGGTTTAGAGAGAACAGTCAGAGACTCATACTTCCTGGGAGAAGAGACAGTGGTTTAGAGAGAACAGTCAGAGACTCATACTTCCTGGGAGAAGAGGCAGTGGTTTAGAGAGAACAGTCAGAGACTCATACTTCCTGGGAGAAGAGACAGGAGTTTAGAGAGAACAGTCAGAGACTCATACTTCTTGGGAGAAGAGACAGGAGTTTAGAGAGAACAGTCAGAGACGCATACTTCCTGGGAGAAGAGACAGGAGTTTAGAGAGAACAGTCAGAGACTCATACTTCCTGGGAGAAGAGACAGGAGTTTAGAGAGAACAGTCAGAGACTCATACTTCCTGGGAGAAGAGACGGGAGTTTAGAGAGAACAGTCAGAGACTCATACTTCCTGGGAGAAGAGACAGTGGTTTAGAGAGAACAGTCAGAGACTCATACTTCCTGGGAGAAGAGACAGGAGTTTAGATAGAACAGTCAGAGACTCATACTTCCTGAGAGAAGAGACAGTGGTATAGAGAGAACAGTCAGAGACTCATACTTCCTGGGAGAAGAGGCAGTGGTTTAGAGAGAACAGTCAGAGACTCATACTTCCTGGGAGAAGAGACAGGAGTTTAGAGAGAACAGTCAGAGACTCATACTTCCTGGGAGAAGAGACAGGGGTGTAGAGAGAACAGTCAGAGACTCATACTTCCTGGGAGAAGAGGCAGTGGTTTAGAGAGAACAGTCAGAGACTCATACTTCCTGGGAGAAGAGACAGGGGTTTAAAGAGAACACTCAGAGACTCATACTTCCTGGAAGAAGAGACAGGGGTTTAGAGAGAACAGTCAGAGACTCATACTTCCTGGGAGAAGAGACAGTGGTTTAGAGAGAACAGTCAGAGACTCAAACTTCCTAGGAGAAGATTCAGGGGTTTAGAGAGAACAGTCAGAGACTCGTACTTCCTGGGAGAAAAGGCAGTGGTTTAGAGAGAACAGTCAGAGACTCATACTTCCTGGAAGAAGACACAGTGGTTTAGAGAGAACAGTCAGAGATTCATACTTCCTGGGAGAAGAGACAGTGGTTTAGAGAGAACAATCAGAGACTCATACTTCCTGGGAGAAGAGGCAGTGGTTTAGAGAGAACAGTCAGAGACTCATACTTCCTGGGAGAAGAGGCAGTGGTTTAGAGAGAACAGTCAGAGACTCTTACTTCCTGGGAGAAAAGACAGGGGTTTAGAGAGTACAGTCAGAGACTCATACTTCCTGGGAGAAGAGACAGTGGTTTAGAGAGAACAGTCAGAGACTCATACTTCCTGGGAGAAGAGACAGGGGTGTAGAGAGTACAGTCAGAGACTCATATTTCCTGGGAGAAGAGGCAGTGGTTTAGAGAGAACAGTCAGAGACTCATACTTCCTTGGAGAAGAGACAGTGGTTTAGAGAGAACAGTCAGAGACTCATACTTCATGGGAGAAGAGGCAGTGGTTTAGAGGGAATAGTCAGAGACTCATACTTCCTGGGAGAAGAGACAGTGGTCTAGAGAGAACAGTCAAAGACTCATACTTCCTGGGAGAAGAGACATTGGTTTAGAGACAACAGTCAGAGATTCAACTTCCTGGGAGAAGTGACAGTGGTTTAGAGGGAACAGTCAGAGACTCATACTTTCTGGGAGAAGAGACAGTGGTTTAGAGAGAACAGTCATAGACTCATACTTCCTGGGAGAAGAGACAGTGGTTTAGAGGGAACTGTCAGAGACTCATACTTCCTGGGAGAAGAGACAGTGGTTTAGAGGGAACAGTCAGAGACTCATACTTCCTGGGAGAAGAGGCAGTGGTTTAGAGGGAAGAGTCAGAGACTCATACTTCCTGGGAGAAGAGACAGTGGTTTAGAGACAACAGTCAGAGACGCATACTTCCTGGGAGAAGAGACAGTGGTTTAGAGAGAACAGTCAGAGACTCATACTTCCTGGGAGAAGAGGCAGTGGTTTAGAGGGAACAGTCAGAGACTCATACTTCCTGGGAGAAGAGACAGTGGTTTAGAGAGAACAGTTAGAGACTCATACTTTCTGGGAGAAGAATCAATGGTTTAGAGGGAACAGTCAGAGACTCATACTTCCTGGGAGAAGAGACAGTGGTTTAGAGAGAACAGTCAGAGACTCATACTTCCTGGGAGAAGAGGCAGTGGTTTAGAGAGAACAGTCAGAGACTCATACTTCCTGGGAGAAGAGGCACGGGTTTAGAGAGAACAGTCAGAGACTCATACTTCCTATGAGAAGAGACAGGGGATTAGAGAGAACAATCAGAGACTCATACTTCCTGGGAGAAGAGGCAGAGGTTTAGAGAGAACAGTCAGAGACTCATACTTCCTGGGAGAAGAGACAGTGGTTTAGAGAGAACAGTCAGAGACTCATACTTCCTGGGAGAAGAGGCAGTGGTTTAGAGGAACAGTCAGAGACTCATACTTCCTGGGAGAAGAGACAGGGGTTTAGAGAGAACAATCAGAGACTCATACTTCCTGGGAGAAGAGGCAGTGGTTTAGAGAGAACAGTCAGAGACTCATACTTCCTGGGAGAAGAGACAGTGGTTTAGAGAGAACAGTCAGAGACTCATACTTCCTGGGAGAAGAGGCAGTGGTTTAGAGAGAACAGTCAGAGACTCATACTTCCTGGGAGAAGAGACAGTGGTTTAGAGAGAACAGTCAGAGACTCATACTTCCTGGGAGAAGAGGCAGTGGTTTAGAGAGAACAGTCAGAGACTCATACTTCCTGGGAGAAGAGACAGGAGTTTAGAGAGAACAGTCAGAGACTCATACTTCCTGGGAGAAGAGACAGGAGTTTAGAGAGAACAGTCAGAGACTCATACTTCCTGGGAGAAGAGACAGGAGTTTAGAGAGAACAGTCAGAGACTCATACTTCCTGGGAGAAGAGACAGGAGTTTAGAGAGAACAGTCAGAGACTCATACTTCCTGGGAGAAGAGACAGGAGTTTAGAGAGAACAGTCAGAGACTCATACTTCCTGGGAGAAGAGACAGTGGTTTAGAGAGAACAGTCAGAGACTCATACTTCCTGGGAGAAGAGACAGGAGTTTAGAGAGAACAGTCAGAGACTCATACTTCCTGAGAGAAGAGACAGTGGTATAGAGAGAACAGTCAGAGACTCATACTTCCTGGGAGAAGAGGCAGTGGTTTAGAGAGAACAGTCAGAGACTCATACTTCCTGGGAGAAGAGACAGGAGTTTAGAGAGAACAGTCAGAGACTCATACTTCCTGGGAGAAGAGACAGGGGTGTAGAGAGAACAGTCAGAGACTCATACTTCCTGGGAGAAGAGGCAGTGGTTTAGAGAGAACAGTCAGAGACTCATACTTCCTGGGAGAAGAGACAGGGGTTTAAAGAGAACACTCAGAGACTCATACTTCCTGGAAGAAGAGACAGGGGTTTAGAGAGAACAGTCAGAGACTCATACTTCCTGGGAGAAGAGACAGTGGTTTAGAGAGAACAGTCAGAGACTCAAACTTCCTAGGAGAAGATTCAGGGGTTAAGAGAGAACAGTCAGAGACTCGTACTTCCTGGGAGAAAAGGCAGTGTTTTAGAGAGAACAGTCAGAGACTCATACTTCCTGGGAGAAGACACAGTGGTTTAGAGAGAACAGTCAGAGATTCATACTTCCTGGGAGAAGAGACAGTGGTTTAGAGAGAACAGTCAGAGACTCATACTTCCTGGGAGAAGAGGCAGTGGTTTAGAGAGAACAGTCAGAGACTCATACTTCCTGGGTGAAGAGGCAGTGGTTTAGAGAGAACAGTCAGAGATTCTTACTTCCTGGGAGAAAATACAGAGGTTTAGAGAGTACAGTCAGAGACTCATACTTCCTGGGAGAAGAGACAGTGGTTTAGAGAGAACAGTCAGAGACTCATACTTCCTGGGAGAAGAGACAGGGGTGTAGAGAGTACAGTCAGAGACTCATATTTCCTGGGAGAAGAGGCAGTGGTTTAGAGAGAACAGTCAGAGACTCATACTTCCTTGGAGAAGAGACAGTGGTTTAGAGAGAACAGTCAGAGACTCATACTTCCTGGGAGAAGAGACAGTGGTTTAGAGAGAACAGTCGGAGACTAATACTTCATGGGAGAAGAGGCAGTGGTTTAGAGGGAATAGTCAGAGACTCATACTTCCTGGGAGAAGAGACAGTGGTCTAGAGAGAACAGTCAAAGACTCATACTTCCTGGGAGAAGAGACATTGGTTTAGAGGCAACAGTCAGAGATTCAACTTCCTGGGAGAAGTGACAGTGGTTTAGAGGGAACAGTCAGAGACTCATACTTTCTGGGAGAAGAGACAGTGGTTTAGAGAGAACAGTCATAGACTCATACTTCCTGGGAGAAGAGACAGTGGTTTAGAGGGAACTGTCAGAGACTCATACTTCCTGGGAGAAGAGACAGTGGTTTAGAGGGAACAGTCAGAGACTCATACTTCCTGGGAGAAGAGGCAGTGGATTAGAGGGAACAGTCAGAGACTCATACTTCTTGGGAGAAGAGACAGTGGTTTAGAGACAACAGTCAGAGACGCATACTTCCTGGGAGAAGAGACAGTGGTTTAGAGAGAACAGTCAGAGACTCATACTTCCTGGGAGAAGAGGCAGTGGTTTAGAGGGAACAGTCAGAGACTCATACTTCCTGGGATAAGAGACATGGGTTTAGAGAGAACAGTTAGAGACTCATACTTCCTGGGAGAAGAATCAATGGTTTAGAGGGAACAGTCAGAGACTCATACTTCCTGGGAGAAGAGACAGTGGTTTAGAGAGAACAGTCAGAGACTCATACTTCCTGGGAGAAGAGGCAGGGGTTTAGAGAGTACAGTCAGAGACTCAAACTTCCTGGGAGAAGAGGCAGTGGTTTAGAGAGAATAGTCAGAGACTCATACTTCCTGGGAGAAGAGGCAGGGGTCGATCAATACGATGGAGACATAGGACATTAAGTACATTATGAGTATACAAATGTGTTATGTGAAGGAACTAATAATGGATGGATTGATTCAGATGTTCTGCGAAGGATATCCTAAATAATGTTTAGGAAAAGACCTAAGCAGTTCCACGAATTTTTGTTTTCTTGTAAAGCACGTGATCGGTTTCATGATTTAATGTGGTCTTTGTGAAGAACTGCTCACTTTTATGATTACATATTGTCTATTTGAAGAACTGATAAATTTTACGATTCCATTTTTTCAATTAAAAGAACAGCTCACTTTTATGATTCCATGCTGTCTATTTAAAGAATTGATTAATTTTATGATTCCATGTTTTCAATTTAAATAACTGCTCACTTTTATGATTCCATGTTGTCTATTTACAGAAATGATCAATTTTGTGATTCCAAGTTGTCAATTTAGAGAACTGATACATTTTTTGATTCCGTATTGACTGTGTAAAGAACATGATCAGGTTCATGTGTGGCAACCTATTTCTGAACTTGCATATAAAAGAATGAAATATGTTTCACTGTAGTTTCTTCAGTCAACAACATGCTTCTCTGTAGTTTCCTCAGTCAACAACATGTCTACTGTAGTTTCCTCAGTCAACAACCTGTCTACTGTAGTTTCCTCAGTCAACAACCTGTCTGCTGCAGTTTCCTCAGTCAACAACCTGTCTGCTGTAGTTTCCTCAGTCAACAACCTGTCTGCTGTAGTTTCCTCAGTCAACAACCTGTCTGCTGTAGTTTCCTCAGTCAACAACCTGACTGCTGTAATTTCATCAGTGAACAATCTGTCTGCTGTAGTTTCCTCAGAAATCAACCTGTCTACTGTAGTTTCCTCTGTCAACAACCTGTCTGCTATAGTTGTAGTTTCCTCAGTCACCAACCTGTCTGCTATAGTTGTAGTTTCCTAAGTCAATTAACATGTCTGCTGTAGTTTCCTCAGTCAACAACCTGTCTGCTGTAGTTTCCCCAGTCAACAACCTGTGTTCTATAGTTTCCTCAGTCAACAACATGCCTGCTGTAGTTTCCTCAGTAAACACCCTGAGTGGTATAGTTTTCTCAGTCAACAACCTGTGTGCTATAGTTTCCTCAGTCAACAACATGCCTGCTGTAGTTTCCTCAGTAAACACCCTGAGTGGTATACTTTCCTCAGTCAACAACCTGTGTGCTATAGTTTCCTCAGTCAACAACATGTCTGCTGTAGTTTCCTCAGTAAACACCCTGAGTGGTATAGTTTCCTCAGTCAACAACCTGTGTGCTATAGTTTCCTCAGTCAACAACATGTCTGCTGTAGTTTCCTCAGTCAACAACTGTTTGCTGTAGTTTCCTCAGTCAACAATCTGTCTGCTGTAGTTTCCTCACTCAACAACCTGTCTGCTGTAGTTTCCTCAGTCAACAAGCTGTCTGCTGTAGTTTCCTCATTCAACAAGCTGTCTGCTGTAGTTTCCCCAGTCAACAACATCTCTGCTTTAGTTTCCTCACTCAACAACCTGTCTGCTGTAGTTTCCTCAGTCAACAACCTGTCTGCTGTAGTTTCCTCATTCAACAAGCTGTCTGCTGTAGTTTCCTCAGTCAACAACCTGTCTGCTATAGTTTTCTCAGTCACCAACCTGTCTGCTGTAGTTTCCTCAGTCAACAACCTGTCTGCTGTAGTTTCCTTAGGCAACAACATGTCTGCTAGAGTTTCCTCATTCCACAACCTGTCTGCTGTAGTTTCCTCAGTCAACTACCTGTCTGCTGTAGTTTCCTCAGTTAATAACCTGTCTGCTATAGTTTCCCCAGTCAACAACCTGTCTGCTGTAGTTTCCTCAGTCAACAACTGTTTGCTGTAGTTTCCTCAGTCAACAATCTGTCTGCTGTAGTTTCCTCACTCAACTACCTGTCTGCTGTAGTTTCCTCAGTCAACAACCTGTCTGCTGTAGTTTCCTCAGTCAACAACCTCTCTGCTGTAGTTTCCTCAGTCAACAACCTGTCTGCTGTAGTTTCCTCAGTTAACAACCTGTCATCTATAGTTTCCCCAGTCAACAACCTGTCTGCTGTAGTTACCTCAGTCAACAACTGTCTGCTGTAGTTTCCTCAGTCAACAATCTGTCTGCTGTAGTTTCCTCAGTCAACTACCTGTCTGCTGTAGTTTCCTCAGTCAACAACCTGTCTGCTGTAGTTTCCTCAGTCAACAACCTGTCTGCTGTAGTTTCCACAGTCAAAAACCTGTCATCTATAGTTTCCTCAGTCAACAACCTGTCTGCTGTAGTTTCCTCAGTCAACAACCTGTCTGCTGTAGTTTCCTCAGTCAACAACCTCTCTGCTGCAGTTTCCTCAGTCAACTACCTGTCGGCTGTTGTCTTTACCAATTTACATCTTCTGTCTCGGATGTAATCCTACATTTGTGTTGACCATTTACCAATGGCATCATTTTCTTTGCACCATTATTTACACTCAGAAAAAATTACCCGAACCCATCTCCATTTGTTCTTATCCATGGATGTTAGATACACAAAGATCCCATAATATAATTTCCCATTTCCTAATATTTCAATTTTAGATTCATATAAATTCCACTGTCATTGTCAATTCCTTATTCTCGGAATTTAGATTCAGAAATACTCCCCCATCACATCGTCAGTTCCCTTATCATTGGTTCTATAACTCTGATATTTAAATTACCCCCCCCCCCCCCCTTTTTTTTTCCCGCACACCACTACCCAAATCCCTCGGTTATTCAAATATCTATGCTGATCTGACTGACTCAGAAGATAGACAATAATCATTACATTGAATCCCAGACGTGTTACAATCTCTGCCATAAGAACTAATATTTACTGTTTCTGTTTGTATTGATGGACAACTATGCCAGCCATCCCATGTTAATGTTATAATTATTGTGATTCGTCTGTATATGCATGAGCCCAGGTACAGTATGGGTAATGCTCCTTTATGAATATAAATGTATGTATCTTGTATCTGTTGCTTTCTGTATTACTTTTCCTGCAACACCAGGGATGGTTGCTGCCATCTCAGGTAAGCACCGATGTCTCCAGGCTGAAGGCCTGTGTGAGTTATATAAGTGTTTGCCTGTTATGTGGTTTTAAGATTATATCGTTAGTAAAAATGCAATTATAGCTGACTGTTTAATAAAATTATATATTTGTTAAATAAATTACAAATAGTGTGCATTAAACGTGTGACTGACAATGCTGAATCAGTGTTTGCAATATATAAATATAATGTTGATAAAGCTCCTATGGAGGATAAATCACAAACACATGTAGTGACTATTGAAGCTTTAAAATTAATTCAATCACACATATACATGGTGAAGATTGATGCTTTTATAGACGTTACACAGTAAATCTACATATTGGCTACTGGGCGTTCCCTGCACAACTAAATCACAAATAAACATAGTGATGATTGAGGCAGGGGGACAAACAGTTGAACTACAAACATACATGGTGATTGTTTACGCATATAAGCTAAATTCATGATCATCAAGGGTATCGCTGACTGGCATGAACGATCATTAATCTTCACATCTGCGATCTCCAACAGAATTCATCAATTCGTGTGTGGACACAAGTACGTACCATGACAACAGACTGTCAAATATCTTCTCTCATTGTTTTCCTCTGTCTCTCTTTCGCGACTGCGTCTGTCTGATGTTTGTGAAAAGTTGTCTTTGTGTTATAGCCTCTGTCTGATGTTTGTGATAAGTTGTCTTTGTGTCATAGTCTCTGCCTGATGTTTGTGATAAGTTGTCTTTGTGTCATAGTCTCTGCCTGATGTTTGTGAAAAGTTGTCTTTGTGTCATATCCTCTGTCTGATGTTTGTGATAAGTTGTCTTTGTGTCATAGTCTCTGCCTGATGTTTGTGATAAGTTGTCTTTGTGTCATAGCCTCTGTCTGATGTTTGTGATAAGTTGTCTTTGTGTCATAGCCTCTGTCTGATGTTTGTGATAAGTTGTCTTTGTGTCATAGCCTCTGTCTGATGTTTGTGATAAGTTGTCTTTGTGTCATAGTCTCTGTCTGATGTTTGTGATAAGTTTTATTTGTGTCATAGCCTCTGTCTGATGTTTGTGATAAGTTGTCTTTGTGTCATATCCTCTGTCTGATGTTTGTGATAAGTTGTCTTTGTGTCATAGCCTCTGTCTGATGTTTGTGATAAGTTTTATTTGTGTCATAGTCTCTGCCTGATGTTTGTGATAAGTTGTCTTTGTGTCATAGCCTCTGTCTGATGTTTGTGATAAGTTGTCTTTGTGTCATAGTCTCTGTCTGATGTTTGTGATAAGTTGTCTTTGTGTCATATCCTCTGTCTGATGTTTGTGATAAGTTGTCTTTGTGTCATAGTCTCTGTCTGATGTTTGTGATAAGTTTTATTTGTGTCATAGCCTCTGTCTGATGTTTGTGATAAGTTTTATTTGTGTCATATCCTCTGTCTGATGTTTGTGATAAGTTGTCTTTGTGTCATAGCCTCTGTCTGATGTTTGTGATAAGTTTTATTTGTGTCATAGCCTCTGTCTGATGTTTGTGATAAGTTGTCTTTGTGTCATAGTCTCTGTCTGATGTTTGTGATAAGTTGTCTTTGTGTCATATCCTCTGTCTGATGTTTGTGATAAGTTGTCTTTGTGTCATAGTCTCTGTCTGATGTTTGTGATAAGTTGTCTTTGTGTCATATCCTCTGTCTGATGTTTGTGATAAGTTGTCTTTGTGTCATAGTCTCTGTCTGATGTTTGTGATAAGTTGTCTTTGTGTCATAGCCTCTTTTAATGTTTGTGATAAGTTGTCTTTGTGTCATAGCCTCTTCTAATGGTTGTGATAAGTTGTTCACCTTCAATGACGAGTGTTTATCACCTTCAATGACGAGTGTTTATCTCACATGAAGTTCTTCATTGTATGTTTGGTACGTTCGCTGGCTGTGAACTCGAGAGTAGTCTACGCTGGACTGATTTATGTGTGGGCTAGCTTTCCTGTTTACCAGTGTCCCTCGCCATAATTCAAAACCACTACGTTTTCTGAGGTACTTGTTATTTACATCTTCAAGTCAAGGACGAGAAGTTAATATTTTAGTAAAAGCCACCGGTGTAGGGTTTGAACCCTCTACCTCTCTATCAGACATGGGTGTAGGGGTTGAACCCGCTACCTCTCTATCATACATGGGTGTAGGGGCTGAACCCACTACCTCGCTATTAGACATGGGTGTAGGGGTTGAAACCTCTACCTCTCTATCAGACATCGGTGTAGGGGTTGAACCCGCTACCTCTCTATCCGATATCGGAAGTCAAAGCAAATGCTCTTATCTATTCGACTATGCTCACCTCCTCTATGTTATAAATGGTGCTGTTCTTGTTCTGTCCTGTTCTTGATCTCTGTGATACAATGTCTGTTTACATGTTCTGTTATGTTCTTGATCTATGTGATACAATGTCTGTTTACTTCTTATGTTCTGTTCTTGATCTATGTGATACAATGTCTGTTTATTTATTCTGTTATGTTCTTGATCTGTGATACAATGTCTGTTTACTCGTTCTATTCTGTTCTTGATTTCTGTGATACAATGCCTGTTTACTTGTTCTGTTCTTGATCTCTGTGATACAATGCCTGTTTACTTGTTCTGTTCTGTTCTTGATCTCTGTGATACAATTTCTGTTTACTTGTTTTGTTATGTTCTTGATCTCCGTGATACAATGTCTGTTTACTTGTTCTATTCTGTTCTTGATCTCTGTGATACAATGTCTGTTTACTTGGTCTATTCTTTTCTTGATCTCTGTGATACAGTGTCTGTTTACTTGTCCTGTTCTGTTCTTGATCTCTGTGATACAATGCCTGTTTACTTATTCTGTTATGTTCTTGATCTTTGTGATACAATGTCTGTTTATTTGTTCTGGTCTGTTCTTGATCTCTTTGATACAATGTCTGTTTACTTGTTCTGTTCTGTTCTAGATCTATGTTATACAATGCCTGTTTACTTGTTGTGTTATGTTCTTCATCTCTGTGATACAATGTCTGTTTACTTGTTCTGTTCAGTTCGTGATCTATGTGATACAATGCCTGTTTACTTGACCTGTTCTGTTCTTTATCTCTGTGATACAATGTCTGTTTGCTTGTCCTGTTCTGTTCTTGATCTCTGTGATACAATGTCTGTTTACATGTTCTATTCTGTTCTTGATCTATGTGATACAATGTCTGTTTGCTTGGTCTATTCTCTTCTTGATCTCTGTGATGCAATATGTGTTTACTTGCCCTGTTCTGCTCTTGATTTATGTGATACAATGTATGTTTATTTGTTCTGGTCTGTTCTTGATCTCTTTGATACAATGTATGTTTACTTGTTCTATTCTGTTCTTGATCTATGTGATACAATTTCTCTTTACTAGTTCAGTTCTTTTCGAGATCTATATGAAACAATCTCTGTTTACTTGTTCTGTTCAGTTCTAGATCTCTGTGATACAACTGCCAGCTAAAAAACAAACACAATTAGTGCAACTCTCAAGTGTAGTTTGATACAATAGACCAGGGGTCACCAAACTTTTTTCACGGCGGGCCGGATAACTGACAAAATGACGAGCGCGGGCCAGATACTCATTCTGTATAACACTTGCGCAGGACTCCGTGGCGAAGATTTTACGAACGCCGTTCGTAATCCCGTATACCCGCGTTCGAAACACAGCTGTGCGCGATTTGGCAGCAGACCGCGTTGCGCTGGTTATTTTACGAAATGATATGGGTACCGATCGTTCAGAAAGCAACGGCAAACTACTGAACGTAAACTTGCCAAGACATCAACAACAGCAAAAAATCCTGGTGTTGACTGCAAACGTCCTGTAAAGGATATGCAACTAACTTTAACAATACTTGCAAGCCAGAACAAAAGCTCTGGTAAAAAAAAAAAAGACTAAGAACTAAGTTAATCATGGGTGAGTGGCGTGCAATGCACAAAAAACGAAGACACCCAACATATTTATTTACTAATAAAATGTATCAAAGAAGGTGACGTTAACAAAAAGATAGTGTGAAAAAGATATCTAATGTGCACATATCCGAATCTCACAAACTAAGCAGCAAAAAAGGTTAGTGAGCTTTGTGAAACTGATATTCGGTTTTCAAGATATCATCAATGTTTGGTTTGGAATTGCAGCATCCAATCAAGAGAATTGCTTTCAAATGTTCATCAATCAATCTCGTTCGACGTGTTGACTTCACAGACTTCATTTTTGAAAACGTTTGCTCACAGACATAAGTTGTTCCAAACACTGATGCCATACCAGCGGCACATTTCTTCAGTTTCGGAAACTCAACATCAGTAAGCAGCGGTAAAATTTAACAAGTTTTCTTTCTCTGTGCTTCTCTTTCAACAAGTCATCTGCTTGCAAATCAATTAGCTCCAACTATAGTTCAACTGGCACATCATCAAGGTTACAATCGAAAGGATTCTGGAACAGAATAATGTCACTCTCAGTTCTGTCAAGATCTGAAAATCTCTCCAAAAAATGCTTTTACGAAGTCACGAATAATTTTTTCTCGGAAAATCGGGGTTGACATCTTCGGCTATTGTAGCGCAAAACTCTTTGAAACTGTGAAAATTAGAAAAGAGTTCTCATTCCATTTGTGCCTTAAACAATGACAGCTTTCTCCGAAATCCTTTGATGATTCTGTAGAGATCACAGACGAGGCTATCCTTTCCCAGAAATTACAAATTCTGTTCATTTATGTGGGATGTGATGTCGACCAAAATGACAACTTTGACAACCAGGTAGGATCTGACAGCTGTGGATCAGCTCTATCTTGTTAAGTGAGGAAAACATCTATTTCGTTTCGGAGCTTGTAAAAACGAAGAATAAATTTTTTCAAGAAAATCCTGGAACTGACTGTGATTGAGTGCATGTCCACGAATAAAATTAACAGCAGAAATGACTGGTTTCAGTACACACGAAAATTCTAAGTCTTTCTCACAGAGAGCTTGCTGATGAATGATGCAGTGTATGAACAGATCCCCCGGAATTCGCAAATCTTCCAACTAAGTCTTGATCTGCCACATCAGACCTTTCCTCACTCCAGCCATGTTTTTTCCCCTCCATCAACTGTAACACCTCGAATCTGATTCCACTGCAAACCTTTTGCACTTTCATGAAAATGTCTTTTCCAGTTGTTGTTCCATGCATGCTGCAAACGGATGCCAACTCTTTCGTTATCTGAAGGTCCAAATGACACCACGAATGAACATGAAAAATTGTGACGTACTCGAGAAATCAGTAGACTCATACAGCGCCAAAGAATACCACAAAATGTTCCTAGTTTTCTCGCGTATCTGAAGTACTATGTTCTCTCCAAGTTCTTCTGTTCTTCGCATAACTGAACTTGCCGAAAGGCTGATAATTCCAAACAAATCGGCTTTCTCGGGACACAAGTCATTTGCTGCTTCCATCATACTCTCTTTGATGAAGTTGCCATCAGTAAACGGTTTTCCTCGTTCAGCCATCTTATGCACTATTTTGTAGCTTGTATGAATGACAGATTCATTTTCAGCAAACCTTCTCGGGAAGAGATCTCTCTTTCTAAACCACGTTTCGTGGACTCATATTTCTCAGAGCGTAAATTTCCAGAAAACTTTGAATATGTTGTCAGTTTTGTTTCGTAGTGACGCCGAAGATTGTACTCTTTCAAAACGGCAACACTTTCACTGCATATTACGCAAATAGTTTTCTGGTCCTTTGATTCCACAAAGAAGTCTTTACGCTCCATTCTTAATTGACAGCGCGACACTCGGCGTCCATTTTTCTTTTCTTAGTAGCCATAATGAAGGGTGAAGTAAACGGGATCTGAGCGAATTTAACTCACAAATAGAACTGGTTACTCACATCAGAAAATGGCAGTCCACATTCTTTGGGCATGTCACAAGAAGGGAATCGCTGGAGTCACAACGGGAAATTTGGAGGGGGCGAGAGGCAGGGGTAGACCAAGAGAGAAAATGTTTGACAGTTTGACATCATGGCAAGGAGGAACATCAGAATTAGGATTGATTGGCAGCACATGAAACAGGAGGTTGTGGACAGACATGATCACCAACGCCACACGACATGGACTGTAAGAAGGGAAAGATATACACACATGTATGAAAACAATGGTCATAATATGAGACAAGGGAATACATAAATATAAGTGACACATATACAACATTGTATACTTTAGGGACATAGTTACGATAATAATACGAGACATGGAGATCCATAAGTGAAACATATACGACATTGTATACTTTGAAAACATCCATTTTCATCACACTATCGAAGAAGCCAAGAGCTGTTGATTGTGAGGATTACAGAACTATTAGTTTAATGAGCCACACAACTAAGATACTTTCAAAGGTAATACAAGAAAGAATTCAACATAAAATAGATGAGGAAGTAGCACCAGAGAAGCAATTATCTGTTTGAGGATGTTAATTGAAAAATAAATAGAAGTTCAAAAAAGTATATATGTTTGTTTTATAGACTCAAGAAACCTTTTGATAGAGTACACTATAAACGACTAATTACGTGCCTTCAAGATATAGGAGTAGACGGAAAAGACATCAGACTTATTAGTAACTTGAACTGGGAACAAGTGGCGTCTATTAGATGTGGAAATAACTATTCGTCGCCAATAGAGAGAAAAAGGGGAGTACAGCAGGGATGTGTACTGTCCCAGAGCCTCTTCAATCCATACACAGAAAGAATTTGTAAACAAGTTGAAATGTCTGGACTCAACATCAATGGAAGAATCGTAAACAATCTTAGGTATGCTGACGATACCTTCTTACTAGCAGAAAGTGAGCAAGAGTTACAAGACCTGGTTGAACAAGTAAACAGGCACCATGCAGAATGTGGCTTAGATATTAACATCCCAAAATCAAAAACTGTGATAATTAGCAGTGAAAATGAAAGGTCATCAATGAACATCACAGTAAACGGGGAGATACTAGAACAAGTAAAAAGTTTCTCATATTTCTCCTATCTTGGACATATAATAACAGACGATGGCAGAAGTGAAATAGAAATCAAAAAGAGAATAGGAATGATTTATTTGGTTGTTTGGGAATTTGAAATTTAAATATTGAGCACAACCCACTACTGGCAACGCTGATCGTATTCTGGTATGAACCTAAGGCCTATCCACGTCAATATGGAACCACTATACTCGAGTTTCGCTCTCGTTTTAGCTCGTCAGTAGTGCATATCCTTGACCGGATCCGGAAACAAGCCCCGGATCACAGGTGTGTGAAGCGGGTGTGTAATCAAGCGGCACACGTTGGACACGGCCAAATTGTCATAACAGAATATTACAACGTCACCCATCGTAGGCTGTGACAAGACCGCCGGGGCTTGGACTGGTTTGTCACGATAGTTACTATCCCCTGCCTTTGCTCCAACCACCTCAATAGCACTCTACATCTACCAGGCCCCACACAAGCCGGGACAGCTTAACCTTCCCTCCCTCACCTAGGGTTCCAAACCCCAAGGGGGCTCGGACCAGACACCAGTCATATCACTGCACAAAGTCATAGCTAAGCGAACAAAAATTTAATTCTGAACTACGTCAACCACAACACAGAGAAGGATGGCTGGAAGCCAGACTAGAAGAACTATGTACAAGATCACAGACGCAGATGAGTATTCATCATGGAGGCGGACGATAGCTCGTGCGGTTGTCCAGTCGTGGTAGCGACTCACCCAGGCTCCTCCAGTGGACTGGAACTCCAAGGTCTGCTGCCTCTCCAAAGTTCCCTCTTCACCCAGAGAACCAAGCAAGGGCTGATCAAGCGCCGTACCACTGCCTGACGGACACTGCACTGATGAACAAGGATCCTTTCCTTGCTGTCGTACTATTTCCCTCGTCACACTCTTGATGAAGTCTGGGCCGACCCTAAAACATTAGCGGTCTCCCACTTGCAGAAAAAATACATGTAGCGCCGTCTCAAAATACACA
The DNA here is from genome assembly GCA_963921405.1 of Cepaea hortensis. Taxonomy (NCBI): domain Eukaryota; kingdom Metazoa; phylum Mollusca; class Gastropoda; order Stylommatophora; family Helicidae; genus Cepaea; species Cepaea hortensis. Next base: position 15,273,215 of record OY992891.1, read on the forward strand.
AGAGCCAGGTCACTCTTCTATCTCATCAGTGACCCACACACTGATATGTCACTTACATAATAAGCGGTTGCTCCACACGAACACACAATGTCACTGGTAAAGTCTATCAGGTGACTAACCACTTCACCTTAGTTCCATGTCCTTGGACAATAGATCTTCACACAGTATTATGTACCTACCCTGATCCATGGGTAGTACTCACAACCTAGCATACACTGTCAACAGTTCATCACGTTGGCATGAGGTAGCTCCCTACCTTCACAAACATTGGCAACAGTTCATAACGTTGGCATGAGGTAGCTCCCTACCTTAACAAACCTGTCACTCTGGTGTTTCCACCAATGTTGTAATCAATGTCCTAGTTCACTAGACCACATGTTGGCTTCATAAAGGTAACCAATGTAAAAACACTATGTAAGCATCAACTGATACATGGTGTCCCATAACCCAGCCGGGCCAGAAGCATATAACACAGGTCATGGCGACCGGTAACAATGATCACTCTGCACAACTTGAAAGTTCACTACCTTGCAATCACCAAGGTTTACACAGAGACTGAATGTCACCAGTGCTTCACTGGCTTGAATCACCAGACGTTTCAGTGTTGGATCCTCTCAGGATCGGATGACACTCGTCGGACTCTTGACGGAGGTCCTACCCTAGACCTACCGACTTATTCAGCACTCAGCTCCTTCCAACATTGATCTCGCAGACTCAGACAACCACTCCCAGTATGGCCTCAATCAACTTCTGGATAGGCACTGGAATGAGTGGGCCCATAGAGCTCATGGTGCAGCTCTCGAATCTTCTTCTGTATAGTAATAACAGATCCTGAAACACGGAGAGGTTGGTGTGAGTACTCAACTACAACAAAGACTACCAGCATCTCCACCCTGTCACCTGCCCCTCAGACATTCCTCATGTCTACCAACATGAGTATGAAATCATCACATCATAGAACTACCTAGTCACTATAATATATAGGCATAATGATGGTAGAAAAAGCAATAGCACACCTGTTCAGTCAAGTAACACTTCTGGGCTACATATAACCCCTAGCACCAGAGTCGACTGTATGACTCTGTCAAGCATCCTTCGCCTGGTGCCAGTCCAATCCGGTTTCATCTTCCATCCTCAATCAACATATACACTTACTTTCCTTTCAGTGTAGGGATTACTGTATCGAGAAGGTGTCCAGCCGGACATCTCCTTCCTGACAGACTCATCAATTCATCAATCCCTTAACCCATGGACTGATGAATTACACACCTTAATAACTATATGTCCATAATGAATTATACTCCTGATAATTCATTACTATAGCATTAACAAAGGAGAACTCATGACTTGTTACACTTAACTAACAAAATCATATCACAGCCATAGTGTCAGGTCTGGGATCCCTGCCCCAGATCCTGAGTTGCCCTTGTATTCACTGACTATCTTTCAGGTCAGTCATCCCTGTGCCGGTCGAGCACAGCTGTGGTGGCCATCCACCAATACACTTTCCCACAGCTACTGTGGGTCTCGTGTACCTTGTCCCGTGACGACTTAAGTCACGTCATCCAATGTAGCAAACCTCCAGACTCCACTATGCCCCTCCCAACTACTACCTCACGGCAGTACTCCAAGTACTCCATGAACCGAGTCAGGGTTCCAGAAGAGTAGAATATTAGAGACAGAAACGGTTAGGTTCAAACCTCGATCTATCTAGACACCTCGGCCTCGAATTACGGAGCGCCGCATCACCCTCGATCGGGTATGTTCATCCATCGCACATGCACGATTGCATTGGGTCGGACCTATTACTGATCGGGTTGGGGGTACCGGCCTACCTCCCGCTGCCTAGACAAACGTAAGATGGAACACGCACGGTCATCCTTGCGGACGGACATGACAACAAGCAGTAACAATAGTATCATGAATACTTATTATCAATTGTTATCCTACCGATGCAACGCCATTCGGCTTACGCGGAATAACAGTGCTATCTGCACACAGCAAATACACCACTGCTGATTTCACCTTGATTCCTCGAAAAATCACCATCACTGATAGAACAAGTACGTTACCATTCTAATGTCACGAAGCACATTACACATTTCTAATAATAAGCTATACCTTATCATTTACAGCGTCTAGCATGTTGATGTCATGACGGACAAACTGTCGCCTTGCCTGCGTAATGAATAAACCAAACCCGTAACTGCTACACACTGTAACGCACATCGTTCGGCCTATTTTATTTACACACCACTCGCTGTGGAATACGGCTTGTTCCGTCAGGTAACATATTACATTGCTGATCGATAAAGCCTACTTAAAAATGCAAACCGCCAACTGTAACGGATAACGCTACGCGACAACTCAATTTTGCGATGGCAATTAATTCATTCCGGGAATCATCACGGCATCACGACAACAATTAAATAATAGAATAAGTACTCAACTAACCTGTGATTGAAGAATCACAACCCTTGACTGTAGATGTCCGCACTGGCCGCGAATATTGACATCAAACTTACATCAGCCTCTTGGCTGCGATCTGTCTACGCTGAGGTTTGGTGGGCGACTGCTCACGACAAAGTCAGTGCGCCTTCCACTCGCCTACACGGGCCGCGTGACTTTCATGATTCATGAAGAAAACCAGAGTCACGATGGATTCCTCCAACCCGTGCTGCACAACGCACTCGTGAACTTAGAGATCAAAACCACGTACGCACTTGGGGGAACATTCTAGATTCTTCTATAAATAACTAGAATAGCTCCGCCCCCGCACTACTTTTCTAGGGAACTCCCCTATTAATTGACATTAAATTCAAGGGAGACCAACGCATGGCACTCCCTTCAAAGGGCTATTATGCAGAGATCTTACGATATTTATCCGTTTCGTCACATAGGCCCCCACTTAAGATGGTCGACCCGGTCGAACTCACTAGACAAAGATCGGTCTGAACTCTGAACCTCTACTCTATCAAGATTGGATTTCCAGGAAAAGACGTTCCATAACGTTCCCTTTCCCTGCGGAGATCCACCAGAATGGTATGGATGCTGCATCACCAACCACCGCCTCAAACATACGTTATCTCCAGCGATTAGGCCCGAAACGTAATGGCCTGGTGATTGGCTTACAGGATCTGTCTACACTGGACCGTTCCGCATCCCCCTGTTGCAGGCCATCGGTTACTTTACTGAAGGTTCGTTCGTCCCTTCCGACAATAGGATATTTCCTATCCCGACTAGGCATCACCTTCGTGGACTGTTCGCGGATGTCGACCGAAATGAATGGTCGCTTACTCCAGGTTCGTCTGGAGTACCCTTGCTCCTGCCTTCTCTCCCGCGAGTAAGGACAGTGAGCCTGTCGGCGTATCGAGTCACCCGACGATTCCGTCGTGCCAGATGTGACATCGCCTGTCCGACCTCGATTCCCAGTGTGCTTAACACCATGGGCCTCTTCCCGACGGAGCCCGTTCGCCCTATCTACGGTTGAACGCTCAGGAGACCGCAGACCCTCCCCACAGGATGTACTGCGTAGGACTGAGTCTTCCTCGCCCTCGTCTGGACCCAGAACCGAATCTAGCGCGATGGTAGTCGCACTATCTTGTGGAGAAACTACCTCGGACCTCTCCAAATTCTGAAGGAGAGTACAATGGAACTTACGCAATTCCCCGCGGACCTTCACCTCATACGTGGATCGGGACATTATCCGCTCCACAGGAAAAGGGCCCTGCCATCCGAGTTCGAATTCCGCCCCCTCGATTGGGAGAAGCGCGAGAACCCTATCTCCAATCTGCAGAGATACACCGTTTTTGGTCTTGTGCTTTGGTGCTGCCAGACAACACGTTGGGCACGACCGGATATATCTCCGCACGTCGCCTGTCATTCCAGGCCAGTGGTAGTGGCTGGAAAGACACTGGACTGTTGTCCCCACATCCTTATGTCCGGTTAAGGATAAGGTATGCACTCTATGTATCAAGCGGGATCTGTAGTCAGTAGGGACTACCATCTGACCGTACTGGCTATCCCCTTGCCCGGCTCTACGATAAAGCAACCGGTTTTCTACATAGAACTGACCCGGAGTTGGCGGGACAGAACTTTGGGACACCTCCAGTAAGTAAGGACGCAAAGTCTGGTCCCCACTTTGAGCACTGCTCACTAACCTCGCAAGAGAATGGTCTATTTCCTTACCACACTGCCTTTTTCCATCCTTAGCCCTGGCCTGCCTAGCGCTCACTAGACAATGTTCCCTGGGGTCCCCCAGGAATACATGCGGACGACCGAGGATCAAAGGGTAAATAGGATCAGGCAGCACAGCCGCCTGGATGCTACCCGTAACGTACCTGCACCGAATGTCAATCCGAGCAATCGGCAAGTCCATAGCTACGGAGCTCCTCATGGCCAGCTGAAATTCTCTTGTCTCGCCGGTGAGCTGCCCTGGGCTCACAAGGTGGGATGAGATTACAGCTTCAAACTGCAATCCTGTATCGTATAGACATTCCACCTGCTTCCCATTCACCTCTATCGTTTCGATCGCAGGTGATTTCTCAGACTTTGGTTTCTCCCGACCCTTAGGTGTGGTCTCGCTAGGTCTACCTCTAGTAGAGGCGAGACACGCAAAGTGCAAGTCCTTTGGCTTCCTCAGACAATCTACAGTATTATGGGAAGGAGACTTACAGTGCTTACACCACCTCTTACTCCACTTCCGTTTTGGGGAGGCGGGAGGGCTTTGCTTATCGGGTTTCTTACCAGAGTCTTTTACCACAGGATCTGCTACATTGGATGATTCTTTGGGACCTTTGGTCTTGGGCTTCTGATCAAGCCCCTTCTGCCTTTTCTGTGAATCAGTCTGACTGGAATCCCCAGTCTCACCATAGACTTCCACATACCTTTCAGCTAACTTATTTACTATGTCTAGCCTTTCCGCCCCATTTTCCCCTAAGAAATTCCTTAAAGGCTTGGACATCTGCATTTTCATTTGATCCACCACCATCAACTCTCTCAGACTCTCATAATCCTCTTTGAAATTGGCCAATGCCATCCACTTCAACAGGTATGAGTTCAACCTCACACTATAGGCCGAGAACATCTCACCTGGTTCTCTCTTGGAAGTTCTAAACCTCCGCCTGTAAGCATGGGCTGTCATTTCGAATCTTTTCAAAAGAGCCGATTTCAGGGTTGGATAATCATTTTCCATCCCTGGGGGAAGACGCGCATACACTTCGTACGCGGTGCCACGGAGTCCTTGTGAAAGCTTAAGATTCCAACGCTCAGGCTCTAAACCCATAGCTTTACACATTGCCTCGAACTTCTCTAAGAATTGATCTATCTTCTCTTGGTCCGGTTCAAATGGTGGAAACGGCCATTTCATAGCATGGTAAGCTGGTCTGCTGGCTACTGATGAGCTAGGTAAAGCTACTCCACCTACTGCTCCCTCAGACTCACCAACCGATTTAGCCTCTACCTCAAGTTGCTTCATACGGAACTCATGTTCCATTTCCAACTTCCTAGCATCTAATTTCTTAGACTCTAGGTCAGCTGCCAGTTTTTGTGCCTGTTGGTCTGCCACCAACTTTTGCTCTTCAAGTGCTACCTTTCGAGCTTCCAGCTCAATTTCTGACTTTCTTCTCTCCCTCTCTTCTGCTCTGAAGTCTCTCTCTACTTCCAGTACATAGGCTTTAAACTCCTCACCTTCCAATCCCATCTCAGTTGCAGATGCCCGCACCTTAGCTAAATCTAAAGTACGAGTAGCCATGCTTAGTGTAACTTAGTATCAGTATAGATATGCAATACCCAATCACAATGCTAACTGTACTCCAACCAACACTGTAACTATGTATCTATACTAACTTAACTAAATGTCTGTCCACGTCGAAGAGAAAGGTATCAGTAGCCCTACTCGTCAAGTAGATAATAGGTATAGGACAGATGACACTATAACCTATTCCTACGAGATGTCAGAACAAAGAGAAGATCCCGGACGAGCCCCCACTCTATCTTGTGACAAGACCGCCGGGGCTTGGACTGGTTTGTCACGATAGTTACTATCCCCTGCCTTTGCTCCAACCACCTCAATAGCACTCTACATCTACCAGGCCCCACACAAGCCGGGACAGCTTAACCTTCCCTCCCTCACCTAGGGTTCCAAACCCCAAGGGGGCTCGGACCAGACACCAGTCATATCACTGCACAAAGTCATAGCTAAGCGAACAAAAATTTAATTCTGAACTACGTCAACCACAACACAGAGAAGGATGGCTGGAAGCCAGACTAGAAGAACTATGTACAAGATCACAGACGCAGATGAGTATTCATCATGGAGGCGGACGATAGCTCGTGCGGTTGTCCAGTCGTGGTAGCGACTCACCCAGGCTCCTCCAGTGGACTGGAACTCCAAGGTCTGCTGCCTCTCCAAAGTTCCCTCTTCACCCAGAGAACCAAGCAAGGGCTGATCAAGCGCCGTACCACTGCCTGACGGACACTGCACTGATGAACAAGGATCCTTTCCTTGCTGTCGTACTATTTCCCTCGTCACACTCTTGATGAAGTCTGGGCCGACCCTAAAACATTAGCGGTCTCCCACTTGCAGAAAAAATACATGTAGCGCCGTCTCAAAATACACAAGAGCCAGGTCACTCTTCTATCTCATCAGTGACCCACACACTGATATGTCACTTACATAATAAGCGGTTGCTCCACACGAACACACAATGTCACTGGTAAAGTCTATCAGGTGACTAACCACTTCACCTTAGTTCCATGTCCTTGGACAATAGATCTTCACACAGTATTATGTACCTACCCTGATCCATGGGTAGTACTCACAACCTAGCATACACTGTCAACAGTTCATCACGTTGGCATGAGGTAGCTCCCTACCTTCACAAACATTGGCAACAGTTCATAACGTTGGCATGAGGTAGCTCCCTACCTTAACAAACCTGTCACTCTGGTGTTTCCACCAATGTTGTAATCAATGTCCTAGTTCACTAGACCACATGTTGGCTTCATAAAGGTAACCAATGTAAAAACACTATGTAAGCATCAACTGATACATGGTGTCCCATAACCCAGCCGGGCCAGAAGCATATAACACAGGTCATGGCGACCGGTAACAATGATCACTCTGCACAACTTGAAAGTTCACTACCTTGCAATCACCAAGGTTTACACAGAGACTGAATGTCACCAGTGCTTCACTGGCTTGAATCACCAGACGTTTCAGTGTTGGATCCTCTCAGGATCGGATGACACTCGTCGGACTCTTGACGGAGGTCCTACCCTAGACCTACCGACTTATTCAGCACTCAGCTCCTTCCAACATTGATCTCGCAGACTCAGACAACCACTCCCAGTATGGCCTCAATCAACTTCTGGATAGGCACTGGAATGAGTGGGCCCATAGAGCTCATGGTGCAGCTCTCGAATCTTCTTCTGTATAGTAATAACAGATCCTGAAACACGGAGAGGTTGGTGTGAGTACTCAACTACAACAAAGACTACCAGCATCTCCACCCTGTCACCTGCCCCTCAGACATTCCTCATGTCTACCAACATGAGTATGAAATCATCACATCATAGAACTACCTAGTCACTATAATATATAGGCATAATGATGGTAGAAAAAGCAATAGCACACCTGTTCAGTCAAGTAACACTTCTGGGCTACATATAACCCCTAGCACCAGAGTCGACTGTATGACTCTGTCAAGCATCCTTCGCCTGGTGCCAGTCCAATCCGGTTTCATCTTCCATCCTCAATCAACATATACACTTACTTTCCTTTCAGTGTAGGGATTACTGTATCGAGAAGGTGTCCAGCCGGACATCTCCTTCCTGACAGACTCATCAATTCATCAATCCCGTAACCCATGGACTGATGAATTACACACCTTAATAACTATATGTCCATAATGAATTATACTCCTGATAATTCATTACTATAGCATTAACAAAGGAGAACTCATGACTTGTTACACTTAACTAACAAAATCATATCACAGCCATAGTGTCAGGTCTGGGATCCCTGCCCCAGATCCTGAGTTGCCCTTGTATTCACTGACTATCTTTCAGGTCAGTCATCCCTGTGCCGGTCGAGCACAGCTGTGGTGGCCATCCACCAATACACTTTCCCACAGCTACTGTGGGTCTCGTGTACCTTGTCCCGTGACGACTTAAGTCACGTCATCCAATGTAGCAAACCTCCAGACTCCACTATGCCCCTCCCAACTACTACCTCACGGCAGTACTCCAAGTACTCCATGAACCGAGTCAGGGTTCCAGAAGAGTAGAATATTAGAGACAGAAACGGTTAGGTTCAAACCTCGATCTATCTAGACACCTCGGCCTCGAATTACGGAGCGCCGCATCACCCTCGATCGGGTATGTTCATCCATCGCACATGCACGATTGCATTGGGTCGGACCTATTACTGATCGGGTTGGGGGTACCGGCCTACCTCCCGCTGCCTAGACAAACGTAAGATGGAACACGCACGGTCATCCTTGCGGACGGACATGACAACAAGCAGTAACAATAGTATCATGAATACTTATTATCAATTGTTATCCTACCGATGCAACGCCATTCGGCTTACGCGGAATAACAGTGCTATCTGCACACAGCAAATACACCACTGCTGATTTCACCTTGATTCCTCGAAAAATCACCATCACTGATAGAACAAGTACGTTACCATTCTAATGTCACGAAGCACATTACACATTTCTAATAATAAGCTATACCTTATCATTTACAGCGTCTAGCATGTTGATGTCATGACGGACAAACTGTCGCCTTGCCTGCGTAATGAATAAACCAAACCCGTAACTGCTACACACTGTAACGCACATCGTTCGGCCTATTTTATTTACACACCACTCGCTGTGGAATACGGCTTGTTCCGTCAGGTAACATATTACATTGCTGATCGATAAAGCCTACTTAAAAATGCAAACCGCCAACTGTAACGGATAACGCTACGCGACAACTCAATTTTGCGATGGCAATTAATTCATTCCGGGAATCATCACGGCATCACGACAACAATTAAATAATAGAATAAGTACTCAACTAACCTGTGATTGAAGAATCACAACCCTTGACTGTAGATGTCCGCACTGGCCGCGAATATTGACATCAAACTTACATCAGCCTCTTGGCTGCGATCTGTCTACGCTGAGGTTTGGTGGGCGACTGCTCACGACAAAGTCAGTGCGCCTTCCACTCGCCTACACGGGCCGCGTGACTTTCATGATTCATGAAGAAAACCAGAGTCACGATGGATTCCTCCAACCCGTGCTGCACAACGCACTCGTGAACTTAGAGATCAAAACCACGTACGCACTTGGGGGAACATTCTAGATTCTTCTATAAATAACTAGAATAGCTCCGCCCCCGCACTACTTTTCTAGGGAACTCCCCTATTAATTGACATTAAATTCAAGGGAGACCAACGCATGGCACTCCCTTCAAAGGGCTATTATGCAGAGATCTTACGATATTTATCCGTTTCGTCACAGGCTATAGTTCAAGATTGCCCGGTCGCCGCGACTGACGTCCGTCAATCGATGTGGACCCGAACGATCAGGACTTCTCACTGGCAAGGAACACCAGGCCTCCTAAAATCCAGTGAATAATAATCAAATTGATTTATTTAGTATAGAATATGTATGGCCAAAATTGCTTTCAACGGCATGAAATCAGTATTAATATCTTGAGAGATTAACAACGCATTAAAAATGAGAATTGTCAAAATATTACGTATATTCAACGCTACTGTACGGCTCGGAAGCCTAGAAATTGAACAAGCAACTAGAAAGTCGCATAGAAGCCCTGGAGATGTGGATAAACAGACGAATATGTCGTATATCATGGAAACAAACAAAAATCAAATGCAGAGGTTCTATAAAAACTAGGAATGAAGAGAGAGTTGATGAAAGAAATAAAGAGGAGACAAGTGAAATATTTCAGCCACGTTAAAAGACAGGATACTCTTATAAAAACCATACTGGAAGGCTAGGTTGAGGGCAAGCGAGCAAGAGGTAGACAACGATACAAGTGGGAGGATAACATCAAGAGATGGACGAACATCAGCCTGACAGAATGTACAGTCAAGGCAAGAGACAGTATTGGAGATCCATTGCAGCCAACCTTCATTGCAGAGACGGCACCTGATTGATTGATTGATGAAAACAGTTAGTTGCATTTCTTTAAAGAGTGATCTTGACCACGTCACCCATAGAGTGCCGAGTCTGTTATAGAAATACTTGACCACGCAACCCATAGAGTGTCGAGTCTGCTACAGAAATACCCAGCTAACACCATATACCCAACAGGCCTTGTGGCGTGTGAAAGGTCCGTTACTTTATTGCTACTTAATGCTTACACTCAATTTATAAGTAAACTTTAACAAACCTTGCCAGGTCATCAATCCAAAAATACGGGTTATAAAAGATAAAGAAAAAAAAAAAACACACACACACACACCCGCACAGACACACACACACACACCACACACACACACACACACACACACACACACACACACACCACAGACACTGACACACTACACACACACACTCACACACACACGCACACACACACAGACACACACCCGCACACACACACCACACACACACACACACTCACACACACACCCGCACAGACATACACACCACACACACACACACACCACGCACACATACACACACACACACACACACACACACACACACACCACGCACACATACACACACACACACACACACATATATAGACGGGTGAGTAGTCCACACGCTGGCTTTCCGTAATACAAGACTTACGAAATACTAGCCCTACGGCATCTAAAGAAGGCCATATATAAGAAAGGGAATTCCCAGATGTTAAATATAATTCTAGGAAAATCTTCGGGAATTCCCTTTCTAATACGGACTTCTGTGGTTACAGTATAGCATGTAGAACTTTTTCTCAGAGATCCAAGTCCTGCTACACTACCAACCCACGATTCCAGTTGTCCGTTTTTCTTGGATTCAGAGCCTCACAAGGTCTGCTTAAGCTTACTTACATTTTGTTTAAGCTTTGAGAAACATTGTCATAATTATAATACTTTCGGATTTGATCGTAACGTTTCGATTTCAGACCGTAGATCTACACAATTCCAAAATGGTTCAAAGTGTCCGGCCTCCATCGCTGTAGCTCGCAGATTTAATTGTAGTTTGTCATTATTTAAACAAGGTTTGGGTACAGTGAATCCATTAAGTGGATGATTGAACTAGCACACGTTGTATGTTGTACATACCTACACCACATATGTATGAAAAATATAGTTCTCCATGTTTGTAGATATGTTGTTGCCCAGTGTTTGTTTCCTCGCTGATGACAGCTTTTCATATGTAACACCCACCTGTTTTCTTGTGAACTAGCCTGTGTGCATTGTGTTGGAGTATATGGACAAAGAAATACCGAAAACACACTGAGTCTGTTGACAATAAAATACCGAAAACACACTGAGTCTATTGACAATGAAATACCGAAAACACACTGAGTCTGTTGACAATGAAATACCGAAAACACACTGAGTCTGTTGACAATGAAATATCGAAAACACAATGAGACTGTTGACAATGAAATGCCTAAAACACACTGTGTCTGAGGACAATGAAATAACTAAAATACACTTAGCAAACATGGCCAACCTGTGCCTGATTCCAGCCAGTCGTGTTCATAGTCTTGTAGCACGAACTTGGCTACACCATTATATACCTCTCCTCAGATGGTAATTTACAGTACCCATCGTGCACAGTCCAGTGGTTTCCGAGCTTGGAGAGGAGAAGTAGCGCTCTACAACACAGCTTCTGTGGAGGCAGTACTTTGGTACTTAAACACATTTTTTTTACGGCGAGTTGCGTTGTGGCAAACGCTCCCAAGGCGGCCAGAGGAAACGTTTTAAAGACACTCTGAAAATCTCACTGAATGCTTTTGGAATTCATCATGACACCTGGGAGACTGCAGCCAGAATCCGAAATTCGTGGCGTGCATCATTACACAAGGGTGCAGTCACTTGTAAGGCAACCAGGACTGCAAGAGCTGTGAAGAAAAGACAGAACAGAAAAACCACTGCAGAAAATCCTCCTCCAGAAACGTTAAGCATTCTTTGTCCATATTGTCAAAGAACATTTCGAGCCAAAATAGGCCTTATCAGCCATCTTACAACTCACGGCTCCATACTTTCAACCCTACTGGATGAAATGAATGGTCATCATCATTCTTGATGGACAAACAACACACACAACACTCTTTGGTACCAGCTCAGGAGACAAGTCTCTACATAAACCTCTCTCTGATAGATGACTGTACCAGGTCAGGAGACAAGTCTCTACATAAACCTCTCTCCCATAGATGACTGCACCAGGTCAGGAGACAAGTCTCTACATACACCTCTCTCTGATAGATGACTGTACCAGGTCAGGAGACAAGTCTCTACATAAACCTCTCTCTGATAGATGACTGTATCAGGTCAGAAGACAAGTCTCTACATAAACCTCTCTCCCATAGATGACTGCACCAGGTCAGGAGACACGTCTCTACATAAACCTCTCTCCCATAGATGACTGCACCAGGTCAGGAGACACGTCTCTACATAAACCTCTCTCCCATAGATGACTGTACCAGGTCAGGAGACAAGTCTCTACATAAACCTCTCTCCCATAGATGACTGTACCAGGTCAGGAGACATGTCTCTACATAAACCTCTCTTCCATAGATGACTGTACCAGGTCAGGAGACAAGTCTCTACATAAACCTCTCTTCCATAGATGACTGTATCAGGTCAGGAGACAAGTCTCTACATAAACCTCTCTCCCATAGATGACTGTATCAGGTCAGAAGACAAGTCTCTACATAAACCTCTCTTCCATAGATGACTGTATCAGGTCAGGAGACAAGTCTCTACATAAACCTCTGTTCCATAGATGACTGTATCAGGTCAGGAGACAAGTCTCTACATAAACCTCTCTCCCATAGATGACTGTACCAGGTTAGGAGACAAGTCTCTACATAAACCTCTCTCCCATAGATGACTGTACCAGGTCAGGAGACAAGTCTCTACATAACCCTCCCTCCCATAGATGGCTGTATCAGGTCAGGAGACAAGTCTCTACATAAACCTCTCTCCCATAGATGACTGTACCAGGTCAGGAGACAAGTCTCTACATAAACCTCTCTCCCATAGATGACTGTACCAGGTCAGGAGACAAGTCTCTACACAAACCTCTCTCCCATAGATGACTGTATCAGGTCAGGAGACAAGTCTCTACATAAACCTCCCTCCCATAGATGACTGTACCAGATCAGGAGACAAGTCTCTACATAAACCTCTCTTCCATAGATGACTGTACCAGGTCAGGAGACAAGTCTCTACATAAACCTCTCTCCCATAGATGACTGTACCAGGTCAGAAGACAAGTCTCTACATAAACCTCTCTCCCATAGATGACTGTACCAGGTCAGGAGACAAGTCTCTACATAAACCTCTCTCCCATAGATGACTGTACCAGGTCAGGAGACAAGTCTCTACATAAACCTCTCTCCCATAGATGACTGTACCAGGTCAGGAGACAAGTCTCTACATAAACCTCTCTCCTATAGATGACTGTACCAGGTCAGAAGACAAGTCTCTACATAAACCTCCCTCCCATAGATGACTGTACCAGGTCAGGAGACAAGTCTCTACATAAACCTCTCTTCCATAGATGACTGTACTAGGTCAGAAGACAAGTCTCTACATAAACCTCCCTCCCATAGATGACTGTACCAGGTCAGAAGACAAGTCTCTACATAAACCTCTCTCCCATAGACGACTGTACCAGGTCAGGAGACAAGTCTCTACATAAACCTCTCTCCCATAGATGACTGTATCAGGTCAGGAGACAAGTCTCTACATAAACCTCTCTCCCATAGATGACTGTACCAGGTCAGAAGACAAGTCTCTACATAAACCTCTCTCCCATAGATGACTGTACCAGGTCAGGGGACAAGTCTCTACATAAACCTTTCTCCCATAGATGACTGTATCAGGTCAGGAGACAAGTCTCTACATAAACCTCTCTCTGATAGATGACTGTATCAGGTCAGAAGACAAGTCTCTACATAAACCTCTCTCCCATAGATGACTGCACCAGGTCAGGAGACACGTCTCTACATAAACCTCTCTCCCATAGATGACTGCACCAGGTCAGGAGACACGTCTCTACATAAACCTCTCTCCCATAGATGACTGTACCAGGTCAGGAGACAAGTCTCTACATAAACCTCTCTCCCATAGATGACTGTACCAGGTCAGGAGACAAGTCTCTACATAAACCTCTCTTCCATAGATGACTGTACCAGGTCAGGAGACAAGTCTCTACATAAACCTCTCTTCCATAGATGACTGTATCAGGTCAGGAGACAAGTCTCTACATAAACCTCTCTCCCATAGATGACTGTATCAGGTCAGAAGACAAGTCTCTACATAAACCTCTCTTCCATAGATGACTGTATCAGGTCAGGAGACAAGTCTCTACATAAACCTCTGTTCCATAGATGACTGTATCAGGTCAGGAGACAAGTCTCTACATAAACCTCTCTCCCATAGATGACTGTACCAGGTTAGGAGACAAGTCTCTACATAAACCTCTCTCCCATAGATGACTGTACCAGGTCAGAAGACAAGTCTCTACATAAACCTCTCTCCCATAGATGACTGTACCAGGTCAGGAGACACGTCTCTACATAAACCTCTCTCCCATAGATGACTGTACCAGGTCAGGAGACAAGTCTCTACATAAACCTCTCTCCCATAGATGACTGTACCAGGTCAGGAGACAAGTCTCTACATAAACCTCTCTCCCATAGATGACTGTATCAGGTCAGGAGACAAGTCTCTACATAAACCTCTCTCCCATAGATGACTGTACCAGGTCAGAAGACAAGTCTCTACATAAACCTCTCTCCCATAGATGACTGTACCAGGTCAGGAGACAAGTCTCTACATAAACCTTTCTCCCATAGATGACTGTATCAGGTCAGGAGACAAGTCTCTACATAAACCTCCCTCCCATAGATGACTGTACCAGGTCAGGAGACAAGTTTCTACATAAACCTCCCTCCCATAGATGACTGTACCAGGTCAGGAGACAAGTCTCTACATAAACCTCTCTCCCATAGATGACTGTATCAGGTCAGGAGACAAGTCTCTACATAAACCTCCCTCCCATAGATGACTGTACCAGGTCAGGAGACAAGTCTCTACATAAACCTCTCTCCCATAGATGACTGTACCAGGTCAGGAGACAAGTCTCTACATAAACCTCTCTCCCATAGATGACTGTATCAGGTCAGGAGACAAGTCTCTACATAAACCTCTCTCCCATAGATGACTGTACCAGGTCAGGAGACAAGTCTCTACATAAACCTCTCTCTGATAGATGACTGTATCAGGTCAGGAGACAAGTCTCTACATAAACCTCTCTCTGATAGAAGACTGTATCAGGTCAGGAGACAAGTCTCTACATAAACCTCTCTCTGATAGATGACTGTACCAGGTCAGGAGACAAGTCTCTACATAAACCTCTCTCTGATAGATGACTGTATCAGGTCAGGAGACAAGTCTCTACATAAACCTCTCTCCCATAGATGACTGTACCAGGTCAGAAGACAAGTCTCTACATAAACCTCTCTCTGATAGATGACTGTACCAGGTCAGGAGACAAGTCTCTACATAAACCTCTCTCCCATAGATGACCGTACCAGGTCAGGAGACAAGTCTCTACATAAACCTCTCTCCCATAGATGACTGTATCAGGTCAGGAGACAAGTCTCTACATAAACCTCTCTCCCATAGATGACTGTACCAGGTCAGGAGACAAGTCTCTACATAAACCTCTCTCCCATAGATGACTGTACCAGGTCAGGAGACAAGTCTCTACATAAACCTCTCTCCGATAGATGCCAGAACTTTGTGCACATCAACACCTGTCAATGCAATCCCCTCACGTGATCCCCAAGAATGTATATGTCAGCGTTGTGTGTCTGTGTTCATTTTGAAAATATGTAATTTAATATTGCACTGCAATAATGGGCCTGCTCCGTGGCTGAGAGGTTATGGACGCTATTCTAAACACAGCTGCGATTTGGCAGCAGACCGTATTGCTTTGTGTTTTTTTTTAATGAAATGGTTTGGGTGCCGGTCGTTTAGAAAGCAAAGGTAAACTACTGAAGGTAAACTTGATGAGAGATCACACAATAGTAAAATAAAATGCTGGGGTTAACTGCGACTCATGTAACTGATATGCAACCAACCTTAACTGCAATAATGAGAAAATTTAGAAACTGTAACTAGAAAAAAATAAATACAGAAAATATCTGAAAATAGTAACCAACCTAAAATGTGTGCTATAATGGAGAAATTAACTCATTAAAAGTGACCAACATTTGTGGTAGAGTTGAGTAATTAATGCATTCTAAATTACTACTAGCATTTGTGGTAGAGTGGAGAAATTAAAACATTCAATGTGACTATCATTTGTTGTAGAATGGAGATATTATTCACTCCAACTGCTATCATTTCGGGAGTGTCCGTGGCGAAGTCGTCAAGCCGTCTGCCTCGGACCCCGAAGGTTGTGGGTTCGATTCTGGGCCGCATCCTTCGGTTCTCGAGTGCAACTTTTTTTTCAGAGACTCCTGATGGTTGTCGCAGTAGCTACGGAGTTCGTGCTTTGTAAGACGCTTTCTGCGGAAAGAGATTGAGCCATATGGGATAAAAACCCGATGCCATGAAGTCGACTTTTAAGCGACTTTTTTTCTTTGCTATCACCAGTGGTAGACTGCCTAGAACTGTCTTACTGACATCTACATTGTTTTACGCTTCAGTAAATGTATTTAAAACGTAATCTGCTTTTTTGCCAAACTAACCATACCATTAATTTGCTGAGCTGTTTATACTCCACTTTCCTAGGACTAGACATGTGTATAATTCACTTTGCCAGGATTAAACATATGTATTATCCACTTTCCTAATGGTAGACATGTTTATTATCCACTTTCCTAGGGGTAGACATGTTTATTATCCACTTTCCTGTGACTAGTCATGTATATTATCCACTTTCCTGGGACTAGTCATGTATATTATCCACTTTCCTGGGACTAGTCATGTATATTATCCACTTTCCTGGGACTAGTCATGTATATTTTCCACTTTCCTGAGACTAGTCATGTATATTATCCACTTTCCTGGGATTAGTCATGTATATTATCCACTTTCCTGGGACTAGTATTGTATATTATCTACTTTCCTGGGACTAGACCCAAGTATTGTACAGATGGCGTCTGCGAAACAGAGGAAAGCAACATTCATCTCCAACAAGCTGACTTTCTTGAAAGATCAGGGAGACGATTTGATCAGCGCTGTTGGACAATATGTCAACAGGGTATGTGTTATCTATTTCTCATTTAGTTTACGTTTATTATTATTTTTTTTTTTAAAGCAGCCAAACTGCCACACATGTTTTCTTCATCATCATCCTCATCATCTTCACTATCATTATCATCATTATCATCCTATTATCATCACCATTATCAACAACCTTGCCAAATGAAGTAGTCGATCATGTTGCTGCCCATCATGCCATCAAAGCCCTAACCCATCAACCCGTGAGCTATGTTTGTATGCCACGATAGAAACTGGAGGCCCAGTGTTCCTGTGTTAGAATCCCCCTATATGTGTGGACATCTGTACAATATTGAATTAGACTCCCAGTTCAGCCAAGCCAATAATGGGTGCCGGGACGTGATCTGGGAAATAAATGCGGTTATCACATATAAATTGCCGTTTGCCTATAAACATATCGGAATGAGACAATATTCGTGTAGGACCGCACGTCACATGAATATGCTTGTAGACTAGAACATTTAACATCAATATGTCGTGTAGACTAGAACATTTAACATCAGTATGTCTTGTAGACTAGAACATTTAACATCAATTTGTCTTGTAGGTTAGACCATTTAACATCAATATGTCTTGTAGGCTAGAACACGTAACATCAATCTGTCTTGTTGGCTAGAACATTTAACATCAATGTGTCTTGTAGGCTAGAACATGTAACATCAATATGTCTTGTAAACTAGAATATTTAACTTCAACATGTCTTGTAGGCTAGAACATTTAACATCAATATGTCTTGTAAACTAGAATATTTAACATCAATGTGTCTTGAAGGCTAGAACATTTAACATCGATGTGTCTTGTAGGCTAGAACATTTAACATCAATGTGTCTTGTAGGCTAGAACATTTAACATCAATGTGTCTTGAAGGCTAGAACATTTAACATCAATGTGTCTTGAAGGCTAGAACATGTAACATCAATGTGTCTTGTAGACTAGAACATGTAACATCAATGTGTTTTGAAGGCTAGAACATTTAACATCAATATGTCTTGTAGACTAGAACATTTAACATCAATGTGTCTTGTAGACTAGAACATATAACATCACTGTGTCTTGAAGGCTAGAACATTTAACATCAATATGTCTTGTAGACTAGAACATTTAACATCAATGTGTCTTGAAGGCTAGAACATTTAACATCAAAATATCTTGTAGACTAGAACATTTAACAGCAATGTGTCTTAAAGGCTAGAACATTGCCTTAGAGCACACATCAGAAGGACTCAATGAATACTTTGGCAGCTCCACCGTGGCTATGTCAACAGCTGACATCCGTATTTTCACAACGCTACTCACGTCATCAGCTTACAACTGCCAACATTCCAATCTCTTCAATGTTCCAACTGCATATCTAGACTGCAAGGAGGCGTAGTGACACTGTGGTTAGCCCGCTTGCTAACCAATATAGGGTACAGGTTCAATCCCCAGCTTTGACCAGGTCCTTCTATTGTTTTCCGACCAATGAGCTCTGGTGGTTGACCCAAAAAATGAGGACAGGATATTTTTTCTGAATTTTCTGGAATTGTGTGGAAAAGAGATCGGTTATAAAGGGAATTGACCACCTAACATCGTTGTCACGTGACCTAGAATATGTGACGTCCTAACATATCACACCACAACGGTACTCTCTACAAACGAACTTCTGCATTGCATCCCCTATTGGAGCATAGATCCTCAACCAACTCACACTGAGTTGTTCCATCTTTTGCTAAATCCTGCACCTGCCCAAAGTGTTCATTTTCATATCTAGTTCTCTTCTCCGTGCATATGAGGGTTCTCTCTTTGTCTTTTGTTCTATTGGTTATCTCTTTGTCTTTTGTTCTGTGGGTTCCTCTTGGTCTTTTGTTCTGTGGGTCCCCTCTTTGTCTTTTGTTTTGTGGGTTCCCTCTTTGTCTTTTGTTTTGTGGGTTTCCTCTTTGTCTTTTGTTTTGTGGGTTCCCTCTTGGTCTTTTGTTTTGTGGGTTCCCTCTTTGTCTTTTGTTTTGTGGGTTCCCTCTTTGTCTTTTGTTTTGTGGGTTCCCTCTTTGTCTTTTGTTTTCCAGAAAAAGTACTTTCTAGTTATGCAGTTATCGGGTTTTCTCATTGTGTATCCCGCCACTGGCTTATCATTATCTGTCTGTAACATAAAGTAAAAGAACACTAATAGAAAGGTCAATAGAGAAACAGAGGGACATATATTTATACTTCATAGATTATACTAAGGCATTTGATAAAGTAAAACATGATGAGCTAATTAAAATAATGGAAGATATCAACATTGATGGGAAAGATTTAAGAATAATAAAGAATATATACTGGAACCAAGTAGCAGCAATTAAAATGGGAAATAAAGAGGGTAGTTATGAACAGATAAAGCTAGGAGTATGACAGGGGTGTGTCTTGTCACCCGATCTATTCTCCCTGTATAGCGAAGTAATAATGAGAGAGATCAAAGAGAAGTCAGGAATACTAATCGGAGGATATAATATAAACAATATACGCTATGCAGATGACACAGTATTGGTGGCGGATAGTGCAACAGACCTACAACAATTGTTGGGCATTGTAGTATCAGAGAGTGCACAGAAAAGACTCTCCTTGGATATCAAGAAAACAGTAACAATGGTGATATCAAAGAAAATGGGGACACCAAAATGTGACATAGAAATATAAGGAGAAGTTCTCAACCAAGTGGATAATTTTAAATACCTAGGGGCACTTATAACATCGGATGGAAGATGTACAGCAGAGATTAAGAGCAGATTAGGGCAGGCAAAAGCCGCATTTCAGAAAATGAAGAGTATCTTTTGCAATAAGACGCTATCAATGAATGTAAGAAAGAGAGTGCTAAAATGCTATATAGAACCAGTTTTGCTGTATGGCAGCGAATCTTGGAATGTAAATGAACAAATTAGGAAGAACTTAGAAGCAACAGAGATGTGGTTTTTAAGACGAATGTTGCAAATTCCTTGGACTGCCAGAGTTACTAACAACGATTGCCTAAAAGAGGCTAATGAAACTAGAACACTATATACAACAATAAGAAAGAGACAAACATCTTTCTTTGGTCATGTGATGAGAAGAGAGGCATTGGAGAACATCGTGACAACTGGAAAGATCGAGGGGAAGAGAGGCAGAGGCAGACCAAGAGAAATGATGGTGGACGGATTGAGACGGTGACATGGAGGAATATCATCTGTGAAGAGCCATGAACGCCTACGCCAGCCGGCACAGCACTTGATGATGATGAACATAAAGTTGGCATTCAAACTGGTAATTAGGCTACCAATCGTCTCCCAAGAACCCATGAACTTAGAGAAACAAGATGTTGGTGCCTCACATTCTGTCAGCACTCTTCATCTTATAGTCCATGCCATGTGGCTTTGGGGATCATGCCAGCCAGATGTCTCATCATCATTATGTGCCATGCCACCAAACGTTGGCGGTCATGTTTCGCCATTTCACACGATTATTATCTACATCAGCATCCTCAAGGGCTTGAAGACCGGTCTCCAACATCAAGTACCCCCAGTCAAGTGGGGGATACCTCAGGAGTTCTTCTGAGCCATAGTCCAGATTGAAGGACGCTTCGAATGGAGTCAGAGATGCTGAATCTCTGAAGATATCCTTAACTCTTAGAATCCTCTATCAAGATGATAGTGACCTCTCACCGCTATTCAAAATGTGCCAGTGAAGATGCCCAACCCTACTGATGCACGACGGGAGGAGTTCTACATCAGTCAGGTGACCTCCTACCCGAGACACAAGTACATCCACATATCCTGACGTCACAGACCTTGCTCTCCAGCAATCTTAGTAATGATACGATCCAACAAGGCTGCTCTCATTTATAATTAGAGTCTGTGACATTTCTAACAGTCACACTCAACATCTAGCCCTACTGTTTTGAAGGAAAATGTTCTACCATTAAAATTATGTTTGTTGTTGTTGTTCGTTAAAGAAGAGTTGGCTAATTTCCTTGGATGTTGATTATTTAGTTGTTTCGGGATTTGAAATTTAAATATTGAGCACAACCCACTACTGGCAACGCTGATTGCACTCTGGTATGAACCTAAGGCCTATCCACGTCAATATGGAAGCACTATACTCGAGTTTCGCTCTCGTTTGAGCTCGTCAGTAGTGCATATCCCTGACCGGATCCGGAAACAAGTCCCGGATCACGCGTGTGAAGCGGGTGTGTAACCACGCGGCACACACTGGACACACCAAATTATCACAACAGAACACCAGAACGTTACCCATCGTAGGCTATGCTCAAGATTGCCCAATCGCCGCGACTGACGTCCGTCAATCGATGGGACCCGAACGATCAGGACTTCTCACTGCCTCCTAAAATCCAGTGAGCAATAAAATAATCAAATTGATTATAAAATCATATTATATATGCACTCATGGTGTTCCTTGCCAGTGAGAAGTCCTGATCGTTCGGGTCCCATCGATTGACGGACGTCAGTCGCGGCGATTGGGCAATCTTGAGCATAGCCTACGATGGGTAACGTTGTGGTGTTCTGTTGAGATAATTTGGTGTGTCCAGTGTGTGCCGCGTGGTTACACTCCCGCTTCACACGCGTGATTCGGGACTTGTTTCCGGATCCGGTCAGGGATATGCACTACTGACGAGCTCAAACGAGAGCGAAACTCGAGTATAGTGCTTCCATATTGACGTGGATAGGCCTTAGGTTCATACCAGAGTGCGATCAGCGTTGCCAGTAGTGGGTTGTGCTCAATATTTAAATTCCTTGGATGTGTCAAAATAAAGAAAAAAGATTAGAGATAGTATCTTACTCGTTTGTAGTCTATTGTCTCTTGTGGGACGACGTTCGACAAAAAGTTTGACGGAAGTACATTACACTAGAACCAAGTAATAACGGCAGGTGACGTGGAACCCACCCCGTCCTGCTACAACAGTGCATATTGTATAATATTTATATACACAATCTATATGAGGTGTTTAAGTCAGTTCTAACACATCAAGGCAAATGTTAATTTTGCTAATATTAGGAGTAACGTTCTGTACGCATATTATCTACTGTTTAGGTATCCTTTGGTTGTAATATATTACCTCACAGCGAGTGTTATATGATACTATTGTGGTTATGTTTTATTGTCAGTGAGGAAAACTGCCTTATTTAGTAGTTCCTTAATGTACATAATTATATGCATCAAAAATGCCCCTTCGTACTCCTTAGGGAGTCCAATACCAGCTACATTCACTTTTCTACGAGCCATTTCCAGCTGTGCACTTGTGTATCCAGGGACTGTGTCTTTATCGGTCCAAAAGAGGCATTTGTTCCTAGTTTGCTGGCTTGTACTCGGAGCGCTGGGGATTTGAACACGCACGCACTACAACGTCAGTGTTAGCACCAACTTAACTTATAACAAAGTTGGAATTTCTGGCCTGGTTTAGAATCCAGCACAGACTCAAATATTGGTGGCAAGTCCTCCACATATCCTAGGTTGCAATAACATGACGTTTTGTGTTGACATCTACGGTTGAAATACTCAGTTCTGTCCATCCACACTTCTAGCAGATGTTCCTGTGGTAATGTGGTGGTGTTTTTTAAAATATTTTTTATTGTTTTTATTTTTCGCTTCTCTATCTGGGCATCCCTGTTGAGGAACTTTTTTCACATTGACTGTTCAATGACTGACCTCTGAGAATGTCTGTGCTTTTGCAGATAACCGCAGCAGGAGATTCATGGACACAAGGGGGAGACAACAGTGTGGATTTCCAGGAATTATGTCAGATGATAGACACTGCAGCCCTGTTCCTATATGAAAAATGTCAAGAAGTAGCAGGTGGGAACTAGCGTATAATAACTAATAGGTAAAAACAAAATATGGCAAGAAGTAGCAGATATGATCAGTGACAGTTTACTGTCTTGACAGTAACAGACATTTTACTGACAACAGTCAATGTGTTCATCGGGACTAGTCAATAACAAAAACAAAATGGCATGCATGATGTTTGTTTGAAGAATACATATGAAAATATATTTGTTTCATCACACTCACTGCATGCTAGTTGTGAGCTATAGTTATTATAAGAGATATTTTATGTTACCCATGTTTGCACTAAGTGATTCATTTTGTGTGATCTATAATTTTGAGACAGGTTTGGCACTCAGGTATTCTTTTGAATGCTCTTAATCATATGAAATCTGGCAAGACCCCCGGTCCAGACAGCGTCACAACAGAAATGATTAATGCTTTAGAAGAATATGGAATAGATAAAGTTACCAGTCTGCTTAATACAATATATGATACTGGAAGTATACCTCATGAGTTATGTAATTCTTTATTTATTGCAATCCCAAAGAAATCAGGAGCCTTGGAATGTGATCAACCTCGAACAATTAGTATAATGAGTCACATCACGAAGATTTTGCTAAGAATTATCATGCAAAGAGTGAGGAGGAAAATACAACCTGAAATAGGAGAAGAACAATGTGGGTTTGTAGAAGGCAAGGGTACAGTAAAAGCTGTGTATATACTGAGAACCGTAATCGAACGTTCTATAGAAGTAAACAAAGATCTACACCTTTGCTTTAATTGACTACACAAAGGCTTTTGATAAAGTGAGACATGTCAACATGATAAGGATGCTTGAAGATCTACAAATTGATGGGAAAGACCTTAGACTTGTAAAAAACATATATTGGAAACAACAAGCTGCCATAAGAGTTGATAATGGAATAAGCCAATATCAGCCTATTAAGAGAGGTGTTAGACAGGGATGTGTAATGTCTCCAGATCTGTTTTCCCTGTACAGTTAAAATATTTTCAGAAATATTGAAGATATGGAAGGAATCAACATTGGGGGACGATGCATCAATAACATTAGATATGCAGATGATACAGTATTAATTGCAGACAATGAACAGGACCTGCAAAATTTAGTAGATGCGGTTGTTACACACAGTGAACAACAAGGGTTAGAATTAAATTGTAAAAAGACACAGATTATGGTCGTCACTAGGAAGAACGAAATACCACAGTGTAATATACAAGCAAATGGGAATATTCTTCAACAGGTCAATAGGTACAATTATCTCGGAACAGTGATAACATCTGATGGGAGATGCCTGGAAGAGATTAGAACAAGAATCGCCATGGCAAAAGTAGCCTTTAGCAAGATGAAAAACATACTGACCAATAAAAAGATGTCAATTGAAACGAGAAAAAGAGTGTTGAGGTGC
The DNA here is from genome assembly GCA_963921405.1 of Cepaea hortensis. Classification (NCBI taxonomy): domain Eukaryota; kingdom Metazoa; phylum Mollusca; class Gastropoda; order Stylommatophora; family Helicidae; genus Cepaea; species Cepaea hortensis. The sequence goes on from OY992891.1 coordinate 15,297,899, forward strand.
TACATAGAACCTATACTTTTATATGGATGTGAAGCTTGGACAATGAGCAGCCAGGCTGAAAAACATCTGATGGCTGTAGAAATGTGGTTTCTGAGGAAAATGCAAAGAATACCATGGACAGCCAGAAAGACCAATGAACAAGTCCTTCAAGAAACAAATGAAGATCGTAAACTGATCAGAGACATTAGACGTAGACAGTCACAATTTTTTGGACATGTTATGAGAAGAAATGGTTTGGAGAACTTGGTGACAACTGGTAAGATCGAGGGAAACAGACCAAGGGGAAGACCTAGAAACAAGTATCTGGATGGCTTGGCCTTGTGGCATGGTCGAGACAGAAACACGGAACTGATCCACGACTCTGGTGATCGAGTGAGATGGCAGAACATGACCGCCCACGCTTACCGGCATGGCACATGATGGATGGATGGATTCTTTTAAATTCCTACAGAAGTCCATACTTTGGTCACGCTGGCATCATTGGCAATGAAACAACAGACATGCTGACTGATACTGCCACTGTTCCTTAGGGTCAACCAATGAAAGCGCAAATAGGCTGGCCACCACTGCTACTATATCATAGGATCAACCAATGAAAGAGCAGATAAGCTGGCTGACACTCCAACTATAGCCTATGGTCAGCAAAGTAAAGAGCAGATAGGCTGGTGTCGCCAGTCGTCCCTAGGGGGGAAGTGGAGTCAACAGGCACACTGTTTAAAATCCTTTTCCTTTTCGTGGGCTTCTGCCGGACCTTTGTCTACAAACCTCCTGTCAGTCTTAGGTACCCTATATCTCTCTTTCCTCTTCTTCTTCTTACCACTAAACAATACCCTTCATATTGTTTCAGAACATACCCACACAAGACTGTATTTTAACAAATGATAAAATAAAACATTTAATACAGAAAAGTGTCACGTGTGTATGTGTGTGCACTGTTGCGTGTGGAAATATGTAGTATTTTCTATGGTGTATGCGAGAAGAGATCAGTGAGCTCAGGATCGTTATTCATCATGTTAGGCCATGCCACATCACACCACAGTAAGTTCAGAACAGGTCTCACCGAATGAAGCATCTCTCCGAATAATGGTTGACTTCTTGGAGTTAATCATATATAGTCTGGGTGACTGTTCTCCACTACGGAATATGGCCTATTAATGTCCATGAATCAGGAACACACTATGTACCTATTATGTTCCTTAAAATCCTGATACCGACGAAGATCTCCTTATATCTCACATGAGTTTAAAGAAAACTTTCAGACCGGTTGCCGAATGTTACTGAATGAATGTCTTTACTCTGCAACCTCTCTACAACCTAATAGTTATCGTCACTCGACATAGTCATAGTTACTGTAAAATCACTGTTGTTCCACCTCTCTACTTAATATTGTCATTGTCTATGGAAGTGTTAATAGTTTCATAAAAACAACTGCCTTGGGCACTCAATCACTGCTACACTGGCCCTTTCAGGATAACACTCCTGATTTCTATGAGTTTATAATTTTTGGAACGATGTCTCATTTCCGAGGCCATTTAATATAACTGCACTCAGTGTGACTGCTATTTTCCTCCTCTCCCAGCTGTCCTTAATTTCTCCGGTACAGTGAAATATCACTCAGTGTGACTGGCATTGTCCACACCTAGTAGTAATACTTTCTTTCTGTTAAACAGTTGAACCTGGTGAAAATAAAACATTCTGTGAGAGAAAAACCCTATTCGAATCCACTGTATGTGATTGTAGGCCAAAGGCCACTCAGACATGTATCCTGATTAACCTAGAACTACACTCTAGCATAAAGGCACAATAGTTCTTCACATTTGGGTGGTAAGGAAAAGAAAAGACCAAACGGGCAAACACAGGAGCCTCAGTAGGCCTCCCTACCGGAATATCCCACCATTTACATTTCCCCTATTCCCCCAGCCATCCAAAATCTCACCGAATATCGTCCCATTACACTGGTCTTACCCTGCCGAGTGAAATGATATATCACTCTACCTCGTTTAAGCTAGGCATCAGCCAGCTGCGGCCGACGCTCCTAGACTACGTTCTCACAACACACTATCACTAAATTCAAGTACTAACTCTATGTAATACTAGACTACCTTATGCTAGTGTTCCTGTTTGGAGTCGGAATTCATCACAGTTTCCAAAACATAGGAGACCCCGTAAATCCTCTTCTCCGTTAGAACTAGGAACACAAAAACACTCCCGTTATCTGTAGTACATCCACAGACTGAACGCAAGTTTCGTTAACTTCAAACAGCCGAAATATGTTGTTCGAGTGACGTCACTCACGTGACCGGACTTCAATCAAGACGGGACCGCCCCTTCTCCATTCTCCTGAGATCCGGGCAAACAGAGTGCCGACGTTTCCCTTTGATCTCGGGACTTCTCCTGGAATCCCGGTGGTGTCTGAAATTGGGAACATATTTCTCCACATCAAATAGTTGTGGCGCCTAGCGATGGCGGCTTCAGGCCTTTCATCAATTCTGGATCTGAATTCTCCAGTATTATGTGACAGCTGGCTAGCAATACTACTATATAATAGGGTACCACTAACGGACTAAGCCGGCAGCATGAACTCCCTTAGAGAATGAGGGTTTTCAAGTGAATGAATTAGTTAGCATGGACTTACATCAATACTCAGATACTAAACTTTCAGATTGAAGATCTGAGTGGCTAGAAAATAGCAACACAAGAAGAGGTTGGCCATGAATTTGAGAATGTCACAGATAGTAGTTGAATTGGACTACAATAAGCCATTGGTTTCGAAATGGTACAGTTAGTCATTGTATGTGGATGGATTTATTATGGAGAAGGAACTTTTATAAATACAGGACATGTACACGTGAGTACAGGCTTAATCCTTTATCCATATGTACATGTGTGGCGGAGTGGCTTGGAAGAAAAGCTTTAGGCGTGTGCAGACGTGTTCGAATTCACTGTGAGGACTACATTATTTGCAAACAATAAGACAATTATGTTAGACCCCCCCCCCCCCCCCCGCTCCACCCACCCTCCTTTCTCCCACGCGATACTGTGGCAGTGAATCGGACGTCTAGCATTCTCTGACAAGGGTGAAAAGAGGAGAGGCCGCGTGCACGTTGCACGTGATAACAATGTCTCACCAATGGCACATCTAGAGGAATGGGACAAATAGGCCGCTGCCCGGACTACATTCTGCAATGAGAAAACCTACCCACAAAGGAATATTTATATGGCGTGTGATTCTGGTATACATATGTTTGGATTCTCGCCGGTACTGCGTGCGGAGTTGGAGAACTGTGCTGAGGGTGCCCTTGTGTGATGTATTCAGGGGGAGGGTGGGGGAACGGACATGGGCACTTATGGAGATATCCGTGTGCAATTACATTGACCCTTGAACCAAAACCTAAACATGATTACTGTTTCTGTGATTGTTGACAGTAGTGAATGTATTTGTTGTCTCCTCCATTCTTTGCCAGATCTGACATCACAGTCAATAACAGTTGCAGCCTCTACTCCAGCAACATCTGACAGACAGCCAGCAGCACAACTAGCTTCTACAGCGACAACATCCTACAGAGAGTCGTCAGCGTCTGTTCAACCTGCAGGTTGGTCTCGGATGTTGGAATGATTTATATAATGATACAAACTATACGCCTAGTTTGTTTGATCTCTGGACACTCACTACATGACCTCCCAGATAATGTACAATATCAAAGTGATTACCTGTCAATATTATCTCATCCCGTTATTCAGAGTTATAACTGTTCACTTTGTTCACCATTTGGTCAAGTTGCCTCAGTCGCAAGGCGTGGATACTTGTCCTATAACTCCATATACGAGCGGGCTTCAAATTAAAAACTTACAAATGTGATAAAAATTACAATAACCATGCCTTGTCTTGTAACATGCCAATATTGTTGTTACGTATGTCAAAAGTGTTATGCACGTTACATCAGACGAACACGGTGACGTCATAAGGACTGCTTAAAGATGACCCCACTTTTGACGTGCACCAAAAAGCACTAGAGTTCTGTTTTCCGTTTTTTTTTAATCACTGAAGCTGTTAAACCGATAGAAATTCATCGGTGAATGAAGTTCTAGTATGGTGATGAATACCTGTCAGTCCAACAAGTGTTTGAGTGGAGTAGTAAGTTTTAAAATGGCGTGACTTCTGTGGCAGACTGTTCTCGACCTGGTCAGGCACACCGAGTAGTGACCCCAGAGTCGATTGTAGCCGTTGAAGGCCTCGTACACGAAAACCTCTGATTGACTGTGAGTCACATCTTGAGATCAGTCAAGGTTAAGCACACCATATCATGATGTTGTTACGAATTATCAAGATGTTGTTACGAATTATCATGCAAAGAGTGAGGAAGAAAATACAACCTGAAATAGGGGAAGAACAATGTGGTTTTGTAGAAGGAAAGGGTACAGTAAATGCTGTGTATATGCTGCGAACAGTTATTGAACGTGCTTTAGAAGTAAACAAGGATATACATCTTTGCTTTATTGACTACACAAAGGCTTTTGATAGAGTAAGACATGTCAACATTGTGGATATGCTTGCAGATATACAAATTGATGGGAAAGACATTAGACTTATAAAAAACATATATTGGAAACAACAAGCTGCCATAAGAATTGATAATGAAGTAGGACAATACCAACCTATTAAGAGAGGTGTTAGGCAGGGATGTGTAATGTCTCCAGATCTTTTTTCCTTATACAGTGAAAATATTTTCAGAAATGTAGAAGACCTAAATGGAATCAGCATTGGAGGACGAAACATAAATAACATTAGATATGCAGATGATACAGTATTGATTGCAGACAATGCACAGGATTTGCAACAATTAGTAGACGCTGTGGTTGTACACAGTGAGCAGCTGGGGTTGGAATTAAATTGTAGGAAGACACAGGTTATGGTCGTCACTAGGAAGAACGAAGTACCACAATGTAATATACAAGTAAATGGGAATATTCTTCAACAAGTGAATCGGTTCAATTATCTCGGAACAGTCATAACATCTGATGGCAGATGCCTTGAAGAGATTAGAACAAGAATCGCCATTGCGAAAGTAGCCTTTAGTAAGATGAAAAACATTCTGACCAATAAAAAGATGTCAATTGAAACGAGAAAAAGAGTGTTGAGGGGATACATAGAGCCTGTTCTTTTGTATGGATGTGAAACTTGGACAATGTGCAGTCAAGCTGAAAAACATCTGATGGCTGCAGAAATGTGGTTTCTGAGGAAAATGCAAAGAATACCATGGACAGATAGAAAAACCAATGACCAAGTACTACAAGAGACAAATGAAAATCGTAGATTGATTAGAGAAATTAGACGTAGACAGTCAAAATTTTTTGGACATGTTATGAGAAGAAATGGACTGGAGAACTTGGTGACAGCTGGCAAGATCGAGGGGAACAGACCAAGAGGAAGACCGAGAGGAAAATACCTGGATGGCTTGGCCACATGGCATGGACGAGACAGGAACACTGAGCTGATCCACGACTCTGGTGATCGAGTGAAATGGCGAATCATGACCGCCCACGCTTTCCGGCATGGCACATAATTGATTGATCATGATGTACTACAATACTGCAAAGTGTCTGCAAGGTGGGTGCTATGGCAGCTTAATCCAGAACTGAAACAACGACCCATTGATGCTGGTCAAGAACTTATTCAGTGCTTTGAAGGAGAAGATGATGGTTTACTATCAAGAATTATTACTGGAGATGAATCCTGGGATCACTACCACCAGTCGGAAACGAAGAGAGCGAGCAAGGAATGGCGGTATCTCTCCTCACCGCAACCAAAGAAGTTTGGCACGCAGCCATCTGCAGGGAAGGTTATGCTGACTCTCTTTTGGGATGAACCAGGCGTTATTTTAAAGCATTACATGCCAAGAGGGAAAACTGTCATCATTGATACATATGCAGATCTTCTCAGGAATCATCTTCGATCCGCAGTCATATCCAAACGACGTGGACTTCTGAGTAAAGGTGTCCTTTAGCAACATGACAATGCTCGACCCCATACTGCCCGTGCAACGGTTGAAACCATAGAAGATCTCCATTCTCAGTGTGTATCACACCCCCGTTCTCGCCAGAGCTAACCCTAAGTTATTTCCATCTGTTTGGACAACTTCAAGAGTCATGTGGAGAAAAAACGTTTTGGTTCGATGAAGAGGTACAGCAGGTAGTGCATGCCTGATTACACACGCGACCAAGAGAAATTATGTCTACAGGAATCCAAGCACTTTATCGGCGCTGGAGGACTTGTATTGAACTTCGGTGGTGACTACATCGAAAAATGATTCATTTGTTCTTAAATTTTTTTTTCCAGAATATATTCACCAAACATAAATAAAACATTGAAGGGTTTCATTTGAAGCCCCCTCGTATATTGGTGTAACTAACAACGAAAATGACACTAGAACGTTACAACTATTAAAGGAAGACAAGTTGGGTTCTTTGGTAATACATGAACAGAGAGGCATTGGTGACCATTTCCATGGTATTAAATATTAGTGGTGTAAGAGGCAGAGGAAATCAAGATAAATGATGCTGGGTGGACTGAGACTGTGGCATGGGGGAATATCATCAATTGATTTGAGTCAGAAAACAGGGACAGAGAGAGAGAGAGAGAGAGAGAGAGAGAGACAGAGAGACAGACAGACAGAGAGAGAGAGACAGAGAGAGAGAGAGAGAGAGAGAGAGAGAGAGAGAGAGAGAGAGAGAGAGAGAGAGAGAGAGAGAGATGTGGAGGTGTATAACTCTTAAGTCAGTTGGCAAGGCACATGATTATCACGACTTCTCAATAAAATGTGTTGGAGATGGGAAGATCTGGCTGTTGTAGTTGTGTCCTGACATCACCCATTGTAGGGGCCATTAACAGATGGTGAATGCTTGTGCTCTTCCTGTCCACTGAAGTGCTTGCAGTATGGCAACATGGTCTGTGGTCACTTGATGTAAGTGTTTCGTCGGGACTGCATGTTGTGTTTCTAGTCTACAGATTGTATTCTGGTCCTGGTGGTGTAGGCTGTTGATGTCCTCTCTAGGGTTGGGCTGTGACATGTTTGAATACAGAGCCCTTGAGGTTGTATATGATGTTCAACGGTCCAGCCATTGTTGTCTGCATTTGTTGATGACACCATGCCAATAACACACTTGAGAATAATATATTTTTATTTTAGATATCATTGATAAGATGTTTGATTTTATACACAGATGAAACCCAATTGAAGCCAGTATTAGCCAAAATAGCTGTCATAGAAGAAGCTTTGTACTCCTTCTGGAGCAGGACAGAAAAAGTTGCTGAACAACAAAGTGGCATTGATCAACAGCTGAAGGAATTATTATCCAAACTATCAGAGTCGGACAAGAAGAACAGCTCAAGGTTTAAACAAGTCAAACTACAAATCAGTGATATCAGTGAAACACGAGATGCAATAGAGCAAGAGCAGAAGACAAGATTACAAAGTCTGGAGAAAGAGCTCCAGAAGATATCTACGGCACAAGACAGACAGAAAGAAGAGATGGAATCTCAGGCAGTTCTCGTAGAGCAACTTGTTCATGTACCTGACCTACTTGATTCTGTGAAGGAAAACATCGATGCATTAGATGATAGAATTAGTGAAATTACTGATAACTCCAATAATAAATATAAGGATTTGGAAACTGAAATGCGTGACCTGGCAGACAAGGTCATGGCTACCGCACAGAGTGTTCAGCTCATATCTGAAGGTCAAGCACAGAACATGACCTTGTTGAGAGAACTAGAGACCAGGTTGCAGACATTGGAGGCAGACGGCGGGAGAAATATGAAGGATGTCCAGAAGCAGGCTGAGAAAGTGGAGGCAAATGTGAGTATGAACTCTTCAACAGAGAAAATGTGTACAAGTATAACTGACGTTAACCCTGGCCGTGAAAGAGCGTGGAAGGATGTGTTTGTTGCTGGCATGAAATTGAGTGTTTGTTGTGTCTATCGTCTTCTCCAATTTTGTGTTCTATTAACAAGATATGCTGCTCCCTTGCCGGAATGATGTTCATCGTTTAATCCATGTCAGTGCCCCATAATTTCTGCTCCAGTTCAGCATGCTCCTGGTACGTCTGGCAGCGTGGATCTCTGAAAGTTGGGCAGAACTGAACGATGTGCTCCGGGGTCTCAGTTTGCGGTCTTCGAGAACAAGTACTTCAATTTGTGACTTTGAGATCGTGTAGATGACCAAATGCTATGTGCCTTTGAGACCGTGTAGATGACCAAATACTATGTGACTTTGAGACCAGGTACACTGAGACTTTGAGACCGTCTAGATGACCAGGTACACTGAGACATTGAGACCGTGTAGATGACCAAGTACTCTGAAACACTGAGCCCGTGTAGATAACCAAGTACTCTGAGACATTGGGACCGTGTAGATGGCCAGGTACACTGAGACATCGGGACCCTGTAGATGACCAAGTACTCTGAGACTTTGAGACCGAGTAGATGACCAGGTACACTGACTCTGAGACCGAGTAGATGACCAGGTACACTGAGACATTGAGACCGTGTAGATGACCAAGTACTCTGAGACATTGGGACTGAGTAGATGACCAGGTACACTGACTTTGAGACCGTGTAGATGACCAAGTACTTTGAGACATTGAGACAGAGTAGATGACGAAGTACTTTGAGACATTGAGACCGTGTAGATGACCAAGTACTCTGAGACATTGAGACCGAGTAGATGACCAAGTACTCCGATACTTTGAGACTATTAGATGATGTACTTGGTCATGCCCATGTACTCTGTGTTTGAAACTGAAATGGTATAGATGACAATTACTTACTCTACACTGGCCTGTAATCAGGTGAAAGATGTTGCCTATTCTAAAATTTCATTTGTAAACTTGTTTCATTGACATTATACGTTATGGACGTTTTGATTGACTCTTGTTGCATAGACGATTTTGAAAACGGTTACTATTATAAGTGGCATTCATAAAAGAAGGTTTTACAAGTAGTAGTAGCGAGGAGCGGCTGGACGAGTGGCTAATAACGCCGGGTTCTCCTTCGGGAGACCTGGCTTCGAATCCTCGGTAAGGCGTGGATTTATATTTTCTGTGGGGGAAAAAAAGAAAAGCCTAACCTGTACAATTCGCGGCGAGTGAACTATCCAGGCGGTCTTAATTCCTCAGGCTCAAGACCCTCCTGCCACTCTGCAAGGTAATATAGGCACTAAATGACAGTTTTTTGGACAGTAGTAGTAGCAGCAGCAGCAGTAGTAGTAGTAGTAGTAGTAGTAGTAGTAGTAGTAGTAGTAGTAGTAGTAGTAGTTGTTGTTGTTGTTGTTGTTGTTGTAGCCGTATATGTAGTTCTGTTTATTGTTATTGTTGTTGTTGAATTAATAATTGTAGTAGCTGTAGTGGTAATAGTATTAGTAGTATTTACAGTAGTCGTTGTGGTAGTGAGTGGTCAGGTCTTAGTCAGTTATGACTGAGCTACCGTATGACAGTAGACGGTACTACCTGCTTTTTGTTAGCGCTGAATGTTGGGCGGCGCTCAGTCCAAGTTTGGCCATGGGAATGTTATTCCCATGGGAAAGGTCCCATGGGATGGGACGGAACAGGCGTAAATTACCATGGGATGGGATGGGACAAAAAATATGTCCCATGGACAAGCCTGTATCACTACATGGAACAACACAATAGCAGATAACACTTGCATGTATCACTACATGGAACATCACAGCAGCTGTTGACCACTTGCATGTGTCACTACATGGAACAACTCAACAGTTGGTGACCACTTGCATGTGTCATAACATGGAACATCACAACAGTTGATGACCACTTGCATGTGTCACTACATGGAACAACACAACAGTTGGTGACCACTTGCATGTGTCATAACATGGAACATCACAACAGTTGATGACCACTTGCATGTATCACTACATGGAACAACACAACAGCTGGTAACCCTAGCATGTATCACTACATGGAACAACATAACAGCTGATGACCACTTGCATGTGTCACTACATGGAACAACACAACAGTTGATGACCACTTGCATGTGTCACTACATGGAACAACACAACAGCTGGTGAACACTTGCATGTGTCATAACATGGAACAACACAACAGCTGGTGAACACTTGCATGTATCACTACATGGAACAACTCACATGTATCACCACGATTTACCATGGGAATGTTATTACCATGAGAATCCCATAGGATAGGTCTTAAATTGCCATGGGATGGGATAGGACAGAACAATATGTCCCATGGACAATCCTGGCGCTTACTAAACCCGACATCTCACCTTGTGCCAACGGCATTGGGTGGAAGAGCGCAATTGGGAGGGTAGAAGCCTTATCCTGGTGCGAGGATATGTAACCTAAAGACAAAATGTCATGGCAGGACAGACCAGGTCCTAAGCCTTGGTTGGCAGCTAGTCTGGTATCGAAGCTCCGACAGGCGAACAGTTAAAGCATTGCTTTGCTGATCCGGCAGCTTCTGCAGCTTGTCTTATTCCAGACGTAATTGTGTACCTTTCCTCTGGAATGAACTAGACAGGTCGAGAGAGGGATCATGCTGCATGGGCAACACATGGTCTTTATAATTTAGCCAGGCTTTGTGCTATGCAGAGGCAATAACTCCATCCCTGGTCTTAACCGGTCTCGGAATCAAAGCGAGAGGTAGCAGTTACGGGTTATAAGTCCTTGTCTATTGGCGTAGACATGGGGCGCCACGCGTTGCCTCTGACAGTGGGAGACACCTACATGTGTCACTGATCAGCTACCTCCCACCTCAAGCTGGGCAGCCCCAGGCCAATTGGATGCTGATCCGCCACAGTCTGCCTGCTTCAATGGGTGCTTGGGGCTAGGACAAAATCTGAATCGCAGGCTGTTAAAACAATGCACCAGACTCTAATAAAAAGAAAAATAGAAACCTCAAGCTACGGCTTGCAACCTGGAACGTAAGAACCATGTGTCCAGGATTTTCCACTGACCTGACAAATATTGACGATGTGAGAAGAACTCAATCGCCGTGACATTGATATTGCTGGCCTGCAGGAGACTCGCCTCGCTGAGGAAAGTTCACTCAGGGAAAACAATTACACCTTACTTTTGAAAGGTAGAGTGCAGGCAGAAAAAGGAAACACGGTGTGGGTTTTGCGGTGAAGAACTCGCAACTGGGACTGATTTAAATTCCAGCTGGAAGTGATGAAAGACTATTATCCCTGCGCTTGGCAACATCTTGTTGTTTTGAAACCATTATCACTGCATATGCACCGACACTCACTTCCTCAAATGATGTGAAGGATTTTTTCTATGAGGAGATAGACTCTGTGATCAAGGCAGTTCCAAAGGTCGACTACATTTATATGTGATTTCAATGCTCAATGACTCAAGTTCATGCCAGTGTGCCTTGGAAAATACAACATCTGTTGTATGAATGAAAATGGGCAAAGGCTGCTGGAGCATTGCACCAGAAGTGACCTATGTATTACAAACTCCTTTTTTTCTTAAACAAAAGAGCCGGATAAGGTCACATGGAATCATCCAAGATCCGGCCATTGGCATCAGCTGGACTTCATTATCATACGGAGACAACATCCGAACCAAACATCATTAACTCGAAGTTACCACAGTGCTGACTGTGATACGGATCATTCTTTGGTTGATGCAATAGTTAGACTGAGTTCAAAGAGAATCTACACAGCTAAACACAAATCTAGCCCCAGGATTATTATTATTAACACCCACGATCCTGGAAAGTGCTTTGAGTTCCAATATCAACTTGAAGACGCTTTCACTGATACATCAGAAAATTGTACAGCAAGTGAAAAGTGGAGTAAACTTAAGGAAACTCTTTATAAAACAGCGGTAGCGGTTTACTTCACTGTGGATCATCAGAGGCAGGACTGGTTTGCGGCAAACAACCAGACACTGCAGCCCTTGATTGATAGACAGAAGATAGCTCTCTTAAGAAACAAGGAAAGAACACCAAGTAACACACTCAGTGAGCTGAAGCAAGCTGGGAAGGATGTGCAAAAGGCTGCCAGGCAGTGTACGAATGACTATTGGATCAAGTTATGTGAGTCCATTCAAATCGCAAGTGATAAGGGAAACATCAGAAGCATGTATGAAGGGATATAGAAAGCCTGTGGTCCAATGATCAAAAGAAGTGCACCACTGAAAGCCTTGACTGGAGAAATCATGACTGATAAGAAACAGCAGATGGATAGATGGGTCGAGCACTATTTGGAGCTTTACTCAAGTGAGACCAAACTAGCGGATGATGCCCTCAACGCCATAGAGGCCCTGCTAACTCTTGACCACCTGGACACACTTCCCACTATAACAGAAGTTAAGTGTGCTATAAATGAACTTGCATCTGGCAAGGCTCCAGGTAAGGATGGGATTCCAATAGAGGTTATCAGGTGTGAGCAAGAACACTCACTCTACAGATCCACAAGCTAATAGAGCTATGCTGGCGAGAAGGACAAATCCCACGGGATTTCAAAAATTCAAGCATCATAACACTACAAGAACAAAGGCGATCGGGGCGACTGTAACAACTATAGGGGTATCTCATTTCTGTGTATTGTTGGGAAAGTATTTACCAGTATTGTTCTGCGCAGACTTCAAATCCTAGAAGATCAAGTCTACCCCGAATCACAGTGTGGCTTCCGACAGAACCGGTCTACCATTGATATGATATTCTCATTGCGACAAATGCAAGAAAAATGCCGTGAACAGAATCAACCACTGTTTATTGCCTTCATCGACCTCACAAAGGCATTTGATTGTGTCAGTCGTGAGGGTCTGTTCAAGGCACTAAAGAAGATTGGCTGCCCACCAACTCTTCTGTCCATTGTGGAATCGTTCCACACAGGCATGAAGGGTATAATCAAGTTTGATGGTGCAACTTCTGAAGAGTTTGAAATCAAGAGTGGAGTTAAGCAAGGTTGTGTACTAGCTCCCACCCTCTTTGGAATATACTTTTCACTTCTACTGAAATATGCATTTCGTGATCAGGATGGTGGTATATACATTCACTCACGCCCAGATGGCGGCCTCTTCAATGCTCAGAGATTGAGGGCCAAGACCAGAATTAGGATGGTACTGATCAGAGAGTTGCTTTTTGCAGATGATGCTGCAATTACGACCCACACTAAGGAAGAATTACAACGTCTACTATTTGCATTCTCCAATGCTTGTTCTGAATTTGGTTTAGCAAAAAGATTAGCAAACAAAAAAATTAGCAAAAAGAAGACACAGATTATGTCACAAGGTGCACATGGGGTACGATCAATCTTTATTGACGACACCGAACTGGAGATAGTGGACCATTTTACATATCTAGAATCAGAGGTAAATAGCAAATTATCCCTAGATCAGGAAATTAACATCAGTATTGGTAAGGCAGCAACAACAATGAACAGGTTAAAAAAAAAGAGTCTGAGAGAACAGGAAGCTTACTGCCAAACCAAACGTATTTGCCTATCAAGCCTGTGTCCTTAGTACTCTTCTTTATGGCAGTGAAACCTGGACAACTTACTCACACCAAGATAAACGTTTAAACAGCTTTATATGCGGTGTCTGCGAAGAATACATGGTATTAAGTGGCAACACAAAATCACAAATACTGAAGTATTGGAAAGATCAGGTTGTGTGACAGTTTGTTTCATGCTAAGACTTCGTAGACTTAGATGGATATAACACGTTAGGGGGATGGATGATGGTAGAATACCAAAGGACATCTCTTTTGGTGAATTACAGATGGGTAAGAGATCTCAGGGTCGGCCTCTAATACGATACAAAGATGTGTATAAGAGGGACATGATTGATACAGGCATTGATAATGCACATTGGTAGCAAGTCGCCGCTGAACGTGTTGCATTGAGGGCACATATCAGAAATGGAATAAACACAAAGGAGAAAATGATTGCAGATAAGTGACACACCGAGAGTGTGAGACGTAAGATGGTGCATGATGGTGGAAATAACTATGTGTTCACATGCATCCACTGTGGACGAACATGTACAGCGCGAATTGCCCTTATCAGTCACATTCACTACCGCCATGGGTTGTGGTTATTATGCCTTTTTGAAGCACAATGTAACAAACTATTGTCTGTCAAGACGGCAAGGTGCCAATGTAAGTGGTAGTATTTGTTGTAGTAGAGTTGTAGTATTATAAGTAGTAGATGTAGTAATAGCAGAAGTAGTAGTAGCAGCAGTAGTAGTAGAAGTAGTAGTAGTTGTAGAAGTAGTAGAAGTAGTAGTTGTTGTAGAAGTACTAGTAGTAGACGTAGTAGTAATAGTAGTAGTAGTAGTAGTAGTAGTAGTAGTAGTAGTAGTAGTAGTAGTAGTAGTAGTAGAAGTAGTAATAGTTGTAGAAGTACTAGTAGTAGACGTAGTAGTAATAGTAGTAGTAGTAGTAGTAGTAGTAGTAGTAGTAGTAGTAGTTGTTGTTGTTGTTGTTGTTGTGGTGGTGGTGGTGGTGGTGGTGGTGGTTGTTGTTGTTGTTGTTGTTGTTGTTGTTGTTGTACTAGAGGTAGTATTACGTTGGGCGGTCAATAAGTAATGCCTCCTAATTTTTTTTATCTATGTAAATACTTTATCTCTGTGGCTAAGGGCTTGCGAACGCGGTTTGTGAGCCCGTATACCCGGGTTCGAAACACGGCGATGCTGGTTTTTTCGAAAAAGGTATAGGGGCCGGTCGTTCAGAAAGCAATGGCAAACTACTGAACGTAACACTTGCCTAGTACATCAACAGCAGCTGAAAATGCTGATGTTGACTGCAACATTCCGTAAGGGATACGCAACACAATTTTTTTTTTTTTAAATACTTTATCAGTGTGCAATTTATTAATTTATTGGATTCCTCAAACACTCTTCTGCATTGCATATCACTACCAACCTGTTTCAGTCACAGTTTACGCAACAGTAACAGTTATAAAGTGGCCACAATAAAACAGTTCCAATAAAGCAACGTAATGTCATAGAATTTTTCAATACTGAAGACGAGACCCAGATTTGCATCCACGAACGTTTGAGTATTGTTTTTGGAGATTCAACAGTGGATGTTAGCACTGTCCGACGTTGGATACGTCATCGTGGCGAAGTTGAAGTAGGTCAATCCTCACTGGCTGACGCACAGCGGACTGGCCGTCCATCAACCGCATTGACTCCACACAACATTCATTCACTTGATGACATCATTCGTGGTCACCGTCAGGTAACACTGGATGAACTGTGTTACATGATTTCCATTAGTAAAGGCAGTGCCCAGACCATCATTGAAGACTTGACTTGAAGACGGCATTAACTCGATGAATGTTGTGTGGAGTCAACGCGGTTGGCGGACGGCCAGTCCGCCTTGCGTCAGCCAATGAGGATTGATCTACTTCTGTCTCGTCACAACTACGTACCCAACGTCGGACAGTGCTAACATCCACTGTTGGATCTCCATAAACAATACTGAAACGTTCGTGGATGCGAATCAGGGTCTCGCCTTCAGCATTGAGGAATTCTATGACATTACGTTGCTTTAACCGAACATTTCTGGTTGCCATTGTTAAACCGCTACTGTGCGCAACCTGTGACTGAAACAAGTTCGTAGTGATACACAGTGCAGACGAATGTTTGAGGAATCGCGCTAAATTAAGCTCATCATCATCATCAAGTGCCATGCCGATTAGCGTAGGCGATCGTGACTCCCGACAGATCTCGGTCTTTGATTTTCTGGATCAACTCTGCCGACGCTATTCCTCCATGCCACCGTCTCAATACATCCAGCATCATTTCTCTTGGTCTGTCTCTGCCTCTCTTCCCCTCGATCTTTCCAGTTGTCAGATTTCTCTAATGCCTCTCTTCTCATCACATGACCAAATAACGCTGTTTGCCTCTTTCTTATTGTTGTATATAATGTTCTAATTTCAGTAGACTCTTTCAGGCATTCGTTGTTAGTTACTTTGGCAGTCCAAGCAATTCGCAACATTCTTCTCAGAAACCACATCTCTGTTGCTTCCAATCTCTTCCTAATTTATTCATTTACATTCCTAGATTCACAGTCATACAGCAAAACAGGTTCTATATTAAATTAATGATTAAGCTAAATTAATAAATTGCACACCGATAAAATATTTACATAGAAATAAAGTAGCAGTCATTACTTATTGACAGAAACTCGTACTGGTATTGGTGGTAGCAGTAGCAGTGTCAGTAGCTGTAGAGTGGTGGTATGAGAAGAAAAAGGTGGATGTGGAGAAAAAGAAGTAGAAAAGAGGAAGAAGACGAAAAGTGGGTGGATGAGGAAGAATAAGAAGGGAAAGATTAGGAGGAGGAGGAGGAGGAGGAGGAGGAGGAAGAAGAGGTAGAACAAGAAGAAGAAGAAGAAGAAGAAGAAGAAGAAGAAGAAGAAGAAGAAGAAGAAGAAGAAGAAGAAGAAGGAAAATCAACAACAACGAGGACGACGACAACAACAATAACAACAACCAAAGTCAGAGAAGACAATTTTGAATATTAATTGCAGCCAAATTTCAATGTGAAAACGACACTTGAATGAATGACTGAGATGATAACACTCTATAA
Source organism: Cepaea hortensis (assembly GCA_963921405.1). Taxonomy (NCBI): domain Eukaryota; kingdom Metazoa; phylum Mollusca; class Gastropoda; order Stylommatophora; family Helicidae; genus Cepaea; species Cepaea hortensis. Next base: position 15,314,488 of record OY992891.1, read on the forward strand.
TATCATTGATGTTTTATATATGAACAGTGTTGTTGTCAATTTGATAGTTCCGGATCCTGTGTCAGATGTTAAACGAACGACTGAGACCCTTAGAACAACTCAGAACATGTCTCAATGAACGGGCCAGCGTGCGAGATGATAATGTTTCAAAGGTTCGTTTCATTGTTAAACTTCAGTTAAGCTGTAGAAATGTAAACAACTGGAAAACACAATGTGTGAGATTACATGAATACAATTACAAACCATAGAGCATTTTTTCAGCAAACCGATTTCATCTGCAAACAATAACAAACACCAAATAACACACAATTAAAAATAGCAATAGCACTTAAGTAACTAAAAATAATAGTTTGTATATCCTTTACAGGACATCGCTGTCAACATCAGCATCTTTCAGCTGATTGTTGATTTCTTGGCAAGATTACGCTCAGTAGTTTGCCAATGCTTTCTGAGCGGCCGGCTCACATACCCCGTAAGTTACCGACGCGATTCGAACCACTGCTGATTCTCACCGTCGTCACGTTACTTACGAGATTACGGAGAAAAGTTGCTAACCTCTAGGCCAGGAAGCCGGCACTTAAGTAACGACATTAAATTAAATAAGAAATTGGCAATGATCAGTGGCATTTTTTTTATAAGAAAATTAATGGAAACAATGATTGAAATGAACAGACTTCCATATTTGTGCTTTATTGACTACACTAAGACATTTCATAGAGGGAAACACGAATAAATAATTAGTGTTTAAAATTTTTAACATGATGTAAACAACCTGCGCTATGCTTATGACGTGGTTTTGGTCGCTGAAAATGAAATGCAGTTACAAGAATTGTTAGATATAAATGCAACAGAAAGTAAAAACGAAGGACTTACTCTGAAACAACAGAAAAACCGAAGGAATGGTTCTTACAAAGAATAATTGTACACCCAAATGTAACAACAGACGTAATAATTATACCAAAGAATACTTGTACACCCAAACGTAATGACAGAACAACAAAAGTAATGTTTATAACAAAGAAGAGTTGTACACACAAATGTAACATCAGTTGATAGGGAACTGCCTTGATAATCACAAGAGCAGGTCGGAGGCGGGTTCGACGGCTGGGCACGTCGGCTTCTAAAGTCAGGGACAGATTGGCCACCTATGTCTCCGTGCATTCAGGCTTACACTAAAGTCAGGGACAGATTGGCCACCTATGTCTCCGTACATTCAGGCTTACACTAAAGTCAGGGACAGATTGGCCACCTATGTCTCCGTGCATTCAGGCTTACACTAAAGTCAGGGACAGATTGGCCACCTATGTCTCCGTGCACTCAGGCTTACACTAAAGTCAGGGACAGATTGCCACCTATGTCTCCGTACATTCAGGCTTACACTAAAGTCAGGGACAGATTGGCCACCTATGTCTCCGTACATTCAGGCTTACACTAAAGTCAGGGACAGATTGCCACCTATGTCTCCGTACATTCAGGCTTACACTAAAGTCAGGGACAAATTGGCCACCTATGTCTCCGTACATTCAGGCTTACACTAAAGTCAGGGACAGATTGGCCACCGATGTCTCCGTACATTCAGGCTTACACTAAAGTCAGGGACAGATTGCCACCTATGTCTCCGTACATTCAGGCTTACACTAAAGTCAGGGACAGATTGGCCACCTATGTCTCCGTACATTCAGGCTTACACTAAAGTCAGGGACAGATTGCCACCTATGTCTCCGTACATTCAGGCTTACACTAAAGTCAGGGACAGATTGCCACCTATGTCTCCGTACATTCAGGCTTACACTAAAGTCAGGGACAGATTGGCCACCTATGTCTCCGTACATTCAGGCTTTCACTAAAGTCAGGGACAGATTGCCACCTATGTCTCCGTACATTCAGGCTTACACTAAAGTCAGGGACAAATTGGCCACCTATGTCTCCGTACATTCAGGCTTACACTAAAGTCAGGGACAGATTGGCCACCTATGTCTCCGTACATTCAGGCTTACACGAAAGTCAGGGACAGATTGGCCACCTATGTCTCCGTACATTCAGGCTTACACGAAAGTCAGGGACAGATTGGCCACCTATGTCTCCGTACATTCAGACTTACACTAAAGTCAGGGACAAATTGGCCACCTATGTCTCCGTGCATTCAGGCTTACACTAAAGTCAGGGACAGATTGGCCACCTATGTCTCCGTACATTCAGCCTTACACTAAAGTCAGGGACAGATTGGCCACCTATGTCTCCGTACATTCAGGCTTACACTAAAGTCAGGGACAGATTGCCACCTATGTCTCCGTACATTCAGGCTTACACTAAAGTCAGGGATAGATTGGCCACCTATGTCTCCGTACATTCAGGCTTACACTAAAGTCAGGGATAGATTGGCCACCTATGTCTCCGTACATTCTGGCTTACACTAAAGTCAGGGATAGATTGGCCACCTATGTCTCCGTGCATTCAGGCTTACACTAAAGTCAGGGACAGATTGGCCACCTATGTCTCCGTGCATTCAGGCTTACACTAAAGTCAGGGACAGATTGGCCACCTATGTCTCCGTGCATTCAGGCTTACACTAAAGTCAAGGACTGATTGGCCACCTATGTCTCCGTGCATTCAGGCTTACACTAAAGTCAGGGACTGATTGGCCACCTATGTCTCCGTGCATTCAGGCTTACACTAAAGTCAGGGACAGATTGGCCACCTATGTCTCCGTGCATTCAGGCTTACACTAAAGTCAGGGACAGATTGGCCACCTATGTCTCCGTGCATTCAGGCTTACACTAAAGTCAGGGACTGATTGGCCACCTATGTCTCCGTGCATTCAGGCTTACACTAAAGTCAGGGACAGATTGGCCACCTATGTCTCCGTACATTCAGGCATACACTTTGTGCTGCCCCTATCATATCACAGTCACATATCAGGAAACTTCGGGGCATATTATAAATTTTGTTTATTAAATGCAACACCAAAGTGAACGGAACAATTCTGAAATAAGTCAATGTTTTTTAATAATAAGAAATAGAAGATGTATTAGGTAAGTTATATAGCCAAAAAAAAAAAAAAACGACAGCATTTCCTAAGATCAAGAATATTCTCTGCAATTTATCTTGTTAATTGAAGTGAGGAAAACAGTTCTTAAGTGCTATATTGAGCCCATCCTGATGTACAGATGCTAATCAAGGACAATTAACAGACAAGTGGAGAATCACATGGAAGCTGCGGAGATATGGTTTTATAGAAGAATGATGAGAACACCGTGGACTGATAGAAAGAATAACGAAGATACCTTGGAAGAAGTTAACTGACAGAGAGAACTGGTCACTCGTATCAGAAGTAGACAGTCCACATTCTGTGGGCACGTCATGAGAAAAGGAAGCTGGAGTACGTCATCACAACAACAATGTTAATGGAGTACGTCATCACAACGACAATGTTGCTGGAGTACGTCATCACAACGACAATGTTGCTGGAGTACGTCATCACAATGACAATGTTGCTGGAGTACGTCATCACAATGACAATGGTGCTGGAGTACGTCATCACAACGACAATGTTGCTGGATTACGTCATCACAATGACAATGTTGCTGGAGTACATCATCACAACGACAATGTTGCTGGAGTACGTCATCACAACGACAATGTTGCTAGAGTACGTCATCACAACGACAATGTTGCTGGAGTACATCATCACAATGACAATGTTGCTGGAGTACATCATCACAACGACAATGTTGCTGGAGTACATCATCACAACAACAATGTTGCTGGAGTACATCATCACAATGACAATGTTGCTGGAGTACGTCATCACAACAACAATGTTGCTGGAGTACATCATCACAATGGTGCTGGAGTACATCATCACAATGTTGCTGAAGTATGTCATCACAACGACAATGTTGCTGGAGTACGTCATCACAACAACATTGATGCTGGAGTACATCATCACAATGGTGCTGGAGTACATCATCACAATGTTGCTGGAGTATGTCATCACAACGACAATGTTGCTGGAGTACATCATCACAACGACAATGTTGCTGGAGTACATCATCACAACGACAATGTTGCTGGAGTACGTCAATACAATGACAATGTTGCTGGAGTACATCATCACAACGACAATGTTGATGGAGTACATCATCACAATGACAATGTTGCTGGAGTACATCATCACAACGACAATGTTGCTGAAGTACGTCATCACAACGACAATGTTGCCGGAGTACATCATCACAACGACAATGTTGCTGGAGTACGTCATCACAACGACAATGTTGCTGGAGTACATCATCACAATGACAATGTTGCTGGAGTACATCATCACAACGACAATGTTGCTGGAGTACATCATCACAACCACAATGTTGCTGGAGTACATCATCACAACGACAATGTTGCTGGAGTACATCATCACAACCACAATGTTGCTGGAGTACATCATCACAACGACAATGTTGCTGGAGTACATCATCACAACCACAATGTTGCTGGAGTACGTCGTCACAATGACAATGTTGCTGGAGTATGTCATCACAATGACAATGGTGCTGGAGTACATCATCACAATGACAATGTTGCTGGAGTACATCATCACAATGACAATGTTGCTGGAGTACATCATCACAATGACAATGTTGCTGGAGTACGTCATCACTATGACAATGTTGCTGGAGTACATCATCACAATGACAATGTTGCTGGAGTACATCATCACAATGACAATGTTGCTGGAGTACATCATCACAATGACAATGTTGCTGGAGTACATCATCACAACGGCAATGTTCCTGGAGTACGTCATCACTATGACAATGTTGCTGGAGTACGTCATCACAATGACAATGTTGCTGGAGTACGTCATCACAATGACAATGGTGCTGGAGTACTTCATCACTATGACAATGTTGCTGGAGTACATCATCACAATGACAATGTTGCTGGAGTACGTCATCACTATGACAATTTTGCTGGAGTACGTCATCACTATGACAATGTTGCTGGATTACGTCATCACAATGACAATGTTGCTGGAGTACATCATCACAATGACAATGTTGCTGGAGTACATCATCACTATGACAATGTTGCTGGAGTACATCATCACTATGACAATGTTGCTGGAGTACATCATCACAATGACAATGTTGCTGGAGTACGTCATCACAATGACAATGGTGCTGGAGTACATCATCACTATGACAATGTTGCTGGAGTATGTCATCACAATGACAATGTTGCTGGAGTATGTCATCACAATGACAATGTTGCTGGAGTACATCATCACAACGACAATGGTGCTGGAGTACGTCATCACAATGACAATGTTGCTGGAGTATGTCATCACAATGACAATGTTGCTGGAGTACGTCATCACAACAACAATGTTGCTGGAGCACATCATCACAACGACAATGTTGCTGGAGTACATCATCACAACGACAATGGTGCTGGAGTATGTCATCACAACGACAATGTTGCTGGAGTACATCATCACAACGACAATGTTGCTGGAGTACATCATCACAACAACAATGTTGCTGGAGCACATCATCACAACGACAATGTTGCTGGAGTACATCATCACAACAACAATGTTGCTGGAGTACATCATCACAACGACAATGGTGCTGGAGTACGTCATCACAATGACAATGGTGCTGGAGTATATCATCACAACGACAATGGTACTGGAGTACACCATCACAATGACAATGTTGCTGGAGTATGTCATCACAATGACAATGTTGCTGGAGTACATCATCACAATGACAATGGTGCTGGAGTACATCATCACAATGGCAATGTTGCTGGAGTACATCATCACAACAACAATGTTGCTGGAGTACATCATCACAACAACAATGTTGCTGGAGTACGTCATCACAACGACAATGGTGCTGGAGTACGTCATCACAATGACAATGTTGCTGGAGTACATCATCACAATGACAATGTTGCTGGAGTACATCATCACAACAACAATGTTGCTGGAGTACGTCATCACAACGACAATGGTGCTGGAGTACGTCATCACAATGACAATGTTGCTGGAGTACGTCATCACAACAACAATGTTGCTGGAGTACGTCATCACAACGACAAAGTTGCTGGAGTACATCATCACAATGACAATGTTGCTGGAGTACGTCATCACAACGACAATGGTGCTAGAGTACATTATCACAATGACAATGTTGCTGGAGTACGTCATCACAACGACAATGTTGCTGGATTACGTCATCACAACGACAATGTTGCTGGAGTACATCGTCACAATGACAATGTTGCTGGAGTACGTCATCACAATGACAATGTTGCTGGAATACGTCATCACAACAACAATGTTGCTGGAGTACGTCATCACAACGAAAATGTTGCTGGAGTACATCATCACAATGACAATGTTGCTGGAGTACGTCATCACAACTACAATGTTACTGGAGTACGTCATCACAAAGACAATGTTGCTGGAGTACGTCATCACAACGACAATGTTGCTGGAGTACATCATCACAATGACAATGTTGCTGGAGTACGTCATCACAATGACAATGTTGCTGGAGTACGTCATCCCAACGACAATGTTGCTGGAGTACATCATCACAATGACAATGTTGCTGGAGGACGTCATCACAATGACAATGTTGCTGGAGTACGTCATCACAACGACAATGTTGCTGGAGTACGTCATCACAACGACAATGTTGCTGGAGTACATCATCACAATGACAATGTTGCTGGAGTACATCATCACAATGACAATGTAGCTGGAGTACGTCATCACAACGACAATGTTGCTGGAGTACGTCATCACAAGGACAATGGCGCTGGAGTACGTCATCACAATGACAATGTTGCTGGAGTACGTCATCACAACAACAATGTTGCTGGAGTACATCATCACAACAACAATGGTGCTAGAGTACATCATCACAATGACAATGTTGCTGGAGTACATCATCGCAACGACAATGGTGCTAGAGTACGTCATCACAACGACAATGTTGCTGGAGTACATCATCACAACGACAATGTTGCTGGAGTATGTCATCACAACGACAATGTTGCTGGAGTACATCATCACAACAACAATGGTGCTGGAGTACATCATCACAATGACAATGTTGCTGGAGTACATCATCACAACGACAATCTTGCTGGAGTACGTCATCACAACGACAATGTTGCTGGAGTATGTCATCACAACGACAATGTTGCTGGAGTACATCATCACAACCACAATGTTGCTGGAGTATGTCATCACAACGACACTGGTGCTGGAGTACATCATCACAACAACAATGGTGCTGGAGTACATCATCACAACAACAATGGTGCTGGAGTACATCATCACAACAACAATGGTGCTGGAGTACATCATCACAATGACAATGTTGCTGGAGTACATCATCACAACGACAATGTTGCTGGAGTACATCATCACAACGACAATGTTGCTGGAGTACATCATCACAACGACAATGTTGCTGGAGTATGTCATCACAACGACACTGGTGCTGGAGTACATTATCACAACAACAATGGTGCTGGAGTACATCATCACAACGACAATGTTGCTGGAGTACATCATCACAACGACAATGTTGCTGGAGTACATCATCACAACGACAATGTTGCTGGAGTACATCATCACAACGACAATGGTGCTGGAGTACGTCATCACAACGACAATGTTGCTGGAGTACATCATCACAACGACAATGTTGCTGGAGTACGTCATCACAACGACAATGTTGCTGGAGTACATCATCACAATGACAATGTTGCTGGAGTATGTCATCACAACGACAATGTTGCTGGAGTACATCATCACAACGACAATGTTGCTGGAGTATGTCATCACAACGACAATGTTGCTGGAGTACATCATCACAATGACAATGTTGCTGGAGTATGTCATCACAACGACAATGTTACTGGAGTACATCATCACAACGACAATGTTACTGGAGTACATCATCACAACGACAATGTTGCTGGAGTACGTCATCATAACGACAATGTTGCTGGAGTACATCATCACAATGACAATGTTGCTGGAGTACGTCATCACAACGACAATGTTGCTGGAGTACATCATCACAACGACAATGTTGCTGGAGTACGTCATCACAACGACAATGTTGCTGGAGTACATCATCACAATGACAATGTTGCTGGAGTATGTCATCACAACGACAATGTTGCTGGAGTACGTCATCACAACGACAATGTTGCTGGAGTACGTCATCACAACGACAATGTTGCTAGAGTACGTCATCACAACGACAATGTTGCTGGAGTACATCATCACAATGACAATGGTGCTGAAGTACGACATCACAACGACAATGGTGCTAGAGTACGTCACCACAACAACAATGTTGCTGGAGTACGTCATCACAACGACAATGCTGCTGGAGTACATCATCACAATGACAATGGTGCTGGAGTGCGTCATCACAATAACAATGTTGCTGGAGTACATCATCAGAACGACAATGTTGCTGGAGTACATCATCACAATGACAATGTTGCTGGAGTACATCATCACAATGACAATGTTGCTGGAGTACATCATCACAATGACAATGTTGCTGGAGTACATCATCACAACCACAATGTTGCTGGAGTACATCATCACAACGACAATGGTGCTAGAGTACATCATCACAACAACAATGTTGCTGGAGTACGTCATCATAACGACAATGTTGCTGGAGTACATCATCACAATGACAATGGTGCTGGAGTACGTCATCACAATAACAATGTTGCTGGAGTACATCATCAGAACGACAATGTTGCTGGAGTACATCATCACAACCATAATGTTGCTGGAGTACATCATCACAATGACAATGTTGCTGGAGTACATCATCACAACGACAATGTTGCTGGAGTACATCATGCCAACCACAATGTTGCTGGAGTACATCATCACAACGACAATGTTGCAGGAGTACATCATCACAACCACAATGTTGCTGGAGTACATCATCACAACGACAATGTTGCTGGAGTACATCATCACAACCACAATGTTGCTGGAGTACGTCATCACAATGACAATGTTGCTGGAGTACATCATCACAATGACAATGTTGCTGGAGTACATCATCACAACAACAATGGTGCTGGAGTACGTCATCACAATGACAATGTTGCTGGAGTACGTCATCACAATGACAATGTTGCTGGAGTATGTCATCACAATGACAATGTTGCTGGAGTACGTCATCACAATGACAATGTTGCTGGAGCACATCATCACAACGACAATGTTGCTGGAGCACATCATCACAACGACAATGTTACTGGAGCACATCATCACAACGACAATGTTGCTGGAGTACATCATCAAAACGACAATGGAGCTGGAGTATGTCATCACAATAACAATGGAGCTGGAGTATGTCATCACAACAACAATGTTGCTGGAGTACATCATCACAACAACAATGTTGCTGGAGTACATCATCACAACAACAATGATGCTGGAGTACATCATCACAACGACAATGTTACTGGAGTACGTCATCACAACGACAATGTTGCTGAAGTACATCATCACAACGACAATGTTGCTGGAGTACGTCATCACATCGACAATGTTACTGGAGTACGTCATCACAACGACAATGTTGCTGGAGTACGTCATCACAATGACAATGGTGCTGGAGTACGTCATCACAATGACAATGTTGCTGGAGTACATCATCACAATGACAATGTTGCTGGAGTATGTCATCACAACGACAATGTTGCTGAAGTACATCATCACAAAGACAATGTTGCTGGAGTACATCATCACAACGACAATGTTGCTGGAGTACGTCATCACAACGAAAATGTTGCTGGAGTACATCATCACAATGACAATGTTGCTGGAGTACGTCATCACAACGACAATGTTGCTGGAGTACATCATCACAACGACAATGTTTCTGGAGTACGTCATCACAACGACAATGTTGCTGGAGTACATCAACACAATGACAATGTTGCTGGAGTATGTCATCACAACGACAATGTTGCTGGAGTACGTCATCACAACGACAATGTTGCTGGAGTACGTCATCACAACGACAATGTTGATGGAGTACGTCATCACAACGATAATGTTGCTGGAGTACATCATCACAATAACAATGGTGCTGGAGTATGTCATCACAACGACAATGGTGCTAGAGTACGTCATCACAACAACAATGTTGCTGGAGTACGTCATCACAACGACAATTGTTGCTGGAGTACATCATCACAATGACAATGGTGCTGGAGTACGTCATCACAATAACAATGTTGCTGGAGTACATCATCACAACGACAATGTTGCTGGAGTACATCATCACAACAACAATGCTGCTGGAGTATGTCATCACAATGACAATGTTGCTGGAGTACATCATCACAACGACAATGTTGCTGGAGTACATCATCACAACAACAATGGTGCTGGAGTACATCATCACAGTGACAATGTTGCTGGAGTACAACATCACAATGACAATGTTGCTGGAGTACGTCATCACAACGACAATGTTGCTGGAGTACATCATCACAACGACAATGATGCTGGAGTATGTCATCACACCAACAATGTTGCTGGAGCACATCATCACAACAACAATGGTGCTGGAGTATGTCATCACAATGACAATGTTACTGGAGTACATCATCACAACAACAATGTTGCTGGAGTACATCATCACAACGACAATGTTGCTGGAGTACATCATCACAACGACAATGTTGCTGGAGTATGTCATCACAACGACACTGGTGCTGGAGTACATTATCACAACAACAATGGTGCTGGAGTACATCATCACAACGACAATGTTGCTGGAGTACTTCATCACAACGACAATGTTGCTGGAGTACATCATCACAACGACAATGTTGCTGGAGTACATCATCACAACGACAATGGTGCTGGAGTACGTCATCACAACGACAATGGTGCAGGAGTATGTCATCACAATGACAATGTTGCTGGAGCACATCATCACAACGACAATGTTGCTGGAGTACGTCATTACAACGACAATGTTGCTGGAGCACTTCATCACAACAACAATGGTGCTGGAATATGTCATCACAATGACAATGTTGCTGGAGTACATCATCACAATGACAATGGTGCTGGAGTACGTCATCACGATAACAATGTTGCTGGAGTACATCATCACAACGACAATGTTGCTGGAGTACATCATCACAACAACAATGTTGCTGGAGTATGTCATCACAATGACAATGTTGCTTGAGTACATCATCACAACGACAATGTTGCTGGAGTACATCATCACAACAACAATGGTGCTGGAGTACATCATCACAGTGACAATGTTGCTGGAGTACAACATCACAATGACAATGTTGCTGGAGTAAGTCATCACAACGACAATGTTGCTGGAGTACATCATCACAACGACAATGTTGCTGGAGTATGTCATCACACCAACAATGTTGCTGGAGCACATCATCACAACAACAATGGTGCTGGAGTATGTCATCACAATGACAATGTTGCTGGAGTACATCATCACAGCAACAATGTTGCTGGAGTACATCATCACAACGACAATGTTGCTGGAGTACATCATCACAACGACAATGTTGCTGGAGTATGTCATCACAACGACAATGGTGCTGGAGTACATTATCACAACAACAATGGTGCTGAAGTACATCATCACAACGACAATGTTGCTGGAGTACATCATCACAATGACAATGTTGCTGGAGTACATCATCACAACGACAATGTTGCTGGAGTACATCATCACAATGACAATGTTGCTGGAGTACATCATCACAATGACAATGTAGCTGGAGTACGTCATCACAACGACAATGTTGCTGGAGTACGTCATCACAAGGACAATGGCGCTGGAGTACGTCATCACAATGACAATGTTGCTGGAGTACGTCATCACAACAACAATGTTGCTGGAGTACATCATCACAACAACAATGGTGCTAGAGTACATCATCACAATGACAATGTTGCTGGAGTACATCAACGCAACGACAATGGTGCTAGAGTACGTCATCACAACGACAATGTTGCTGGAGTACATCATCACAACGACAATGTTGCTGGAGTATGTCATCACAACGACAATGTTGCTGGAGTACATCATCACAACAACAATGGTGCTGGAGTACATCATCACAATGACAATGTTGCTGGAGTACATCATCACAACGACAATCTTGCTGGAGTACGTCATCACAACGACAATGTTGCTGGAGTATGTCATCACAACGACAATGTTGCTGGAGTACATCATCACAACCACAATGTTGCTGGAGTATGTCATCACAACGACACTGGTGCTGGAGTACATCATCACAACAACAATGGTGCTGGAGTACATCATCACAACGACAATGGTGCTGGAGTACATCATCACAACAACAATGGTGCTGGAGTACATCATCACAATGACAATGTTGCTGGAGTACATCATCACAACGACAATGTTGCTGGAGTACATCATCACAACGACAATGTTTCTGGAGTACGTCATCACAACGACAATGTTGCTGGAGTACATCAACACAATGACAATGTTGCTGGAGTATGTCATCACAACGACAATGTTGCTGGAGTACGTCATCACAACGACAATGTTGCTGGAGTACGTCATCACAACGACAATGTTGATGGAGTACGTCATCACAACGATAATGTTGCTGGAGTACATCATCACAATAACAATGGTGCTGGAGTATGTCATCACAACGACAATGGTGCTAGAGTACGTCATCACAACAACAATGTTGCTGGAGTACGTCATCACAACGACAATTGTTGCTGGAGTACATCATCACAATGACAATGGTGCTGGAGTACGTCATCACAATAACAATGTTGCTGGAGTACATCATCACAACGACAATGTTGCTGGAGTACATCATCACAACAACAATGCTGCTGGAGTATGTCATCACAATGACAATGTTGCTGGAGTACATCATCACAACGACAATGTTGCTGGAGTACATCATCACAACAACAATGGTGCTGGAGTACATCATCACAGTGACAATGTTGCTGGAGTACAACATCACAATGACAATGTTGCTGGAGTACGTCATCACAACGACAATGTTGCAGGAGTACATCATCACAACCACAATGTTGCTGGAGTACATCATCACAACGACAATGTTGCTGGAGTACATCATCACAACCACAATGTTGCTGGAGTACGTCATCACAATGACAATGTTGCTGGAGTACATCATCACAATGACAATGTTGCTGGAGTACATCATCACAACAACAATGGTGCTGGAGTACGTCATCACAATGACAATGTTGCTGGAGTACGTCATCACAATGACAATGTTGCTGGAGTATGTCATCACAATGACAATGTTGCTGGAGTACGTCATCACAATGACAATGTTGCTGGAGCACATCATCACAACGACAATGTTGCTGGAGCACATCATCACAACGACAATGTTACTGGAGCACATCATCACAACGACAATGTTGCTGGAGTACATCATCAAAACGACAATGGAGCTGGAGTATGTCATCACAATAACAATGGAGCTGGAGTATGTCATCACAACAACAATGTTGCTGGAGTACATCATCACAACAACAATGTTGCTGGAGTACATCATCACAACAACAATGATGCTGGAGTACATCATCACAACGACAATGTTACTGGAGTACGTCATCACAACGACAATGTTGCTGAAGTACATCATCACAACGACAATGTTGCTGGAGTACGTCATCACATCGACAATGTTACTGGAGTACGTCATCACAACGACAATGTTGCTGGAGTACGTCATCACAATGACAATGGTGCTGGAGTACGTCATCACAATGACAATGTTGCTGGAGTACATCATCACAATGACAATGTTGCTGGAGTATGTCATCACAACGACAATGTTGCTGAAGTACATCATCACAAAGACAATGTTGCTGGAGTACATCATCACAACGACAATGTTGCTGGAGTACGTCATCACAACGAAAATGTTGCTGGAGTACATCATCACAATGACAATGTTGCTGGAGTACGTCATCACAACGACAATGTTGCTGGAGTACATCATCACAACGACAATGTTTCTGGAGTACGTCATCACAACGACAATGTTGCTGGAGTACATCAACACAATGACAATGTTGCTGGAGTATGTCATCACAACGACAATGTTGCTGGAGTACGTCATCACAACGACAATGTTGCTGGAGTACGTCATCACAACGACAATGTTGATGGAGTACGTCATCACAACGATAATGTTGCTGGAGTACATCATCACAATAACAATGGTGCTGGAGTATGTCATCACAACGACAATGGTGCTAGAGTACGTCATCACAACAACAATGTTGCTGGAGTACGTCATCACAACGACAATTGTTGCTGGAGTACATCATCACAATGACAATGGTGCTGGAGTACGTCATCACAATAACAATGTTGCTGGAGTACATCATCACAACGACAATGTTGCTGGAGTACATCATCACAACAACAATGCTGCTGGAGTATGTCATCACAATGACAATGTTGCTGGAGTACATCATCACAACGACAATGTTGCTGGAGTACATCATCACAACAACAATGGTGCTGGAGTACATCATCACAGTGACAATGTTGCTGGAGTACAACATCACAATGACAATGTTGCTGGAGTACGTCATCACAACGACAATGTTGCTGGAGTACATCATCACAACGACAATGATGCTGGAGTATGTCATCACACCAACAATGTTGCTGGAGCACATCATCACAACAACAATGGTGCTGGAGTATGTCATCACAATGACAATGTTACTGGAGTACATCATCACAACAACAATGTTGCTGGAGTACATCATCACAACGACAATGTTGCTGGAGTACATCATCACAACGACAATGTTGCTGGAGTATGTCATCACAACGACACTGGTGCTGGAGTACATTATCACAACAACAATGGTGCTGGAGTACATCATCACAACGACAATGTTGCTGGAGTACTTCATCACAACGACAATGTTGCTGGAGTACATCATCACAACGACAATGTTGCTGGAGTACATCATCACAACGACAATGGTGCTGGAGTACGTCATCACAACGACAATGGTGCAGGAGTATGTCATCACAATGACAATGTTGCTGGAGCACATCATCACAACGACAATGTTGCTGGAGTACGTCATTACAACGACAATGTTGCTGGAGCACTTCATCAGAACAACAATGGTGCTGGAATATGTCATCACAATGACAATGTTGCTGGAGTACATCATCACAATGACAATGGTGCTGGAGTACGTCATCACGATAACAATGTTGCTGGAGTACATCATCACAACGACAATGTTGCTGGAGTACATCATCACAACAACAATGTTGCTGGAGTATGTCATCACAATGACAATGTTGCTTGAGTACATCATCACAACGACAATGTTGCTGGAGTACATCATCACAACAACAATGGTGCTGGAGTACATCATCACAGTGACAATGTTGCTGGAGTACAACATCACAATGACAATGTTGCTGGAGTAAGTCATCACAACGACAATGTTGCTGGAGTACATCATCACAACGACAATGTTGCTGGAGTATGTCATCACACCAACAATGTTGCTGGAGCACATCATCACAACAACAATGGTGCTGGAGTATGTCATCACAATGACAATGTTGCTGGAGTACATCATCACAGCAACAATGTTGCTGGAGTACATCATCACAACGACAATGTTGCTGGAGTACATCATCACAACGACAATGTTGCTGGAGTATGTCATCACAACGACAATGGTGCTGGAGTACATTATCACAACAACAATGGTGCTGAAGTACATCATCACAACGACAATGTTGCTGGAGTACATCATCACAATGACAATGTTGCTGGAGTACATCATCACAACGACAATGTTGCTGGAGTACATCATCACAATGACAATGTTGCTGGAGTACATCATCACAATGACAATGTAGCTGGAGTACGTCATCACAACGACAATGTTGCTGGAGTACGTCATCACAAGGACAATGGCGCTGGAGTACGTCATCACAATGACAATGTTGCTGGAGTACGTCATCACAACAACAATGTTGCTGGAGTACATCATCACAACAACAATGGTGCTAGAGTACATCATCACAATGACAATGTTGCTGGAGTACATCAACGCAACGACAATGGTGCTAGAGTACGTCATCACAACGACAATGTTGCTGGAGTACATCATCACAACGACAATGTTGCTGGAGTATGTCATCACAACGACAATGTTGCTGGAGTACATCATCACAACAACAATGGTGCTGGAGTACATCATCACAATGACAATGTTGCTGGAGTACATCATCACAACGACAATCTTGCTGGAGTACGTCATCACAACGACAATGTTGCTGGAGTATGTCATCACAACGACAATGTTGCTGGAGTACATCATCACAACCACAATGTTGCTGGAGTATGTCATCACAACGACACTGGTGCTGGAGTACATCATCACAACAACAATGGTGCTGGAGTACATCATCACAACGACAATGGTGCTGGAGTACATCATCACAACAACAATGGTGCTGGAGTACATCATCACAATGACAATGTTGCTGGAGTACATCATCACAACGACAATGTTGCTGGAGTACATCATCACAACGACAATGTTTCTGGAGTACGTCATCACAACGACAATGTTGCTGGAGTACATCAACACAATGACAATGTTGCTGGAGTATGTCATCACAACGACAATGTTGCTGGAGTACGTCATCACAACGACAATGTTGCTGGAGTACGTCATCACAACGACAATGTTGATGGAGTACGTCATCACAACGATAATGTTGCTGGAGTACATCATCACAATAACAATGGTGCTGGAGTATGTCATCACAACGACAATGGTGCTAGAGTACGTCATCACAACAACAATGTTGCTGGAGTACGTCATCACAACGACAATTGTTGCTGGAGTACATCATCACAATGACAATGGTGCTGGAGTACGTCATCACAATAACAATGTTGCTGGAGTACATCATCACAACGACAATGTTGCTGGAGTACATCATCACAACAACAATGCTGCTGGAGTATGTCATCACAATGACAATGTTGCTGGAGTACATCATCACAACGACAATGTTGCTGGAGTACATCATCACAACAACAATGGTGCTGGAGTACATCATCACAGTGACAATGTTGCTGGAGTACAACATCACAATGACAATGTTGCTGGAGTACGTCATCACAACGACAATGTTGCTGGAGTACATCATCACAACGACAATGATGCTGGAGTATGTCATCACACCAACAATGTTGCTGGAGCACATCATCACAACAACAATGGTGCTGGAGTATGTCATCACAATGACAATGTTACTGGAGTACATCATCACAACAACAATGTTGCTGGAGTACATCATCACAACGACAATGTTGCTGGAGTACATCATCACAACGACAATGTTGCTGGAGTATGTCATCACAACGACACTGGTGCTGGAGTACATTATCACAACAACAATGGTGCTGGAGTACATCATCACAACGACAATGTTGCTGGAGTACTTCATCACAACGACAATGTTGCTGGAGTACATCATCACAACGACAATGTTGCTGGAGTACATCATCACAACGACAATGGTGCTGGAGTACGTCATCACAACGACAATGGTGCAGGAGTATGTCATCACAATGACAATGTTGCTGGAGCACATCATCACAACGACAATGTTGCTGGAGTACGTCATTACAACGACAATGTTGCTGGAGCACTTCATCACAACAACAATGGTGCTGGAATATGTCATCACAATGACAATGTTGCTGGAGTACATCATCACAATGACAATGGTGCTGGAGTACGTCATCACGATAACAATGTTGCTGGAGTACATCATCACAACGACAATGTTGCTGGAGTACATCATCACAACAACAATGTTGCTGGAGTATGTCATCACAATGACAATGTTGCTTGAGTACATCATCACAACGACAATGTTGCTGGAGTACATCATCACAACAACAATGGTGCTGGAGTACATCATCACAGTGACAATGTTGCTGGAGTACAACATCACAATGACAATGTTGCTGGAGTAAGTCATCACAACGACAATGTTGCTGGAGTACATCATCACAACGACAATGTTGCTGGAGTATGTCATCACACCAACAATGTTGCTGGAGCACATCATCACAACAACAATGGTGCTGGAGTATGTCATCACAATGACAATGTTGCTGGAGTACATCATCACAGCAACAATGTTGCTGGAGTACATCATCACAACGACAATGTTGCTGGAGTACATCATCACAACGACAATGTTGCTGGAGTATGTCATCACAACGACAATGGTGCTGGAGTACATTATCACAACAACAATGGTGCTGAAGTACATCATCACAACGACAATGTTGCTGGAGTACATCATCACAATGACAATGTTGCTGGAGTACATCATCACAACGACAATGTTGCTGGAGTACATCATCACAATGACAATGTTGCTGGAGTACATCATCACAATGACAATGTAGCTGGAGTACGTCATCACAACGACAATGTTGCTGGAGTACGTCATCACAAGGACAATGGCGCTGGAGTACGTCATCACAATGACAATGTTGCTGGAGTACGTCATCACAACAACAATGTTGCTGGAGTACATCATCACAACAACAATGGTGCTAGAGTACATCATCACAATGACAATGTTGCTGGAGTACATCAACGCAACGACAATGGTGCTAGAGTACGTCATCACAACGACAATGTTGCTGGAGTACATCATCACAACGACAATGTTGCTGGAGTATGTCATCACAACGACAATGTTGCTGGAGTACATCATCACAACAACAATGGTGCTGGAGTACATCATCACAATGACAATGTTGCTGGAGTACATCATCACAACGACAATCTTGCTGGAGTACGTCATCACAACGACAATGTTGCTGGAGTATGTCATCACAACGACAATGTTGCTGGAGTACATCATCACAACCACAATGTTGCTGGAGTATGTCATCACAACGACACTGGTGCTGGAGTACATCATCACAACAACAATGGTGCTGGAGTACATCATCACAACGACAATGGTGCTGGAGTACATCATCACAACAACAATGGTGCTGGAGTACATCATCACAATGACAATGTTGCTGGAGTACATCATCACAACGACAATGTTGCTGGAGTACATCATCACAACGACAATGTTGCTGGAGTACATCATCACAACGACAATGTTGCTGGAGTATGTCATCACAACGACACTGGTGCTGGAGTACATTATCACAACAACAATGGTGCTGGAGTACATCATCACAACGACAATGTTGCTGGAGTACATCATCACAACGACAATGTTGCTGGAGTACATCATCACAACGACAATGTTGCTGGAGTACATCATCACAACGACAATGGTGCTGGAGTACGTCATCACAACGACAATGTTGCTGGAGTACATCATCACAACGACAATGTTGCTGGAGTACGTCATCACAACGACAATGTTGCTGGAGTACATCATCACAATGACAATGTTGCTGGAGTATGTCATCACAACGACAATGTTGCTGGAGTACATCATCACAACGACAATGTTGCTGGAGTATGTCATCACAACGACAATGTTGCTGGAGTACATCATCACAATGACAATGTTGCTGGAGTATGTCATCACAACGACAATGTTACTGGAGTACATCATCACAACGACAATGTTACTGGAGTACATCATCACAACGACAATGTTGCTGGAGTACGTCATCATAACGACAATGTTGCTGGAGTACATCATCACAATGACAATGTTGCTGGAGTACGTCATCACAACGACAATGTTGCTGGAGTACATCATCACAACGACAATGTTGCTGGAGTACGTCATCACAACGACAATGTTGCTGGAGTACATCATCACAATGACAATGTTGCTGGAGTATGTCATCACAACGACAATGTTGCTGGAGTACGTCATCACAACGACAATGTTGCTGGAGTACGTCATCACAACGACAATGTTGCTAGAGTACGTCATCACAACGACAATGTTGCTGGAGTACATCATCACAATGACAATGGTGCTGAAGTACGACATCACAACGACAATGGTGCTAGAGTACGTCACCACAACAACAATGGTGCTGGAGTACGTCATCACAACGACAATGCTGCTGGAGTACATCATCACAATGACAATGGTGCTGGAGTACGTCATCACAATAACAATGTTGCTGGAGTACATCATCAGAACGACAATGTTGCTGGAGTACATCATCACAATGACAATGTTGCTGGAGTACATCATCACAATGACAATGTTGCTGGAGTACATCATCACAATGACAATGTTGCTGGAGTACATCATCACAACCACAATGTTGCTGGAGTACATCATCACAACGACAATGGTGCTAGAGTACGTCATCACAACAACAATGTTGCTGGAGTACGTCATCATAACGACAATGTTGCTGGAGTACATCATCACAATGACAATGGTGCTGGAGTACGTCATCACAATAACAATGTTGCTGGAGTACATCATCAGAACGACAATGTTGCTGGAGTACATCATCACAACCATAATGTTGCTGGAGTACATCATCACAATGACAATGTTGCTGGAGTACATCATCACAACGACAATGTTGCTGGAGTACATCATGCCAACCACAATGTTGCTGGAGTACATCATCACAACGACAATGTTGCAGGAGTACATCATCACAACCACAATGTTGCTGGAGTACATCATCACAACGACAATGTTGCTGGAGTACATCATCACAACCACAATGTTGCTGGAGTACGTCATCACAATGACAATGTTGCTGGAGTACATCATCACAATGACAATGTTGCTGGAGTACATCATCACAACAACAATGGTGCTGGAGTACGTCATCACAATGACAATGTTGCTGGAGTACGTCATCACAATGACAATGTTGCTGGAGTATGTCATCACAATGACAATGTTGCTGGAGTACGTCATCACAATGACAATGTTGCTGGAGCACATCATCACAACGACAATGTTGCTGGAGCACATCATCACAACGACAATGTTACTGGAGCACATCATCACAACGACAATGTTGCTGGAGTACATCATCAAAACGACAATGGAGCTGGAGTATGTCATCACAATAACAATGGAGCTGGAGTATGTCATCACAACAACAATGTTGCTGGAGTACATCATCACAACAACAATGTTGCTGGAGTACATCATCACAACAACAATGATGCTGGAGTACATCATCACAACGACAATGTTACTGGAGTACGTCATCACAACGACAATGTTGCTGAAGTACATCATCACAACGACAATGTTGCTGGAGTACGTCATCACATCGACAATGTTACTGGAGTACGTCATCACAACGACAATGTTGCTGGAGTACGTCATCACAATGACAATGGTGCTGGAGTACGTCATCACAATGACAATGTTGCTGGAGTACATCATCACAATGACAATGTTGCTGGAGTATGTCATCACAACGACAATGTTGCTGAAGTACATCATCACAAAGACAATGTTGCTGGAGTACATCATCACAACGACAATGTTGCTGGAGTACGTCATCACAACGAAAATGTTGCTGGAGTACATCATCACAATGACAATGTTGCTGGAGTACGTCATCACAACGACAATGTTGCTGGAGTACATCATCACAACGACAATGTTTCTGGAGTACGTCATCACAACGACAATGTTGCTGGAGTACATCAACACAATGACAATGTTGCTGGAGTATGTCATCACAACGACAATGTTGCTGGAGTACGTCATCACAACGACAATGTTGCTGGAGTACGTCATCACAACGACAATGTTGATGGAGTACGTCATCACAACGATAATGTTGCTGGAGTACATCATCACAATAACAATGGTGCTGGAGTATGTCATCACAACGACAATGGTGCTAGAGTACGTCATCACAACAACAATGTTGCTGGAGTACGTCATCACAACGACAATTGTTGCTGGAGTACATCATCACAATGACAATGGTGCTGGAGTACGTCATCACAATAACAATGTTGCTGGAGTACATCATCACAACGACAATGTTGCTGGAGTACATCATCACAACAACAATGCTGCTGGAGTATGTCATCACAATGACAATGTTGCTGGAGTACATCATCACAACGACAATGTTGCTGGAGTACATCATCACAACAACAATGGTGCTGGAGTACATCATCACAGTGACAATGTTGCTGGAGTACAACATCACAATGACAATGTTGCTGGAGTACGTCATCACAACGACAATGTTGCTGGAGTACATCATCACAACGACAATGATGCTGGAGTATGTCATCACACCAACAATGTTGCTGGAGCACATCATCACAACAACAATGGTGCTGGAGTATGTCATCACAATGACAATGTTGCTGGAGTACATCATCACAACAACAATGTTGCTGGAGTACATCATCACAACGACAATGTTGCTGGAGTACATCATCACAACGACAATGTTGCTGGAGTATGTCATCACAACGACACTGGTGCTGGAGTACATTATCACAACAACAATGGTGATGGAGTACATCATCACAACGACAATGTTGCTGGACTACTTCATCACAACGACAATGTTGCTGGAGTACATCATCACAACGACAATGTTGCTGGAGTACATCATCACAACGACAATGGTGCTGGAGTACGTCATCACAACGACAATGGTGCAGGAGTATGTCATCACAATGACAATGTTGCTGGAGCACATCATCACAACGACAATGTTGCTGGAGTACGTCATTACAACGACAATGTTGCTGGAGCACTTCATCACAACAACAATGGTGCTGGAATATGTCATCACAATGACAATGTTGCTGGAGTACATCATCACAATGACAATGGTGCTGGAGTACGTCATCACGATAACAATGTTGCTGGAGTACATCATCACAACGACAATGTTGCTGGAGTACATCATCACAACAACAATGTTGCTGGAGTATGTCATCACAATGACAATGTTGCTTGAGTACATCATCACAACGACAATGTTGCTGGAGTACATCATCACAACAACAATGGTGCTGGAGTACATCATCACAGTGACAATGTTGCTGGAGTACAACATCACAATGACAATGTTGCTGGAGTAAGTCATCACAACGACAATGTTGCTGGAGTACATCATCACAACGACAATGTTGCTGGAGTATGTCATCACACCAACAATGTTGCTGGAGCACATCATAACAACAACAATGGTGCTGGAGTATGTCATCACAATGACAATGTTGCTGGAGTACATCATCACAGCAACAATGTTGCTGGAGTACATCATCACAACGACAATGTTGCTGGAGTACATCATCACAACGACAATGTTGCTGGAGTATGTCATCACAACGACACTGGTGCTGGAGTACATTATCACAACAACAATGGTGCTGAAGTACATCATCACAACGACAATGTTGCTGGAGTACATCATCACAACGACAATGTTGCTGGAGTACATCATCACAACGACAATGGTGCTGGAGTACGTCATCACAACGACAATGGTGCAAGGAGTATGTCATCACAATGACAATGTTGCTGGAGCACATCATCACAACGACAATGTTGCTGGAGTACGTCATCACAACGACAATGTTGCTGGAGCACATCATCACAACAACAATGGTGCTGGAATATGTCATCACAATGACAATGTTGCTGGAGTACATCATCACAATGACAATGTTGCTGAAGTACATCATCACAACAACAATGGTCCTGGAGTACATCATCACAATGACAATGTTGCTGGAGTACATCATCACAATTACAATGTTGCTGGAGTACGTCATCACAACGACAATGTTGCTGGAGTACACCATCACAACGACAATGTTGCTGGAGTACGTCATCACACCGACAATGTTGCTGGAGCACATCATCACAACAACAATGGTGCTGGAGTATGTCATCACAATGACAATGTTGCTGGAGTACATCATCACAACAACAATGGTGCTGGAGTACATCATCACAATGACAATGTTGCTGGAGTACATCATCACAACGACAATGTTGCTGGAGTACGTCATCACAACGACAATGTTGCTGGAGTATGTCATCACAACGACAATGTTGCTGGAGTACATCATCACAACGACAATGTTGCTGGAGTACATCATCACAACGACAATGTTGCTGGAGTATGTCATCACAACCACAATGTTGCTGGAGTATGTCATCACAACGACACTGGTGCTGGAGTACATCATCACAACAGCAATGGTGCTGGAGTACATCATCACAACAACAATGGTGCTGGAGTACATCATCACAATGACAATGTTGCTGGAGTACATCATCACAACGACAATGTTGCTGGAGTACATCATCACAACGACAATGTTGCTGGAGTACATCATCACAACGACAATGTTGCTGGAGTATGTCATCACAACGACACTGGTGCTGGAGTACATTATCACAACAACAATGGTGCTGGAGTACATCATCACAACGACAATGTTGCTGGAGTACATCATCACAACGACAATGTTGCTGGAGTACATCATCACAACGACAATGGTGCTGGAGTACGTCATCACAACGACAATGTTGCTGGAGTACGTCATCACAACGACAATGTTGCTGGAGTACGTCATCACAACGGCAATGTTGCTGGAGTACATCATCACAATGACAATGTTGCTGGAGTATGTCATCACAACGACAATGTTGCTGGAGTACATCATCACAACGACAATGTTGCTGGAGTACGTCATCACAACGACAATGTTGCTGGAGTACATCATCACAATGACAATGTTGCTGGAGTATGTCATCACAACGACAATGTTGCTGGAGTACATCATCACAAAGACAATGTTGCTGGAGTACATCATCACAACGACAATGTTGCTGGAGTACGTCATCACAACGACAATGTTGCTGGAGTACATCATCACAATGACAATGTCGCTGGAGTACGTCATCACAACGACAATGTTGCTGGAGTACATCATCACAACGACAATGTTGCTGGAGTACGTCATCACAACGACAATGTTGCTGGAGTACATCATCACAATGACAATGTTGCTGGAGTATGTCATCACAACGAAAATGTTGCTGGAGTACGTCATCACAACGACAATGTTGCTGGAGTACGTCATCACAACGAAAATGTTGCTGGAGTACGTCATCACAACGACAATGTTGCTGGAGTACATCATCACAATGACAATGGTGCTGGAGTACGTCATCACAATAACAATGTTGCTGGAGTACATCATCACAACGACAATGTTGCTGGAGTACATCATCACAACAACAATGTTGCTGGAGTATGTCATCACAATGACAATGTTGCTGGAGTACATCATCACAACGACAATGTTGCTGGAGTACATCATCACAACAACAATGGTGCTGGAGTACATCATCACAATGACAATGTTGCTGGAGTACATCATCACAATGACAATGTTGCTGGAGTACGTCATCACAACGACAATATTGCTGGAGTACATCATCACAACGACAATGTTGCTGGAGTATGTCATCACACCGACAATGTTGCTGGAGCACATCATCACAACAACAATGGTGCTGGAGTATGTCATCACAATGACAATGTTGCTGGAGTACATCATTACAACAACAATGTTGCTGGAGCACATCATCACAACGACAATGTTGCTGGAGTACGTCATCACAACGACAATGTTGCTGGAGCACATCATCACAACAACAATGGTGCTGGAGTATGTCATCATAATGACAATGTTGCTGGAGTACATCATCACAATGACAATGTTGCTGGTGTACATAATCACAACAACAATGGTCCTGGAGTACATCATCACAATGACAATGTTGCTGGAGTACATCATCACAATGACAATGTTGCTGGAGTACGTCATCACAACGACAATGTTGCTGGAGTACATCATCACAACGACAATGTTGCTGGAGTACGTCATCACACCGACAATGTTGCTGGAGCACATCATCACAACAACAATGGTGCTGGAGTATGTCATCACAATGACAATGTTGCTGGAGTACATCATCACAACAACAATTTTGCTGGAGCACATCATCAGAACGACAATGTTGCTGGAGTACGTCATCACAACGACAATGTTGCTGGAGCACATCATCACAACAACAATGTTGCTGGAGCACATTATCACAACGACAATGTTGCTGGAGCACATCATCACACAAACAATGGTGCTGGAGTACATCATCACAACGACAATGTTGCTGGAGTACATCATCACAACGGCAATGTTGCTGGAGTACATCAT
This sequence comes from Cepaea hortensis, assembly GCA_963921405.1. NCBI lineage: Eukaryota > Metazoa > Mollusca > Gastropoda > Stylommatophora > Helicidae > Cepaea > Cepaea hortensis. Next base: position 15,340,868 of record OY992891.1, read on the forward strand.
CACAATGACAATGTTGCTGGAGTACATCATAACAACGACAATGTTGCTGGAGTACATCATCACAACGACAATGTTGCTGGAGTACATCATCACACCGACAATGTTGCTGGAGCACATCATCACAACAACAATGGTGCTGGAGTATGTCATCACAATGACAATGTTGCTGGAGTACATCATCACAACAACAATTTTGCTGGAGCACATCATCAGAACGACAATGTTGCTGGAGTACGTCATCACAACGACAATGTTGCTGGAGCACATCATCACAACAACAATGTTGCTGGAGCACATTATCACAACGACAATGTTGCTGGAGCACATCATCACACAAACAATGGTGCTGGAGTACATCATCACAACGACAATGTTGCTGGAGTACATCATAACAACGACAATGTTGCTGGAGTACATCATCACAACGACAATGTTGCTGGAGTACATCATCACAACGACATTGTTGCTGGAGTACATCATCACAACTACAATGGTGCTGGAGTACGTCATCACAACGACAATGTTGCTGGAGTACATCATCACAACGACAATGTTGCTGGAGTACGTCATAACAAAGACAATGTTGCTGGAGTACATCATCACAATGACAATGTTGCTGGAGTATGTCATCACAACGACAATGTTGCTGGAGTACATCATCACAACGACAATGTTGCTGGAGTACGTCATCACAACGACAATGTTGCTGGAGTACATCATCACAATGACAATGTTGCTGGAGTATGTCATCACAACGACAATGTTGCTGGAGTACATCATCACAAAGACAATGTTGCTGGAGTACATCATCACAACGACAATGTTGCTGGAGTACGTCATCACAACGACAATGTTGCTGGAGTACATCATCACAATGACAATGTCGCTGGAGTACGTCATCACAACGACAATGTTGCTGGAGTACATCATCACAACGACAATGTTGCTGGAGTACGTCATCACAACGACAATGTTGCTGGAGTACATCATCACAATGACAATGTTGCTGGAGTATGTCATCACAACGACAATGTTGCTGGAGTACGTCATCACAACGACAATGTTGCTGGAGTACGTCATCACAACGACAATGTTGCTGGAGTACGTCATCACAACGACAATGTTGCTGGAGTACATCATCACAATGACAATGGTGCTGGAGTACATCATCACAACGACAATGTTGCTGGAGTACATCATCACAACAACAATGGTGCTGGAGTACATCATCACAATGACAATGTTGCTGGAGTACATCATCACAATGACAATGTTGCTGGAGTACGTCATCACAACGACAATATTGCTGGAGTACATCATCACAACGACAATGTTGCTGGAGTATGTCATCACACCGACAATGTTGCTGGAGCACATCATCACAACAACAATGGTGCTGGAGTATGTCATCACAATGACAATGTTGCTGGAGTACATCATTACAACAACAATGTTGCTGGAGCACATCATCACAACGACAATGTTGCTGGAGTACGTCATCACAACGACAATGTTGCTGGAGCACATCATCACAACAACAATGGTGCTGGAGTATGTCATCATAATGACAATGTTGCTGGAGTACATCATCACAATGACAATGTTGCTGGTGTACATAATCACAACAACAATGGTCCTGGAGTACATCATCACAATGACAATGTTGCTGGAGTACATCATCACAATGACAATGTTGCTGGAGTACGTCATCACAACGACAATGTTGCTGGAGTACATCATCACAACGACAATGTTGCTGGAGTACGTCATCACACCGACAATGTTGCTGGAGCACATCATCACAACAACAATGGTGCTGGAGTATGTCATCACAATGACAATGTTGCTGGAGTACATCATCACAACAACAATTTTGCTGGAGCACATCATCAGAACGACAATGTTGCTGGAGTACGTCATCACAACGACAATGTTGCTGGAGCACATCATCACAACAACAATGTTGCTGGAGCACATTATCACAACGACAATGTTGCTGGAGCACATCATCACACAAACAATGGTGCTGGAGTACATCATCACAACGACAATGTTGCTGGAGTACATCATCACAACGGCAATGTTGCTGGAGTACATCATCACAATGACAATGTTGCTGGAGTACATCATAACAACGACAATGTTGCTGGAGTACATCATCACAACGACAATGTTGCTGGAGTACATCATCACACCGACAATGTTGCTGGAGCACATCATCACAACAACAATGGTGCTGGAGTATGTCATCACAATGACAATGTTGCTGGAGTACATCATCACAACAACAATTTTGCTGGAGCACATCATCAGAACGACAATGTTGCTGGAGTACGTCATCACAACGACAATGTTGCTGGAGCACATCATCACAACAACAATGTTGCTGGAGCACATTATCACAACGACAATGTTGCTGGAGCACATCATCACACAAACAATGGTGCTGGAGTACATCATCACAACGACAATGTTGCTGGAGTACATCATAACAACGACAATGTTGCTGGAGTACATCATCACAACGACAATGTTGCTGGAGTACATCATCACAACGACATTGTTGCTGGAGTACATCATCACAACTACAATGGTGCTGGAGTACGTCATCACAACGACAATGTTGCTGGAGTACATCATCACAACGACAATGTTGCTGGAGTACGTCATAACAAAGACAATGTTGCTGGAGTACATCATCACAATGACAATGTTGCTGGAGTATGTCATCACAACGACAATGTTGCTGGAGTACATCATCACAACGACAATGTTGCTGGAGTACGTCATCACAACGACAATGTTGCTGGAGTACATCATCACAATGACAATGTTGCTGGAGTATGTCATCACAACGACAATGTTGCTGGAGTACATCATCACAAAGACAATGTTGCTGGAGTACATCATCACAACGATAATGTTGCTGGAGTACGTCATCACAACGACAATGTTGCTGGAGTACATCATCACAATGACAATGTTGCTGGAGTACGTCATCACAACGACAATATTGCTGGAGTACATCATCACAACGACAATGTTGCTGGAGTACGTCATCACAACGACATTGTTGCTGGAATACATCATCACAATGACAATGTTGCTGGAGTATGTCATCACAACGACAATGTTGCTGGAGTACGTCATCACAACGACAATGTTGCTGGAGTACATCATCACAACGACAATGTTGCTGGAGTACATCATCACAACGACAATGTTGCTGGAGTATGTCATCACAACCACAATGTTGCTGGAGTATGTCATCACAACGACACTGGTGCTGGAGTACATCATCACAACAGCAATGGTGCTGGAGTACATCATCACAACAACAATGGTGCTGGAGTACATCATCACAATGACAATGTTGCTGGAGTACATCATCACAACGACAATGTTGCTGGAGTACATCATCACAACGACAATGTTGCTGGAGTACATCATCACAACGACAATGTTGCTGGAGTATGTCATCACAACGACACTGGTGCTGGAGTACATTATCACAACAACAATGGTGCTGGAGTACATCATCACAACGACAATGTTGCTGGAGTACATCATCACAACGACAATGTTGCTGGAGTACATCATCACAACGACAATGGTGCTGGAGTACGTCATCACAACGACAATGTTGCTGGAGTACGTCATCACAACGACAATGTTGCTGGAGTACGTCATCACAACGGCAATGTTGCTGGAGTACATCATCACAATGACAATGTTGCTGGAGTATGTCATCACAACGACAATGTTGCTGGAGTACATCATCACAACGACAATGTTGCTGGAGTACGTCATCACAACGACAATGTTGCTGGAGTACATCATCACAATGACAATGTTGCTGGAGTATGTCATCACAACGACAATGTTGCTGGAGTACATCATCACAAAGACAATGTTGCTGGAGTACATCATCACAACGACAATGTTGCTGGAGTACGTCATCACAACGACAATGTTGCTGGAGTACATCATCACAATGACAATGTCGCTGGAGTACGTCATCACAACGACAATGTTGCTGGAGTACATCATCACAACGACAATGTTGCTGGAGTACGTCATCACAACGACAATGTTGCTGGAGTACATCATCACAATGACAATGTTGCTGGAGTATGTCATCACAACGAAAATGTTGCTGGAGTACGTCATCACAACGACAATGTTGCTGGAGTACGTCATCACAACGAAAATGTTGCTGGAGTACGTCATCACAACGACAATGTTGCTGGAGTACATCATCACAATGACAATGGTGCTGGAGTACGTCATCACAATAACAATGTTGCTGGAGTACATCATCACAACGACAATGTTGCTGGAGTACATCATCACAACAACAATGTTGCTGGAGTATGTCATCACAATGACAATGTTGCTGGAGTACATCATCACAACGACAATGTTGCTGGAGTACATCATCACAACAACAATGGTGCTGGAGTACATCATCACAATGACAATGTTGCTGGAGTACATCATCACAATGACAATGTTGCTGGAGTACGTCATCACAACGACAATATTGCTGGAGTACATCATCACAACGACAATGTTGCTGGAGTATGTCATCACACCGACAATGTTGCTGGAGCACATCATCACAACAACAATGGTGCTGGAGTATGTCATCACAATGACAATGTTGCTGGAGTACATCATTACAACAACAATGTTGCTGGAGCACATCATCACAACGACAATGTTGCTGGAGTACGTCATCACAACGACAATGTTGCTGGAGCACATCATCACAACAACAATGGTGCTGGAGTATGTCATCATAATGACAATGTTGCTGGAGTACATCATCACAATGACAATGTTGCTGGTGTACATAATCACAACAACAATGGTCCTGGAGTACATCATCACAATGACAATGTTGCTGGAGTACATCATCACAATGACAATGTTGCTGGAGTACGTCATCACAACGACAATGTTGCTGGAGTACATCATCACAACGACAATGTTGCTGGAGTACGTCATCACACCGACAATGTTGCTGGAGCACATCATCACAACAACAATGGTGCTGGAGTATGTCATCACAATGACAATGTTGCTGGAGTACATCATCACAACAACAATTTTGCTGGAGCACATCATCAGAACGACAATGTTGCTGGAGTACGTCATCACAACGACAATGTTGCTGGAGCACATCATCACAACAACAATGTTGCTGGAGCACATTATCACAACGACAATGTTGCTGGAGCACATCATCACACAAACAATGGTGCTGGAGTACATCATCACAACGACAATGTTGCTGGAGTACATCATCACAACGGCAATGTTGCTGGAGTACATCATCACAATGACAATGTTGCTGGAGTACATCATAACAACGACAATGTTGCTGGAGTACATCATCACAACGACAATGTTGCTGGAGTACATCATCACACCGACAATGTTGCTGGAGCACATCATCACAACAACAATGGTGCTGGAGTATGTCATCACAATGACAATGTTGCTGGAGTACATCATCACAACAACAATTTTGCTGGAGCACATCATCAGAACGACAATGTTGCTGGAGTACGTCATCACAACGACAATGTTGCTGGAGCACATCATCACAACAACAATGTTGCTGGAGCACATTATCACAACGACAATGTTGCTGGAGCACATCATCACACAAACAATGGTGCTGGAGTACATCATCACAACGACAATGTTGCTGGAGTACATCATAACAACGACAATGTTGCTGGAGTACATCATCACAACGACAATGTTGCTGGAGTACATCATCACAACGACATTGTTGCTGGAGTACATCATCACAACTACAATGGTGCTGGAGTACGTCATCACAACGACAATGTTGCTGGAGTACATCATCACAACGACAATGTTGCTGGAGTACGTCATAACAAAGACAATGTTGCTGGAGTACATCATCACAATGACAATGTTGCTGGAGTATGTCATCACAACGACAATGTTGCTGGAGTACATCATCACAACGACAATGTTGCTGGAGTACGTCATCACAACGACAATGTTGCTGGAGTACATCATCACAATGACAATGTTGCTGGAGTATGTCATCACAACGACAATGTTGCTGGAGTACATCATCACAAAGACAATGTTGCTGGAGTACATCATCACAACGACAATGTTGCTGGAGTACGTCATCACAACGACAATGTTGCTGGAGTACATCATCACAATGACAATGTCGCTGGAGTACGTCATCACAACGACAATGTTGCTGGAGTACATCATCACAACGACAATGTTGCTGGAGTACGTCATCACAACGACAATGTTGCTGGAGTACATCATCACAATGACAATGTTGCTGGAGTATGTCATCACAACGACAATGTTGCTGGAGTACGTCATCACAACGACAATGTTGCTGGAGTACGTCATCACAACGACAATGTTGCTGGAGTACGTCATCACAACGACAATGTTGCTGGAGTACATCATCACAATGACAATGGTGCTGGAGTACATCATCACAACGACAATGTTGCTGGAGTACATCATCACAACAACAATGGTGCTGGAGTACATCATCACAATGACAATGTTGCTGGAGTACATCATCACAATGACAATGTTGCTGGAGTACGTCATCACAACGACAATATTGCTGGAGTACATCATCACAACGACAATGTTGCTGGAGTATGTCATCACACCGACAATGTTGCTGGAGCACATCATCACAACAACAATGGTGCTGGAGTATGTCATCACAATGACAATGTTGCTGGAGTACATCATTACAACAACAATGTTGCTGGAGCACATCATCACAACGACAATGTTGCTGGAGTACGTCATCACAACGACAATGTTGCTGGAGCACATCATCACAACAACAATGGTGCTGGAGTATGTCATCATAATGACAATGTTGCTGGAGTACATCATCACAATGACAATGTTGCTGGTGTACATAATCACAACAACAATGGTCCTGGAGTACATCATCACAATGACAATGTTGCTGGAGTACATCATCACAATGACAATGTTGCTGGAGTACGTCATCACAACGACAATGTTGCTGGAGTACATCATCACAACGACAATGTTGCTGGAGTACGTCATCACACCGACAATGTTGCTGGAGCACATCATCACAACAACAATGGTGCTGGAGTATGTCATCACAATGACAATGTTGCTGGAGTACATCATCACAACAACAATTTTGCTGGAGCACATCATCAGAACGACAATGTTGCTGGAGTACGTCATCACAACGACAATGTTGCTGGAGCACATCATCACAACAACAATGTTGCTGGAGCACATTATCACAACGACAATGTTGCTGGAGCACATCATCACACAAACAATGGTGCTGGAGTACATCATCACAACGACAATGTTGCTGGAGTACATCATCACAACGGCAATGTTGCTGGAGTACATCATCACAATGACAATGTTGCTGGAGTACATCATAACAACGACAATGTTGCTGGAGTACATCATCACAACGACAATGTTGCTGGAGTACATCATCACACCGACAATGTTGCTGGAGCACATCATCACAACAACAATGGTGCTGGAGTATGTCATCACAATGACAATGTTGCTGGAGTACATCATCACAACAACAATTTTGCTGGAGCACATCATCAGAACGACAATGTTGCTGGAGTACGTCATCACAACGACAATGTTGCTGGAGCACATCATCACAACAACAATGTTGCTGGAGCACATTATCACAACGACAATGTTGCTGGAGCACATCATCACACAAACAATGGTGCTGGAGTACATCATCACAACGACAATGTTGCTGGAGTACATCATAACAACGACAATGTTGCTGGAGTACATCATCACAACGACAATGTTGCTGGAGTACATCATCACAACGACATTGTTGCTGGAGTACATCATCACAACTACAATGGTGCTGGAGTACGTCATCACAACGACAATGTTGCTGGAGTACATCATCACAACGACAATGTTGCTGGAGTACGTCATAACAAAGACAATGTTGCTGGAGTACATCATCACAATGACAATGTTGCTGGAGTATGTCATCACAACGACAATGTTGCTGGAGTACATCATCACAACGACAATGTTGCTGGAGTACGTCATCACAACGACAATGTTGCTGGAGTACATCATCACAATGACAATGTTGCTGGAGTATGTCATCACAACGACAATGTTGCTGGAGTACATCATCACAAAGACAATGTTGCTGGAGTACATCATCACAACGATAATGTTGCTGGAGTACGTCATCACAACGACAATGTTGCTGGAGTACATCATCACAATGACAATGTTGCTGGAGTACGTCATCACAACGACAATATTGCTGGAGTACATCATCACAACGACAATGTTGCTGGAGTACGTCATCACAACGACATTGTTGCTGGAATACATCATCACAATGACAATGTTGCTGGAGTATGTCATCACAACGACAATGTTGCTGGAGTACGTCATCACAACGACAATGTTGCTGGAGTACATCATAACAATGACAATGGTGCTGGAGTACGTCATCACAACGACAATGGTGCTAGAGTACGTCATCACAACAACAATGTTGCTGGAGTACGTCATCACAACGACAATGTTGCTGGAGTACATCATCACAATGACAATGGTGCTGGAGTACGTCATCACAATAACAATGTTGCTGGAGTACATCATCACAACGACAATGTTGCTGGAGTACATCATCACAACGACAATGTTGCTGGAGTACATCATCACAACAACAATGGTGCTGGAGTACATCATCACAATGACAATGTTGCTGGAGTACATTATCACAATGACAATGTTGCTGGAGTACGTCATCACAACGACAATGTTGCTGGAGTACATCATCACAACGACAATGTTGCTGGAGTATGTCATCACACCGACAATGTTGCTGGAGCACATCATCACAACAACAATGGTGCTGGAGTATGTCATCACAATGACAATGTTGCTGGAGTACATCATCACAACAACAATGTTGCTGGAGCACATCATCACAACGACAATGTTGCTGGAGTACGTCATCACAACGACAATGTTGCTGGAGCACATCATCACAACAACAATGGTGCTGGAGTATGTCATCACAACGACAATATTGCTGGAGTACGTCATCACAACGACAATGTTGCTGGAGCACATCATCACAACAACAATGTTGCTGGAGCACATTATCACAACGACAAAGTTGCTGGAGTACGTCATCACAACGACAATGTTGCTGGAGCACATCATCACAACAACAATGTTGCTGGAGCACATTATCACAACGACAATGTTGCTGAAGCACATCATCACAACGACAATGTTGCTGGAGAAAATCATCACAACGACAATGTTGCTGGAGCACATCATCACAACGACAATGTTACTGGAGCACATCATCACATCGACAATGTTGCTGGAGTACATCATCACAACGACAATGTTGCTGGAGCACATCATCACAACGACAATGGAGCTGGAGTATGTCATCACAACAACAATGGAGCTGGAGTATGTCATCACAACAACAATGTTGCTGGAGTACGTCATCACAACGACAATGGTGCTGGAGTACATCATCACAACGACAATTGAGCTGGAGCACATCATCACAACGACAATGTTGCTGGAGTACATCATCACAACGACAATGGAGCTGGAGTTCATCATCACAACGACAATGGTGCTGGAGTACATCATCACAACGACAATGGTGCTGGAGTACATCATCACAACGACAATGGTGCTGGAGCACATCATCACAACGACAATGGTGCTGGAGTACATCATCACAACGACAATGTTGCTGGAGCACATCATCACAACGACAATGGAGCTGGAGTATGTCATCACAACAACAATGTTGCTGGAGTACGTCATCACAACCACAATGTTGCTGGAGTACGTCATCACAACAACAATGTTACTGGAGTACGTCATCACAACGACAATGTTACTGGAGTACGTCATCACAACGACAATGTTGCTGAAGTACATCATCACAACAACAATGGAGCTGTAGTACATCATCACAACAACAATGTTGCTGGAGTACGTCATCACAACGACAATGTTACTGGAGTACGTCATCACAACGACAATGTTGCTGAAGTACATCATCACAACGACAATGTTACTGGAGTACGTCATCACAACAACAATGGTGCTGGAGTACGTCATCACAATGACAATGTTGCTGGAGTACGTCATCACAATGACAATGTTGCTGGAGTACATCATCACAATGACAATGTTACTGGAGTACGTCATCACAACCACAATGTTGCTGGAGTTCGTCATCACAATGACAATGTTGCTGGAGTACATCATCACAATGACAATGGTGCTGGAGTACATCATCACAATGACAATGTTGCTCGAGTATGTCATCACAACGACAATGTTGCTGGAGTACATCATCACAACGACAATGTTGCTTGAGTACGTCATCACAATGACAATGTTGCTGGAGTACATCATCACAACGACAATGGTGCTGGAGTACATCATCACAACGACAATGTTGCTGGAGTACGTCATCACAACAACAATGTTGCTGGAGTACATCATCACAATGACAATGTTGCTGGAGTACATCATCACAACGACAATGTTGCTGGAGTACATCATCACAATGACAATGGTGCTGGAGTACATCATCACAACGACAATGTTGCTGGAGTACATCATAACAACGACAATGTTGCTGGAGTACATCATCACAACGACAATGGTGCTGGAGTACATCATCACAACGACAATGTTGCTGGAGTACATCATAACAACGACAATGTTGCTGGAGTACATCATCACAACGACAATGTTGCTGGAGTACATCATCACAACGACAATGTTGCTGGAGTACATCATCACGACAATGTTGCTGGAGTACATCATCACAATGACAATGTTGCTGGAGTACGTCATCACAACGACAATGGTGCTGGAGTACATCATCACGACAATGTTGCTGTAGTACATCATCACAACAACAATGTTGCTGGAGTACATCATCACAACGACAATGTTGTTGGAGTACATCATAACAACGACAATGTTGCTGGAGTACATCATCACAACGACAATGTTGCTGGAGTACATCATCACAATGACAATGTTGCTGGAGTACATCATCACAACGACAATGTTGCTGGAGTACATCATCACAACGACAATGTTGCTGGAGTACATCATCACAATGACAATGTTGCTGGAGTATGTCATCACAATGACAATGTTGCTGGAGTATGTCATCACAACGACAATGTTGCTGGAGTACATCATCACAATGACAATGTTGCTGGAGTATGTCATCACAATGACAATGTTGCTGGAGTACATCATCACAACCACAATGTTGCTGGAGTACATCATCACGACAACAATGTTGCTGGAGTACATCATCACAATGACAATGTTGCTGGAGTACATCATCACAATGATTATGTTGCTGGAGTACATCATCACAATGACAATATTGCTGGAGTACATCATCACAATGACAATGTTGCTGGAGTACATCATCACAATGACAATGTTGCTGGAGTACATCATCACAGTGACAATGTTGCTGGAGTACATCATCACAATGACAATGTTGCTGGAGTATATCATCACAACGACAATGTTGCTGGAGTATGTCATCACAACGACAATGTTGCTGGAGTACGTCATCACAACGACAATGTTGCTGGAGTACATCATCACAACGACAATGTTGCTGGAGTATGTCATCACAACGACAATGTTGCTTTAGTACGTCATCACAACGACAATGTTGCTGGAGTATGTCATCACAACGACAATGTTGCTGGAGTACGTCATCACAACGACAATGTTGCTGGAGTACGTCATCACAACGACAATGTTGCTGGAGTATGTCATCACAATGACAATGTTGCTGGAGTACATCATCACAACAACAATGTTGCTGGAGTACGTCATCACAATGACAATGTTGCTGGAGTACATCATCACAACGACAATGGTGTTAGCCCGATATTTTTACAGAGCAATCGGCGCTCGCCGGATGACGTGGTGAATATCAGGCCGGCCGCCTTTACGTCCGAGGACATTTCCTGTACCAGTTTTAGGCTGGGTCCACCTGGATGTCCAGATCACTGAAAATACTCCCTCATCCAACGGTATTCGAACTCATTACCTCCGGATCCGGTAGGCAAGCGTGCTAGACGCTGTACCATCTTGACTACATAGTATAGTATAGTATAGTATAGTATAGTATAGTATAGTATTTCTGTAACTTTTGCAGCTGACTCAGTTAATCCAGGAGGTGGCTGTTATGTCCCCGAGATTACAACAATTAGGTAACTCTCACATCTTCTATACAGTTATCTCTCCGTTGCTGCTGCTGCTGCTGTTGTTGTTGTTGTTGTTGTTGTTGTTGTTGTTGTTGTTGTTGTTGTTGTTGTTGTCGGTATTTGTGCTGATGTTAGTCTTTATTGTCTTTGTGGTGGTTGTTGTTGCTGCTGCTACTGTTCAAAACCAGACACTGGCGACCATGACTTTCCACTTATCTCTATATTCGTGCGAGTATGTTACTGGCGCTTGGGTTTTGATTTTTGTTGCACAGTTGCGTTGGCTAACACACTTGTGAGAGGACAAACAGGAACATACTGTAACAACCGGACAGATTATTCGACAAAGATCTAGAGGAAGACAGTGAGGGAAGTTTCCAGACAGCCTTTCATCATGGCGTGGACAAATGTTCGATGTCTGCAATCGAAGTTCGTTTGACGAGCTAAATACTGACCACCTAATCCTCCATGTAGAGGTCAGCGAGCTAAATATTGACCACCTAATCCTCCATGTAGAGGTCAGCGAGCTAAATATTGACCACCTAATCCTCCATGTAGAGGTCAGCGAGCTAAATATTGACCACCTAATCCTCCATGTAGAGGTCAGCGAGCTAAATACTGACCACCTAATCCTCCATTTAGAAGTCGGCGTGGTCGCCAGGCTTAATGCGCTTGCACTTAGCATTCCGGTGTTTTGACGGCAAGGTACGGGGTTCATTTACTTTGCCGGTCAGTTGGAATTCAACGTTGAATTCCCGTTCAGAAAGCAATGGCAAACTGAACATTAACATGCCTAGTAAATGAACCTGGGGTTTGGGCTTGAACACAACGTCCTGCAAAGGACAACGCACATACCTCCGTGCACTCAAGCCACACATGTGATGGTCCCAGCACTTCACATACCTCCGTACACTCAGGTCACACACGTAATGGTCCCAACAATTCACATACCTCCGTACACTCAGGCCATACATGTGATGGTCCCAGCACTTCACATACCTCCGTACACTCAGGTCACACACGTAATGGTCCCAGCACTTCACATACCTCCGTGCACTCAGGCCATACATGTGATGGTCCCAGCACTTCACATACCTCCGTGCACTCAGGCCATACATGTGATGGTCCCAGCACTTCACATACCCACAGCAGCTTCCTGGTACGGAACGTTTTGTGTATGTACAAATATCATCACGTGACAGAATATAATCATGGCGTTGAAACACGTGACCTCAGGGAAGGATACATTCTGTTGGACATCTGGAAATGTGGAGAAGTGGGATCACCCATGCCCAATGGCCAGACATTTAATGCTGATAATAATAACCAGCAATGGTATTGTTCAGAAGTGTCGTTTTCTACAAGTGATCGTTATGGGGAGAGAATTAGTGGTGATTCATTGACAGAACTGAAATCTTCAAGAACCAGCTGTGAATTTAATGCTAAATCATGGATCACAGAAGAGGACCTTGCAGACAGTATAAGACAATAAACAATATAGAACTCTTTTTGTTGGTGAGAACTTTAATGCAGACAGCGGGATATTCACAGCTCCAGTTGATGGACTCTATGTGACAGCTATTTCATTATGTCTCATCAAGAACGTGGAACTGAATGGGGATGTCAAACACACGCAATGTATGTACCAATCTTCCAGTAGCCAAGTGTGTGAGAGCTCAGCTGCCATGAAACACACAACCGCTTGTGGCGTGGCTGTTGTTACCTTGAATGCTGGTGGTGTGCTGTATTCATGTGTCAACTTTATAGAGAAGAATAGTTATCAGAGAAAATTGTTCTCTTTCCTGTTTGTTATTGCCATGGGTGATATGTCACATAATGTACAGACAAGCTGAAAAATATCTATTGGCAGTCGACATGTTGTTTGGAAGGAAAATCCAAAGAATGCCATGCGTTAGCAGAAAAACCAATGACCAAGTTCTACAAGAAACAAATGAAAACCATAAACTGATTAGAGAAATTATAAATAGACAGTCAACATTTGTTGGGCATGTTATAAGAAGCGATAAACTAGAGAAATTTGTGACAACTAGCAATATTAAGGGGGAAAGAAGATGGGGAAGGCAGAGAAATAAATATCTGGATGGCTTGGTCACGTGGCATGGTCGACACAAGAACACAGTGTTAATCCACGACTCTAGTGGTCACGTGGCATGGTCGACACAAGAACACAGTGTTGATCCACGACTCTAGTGATCACGTAAGATGGCGAAATATGACCGCCCATGCTTATCGACTTGGCACGTGATGATATGTCATATCGAACACACACACACACACACACACACACACACACACTCACACTCACACACAGAACACACAAACAGAATACAGACACGCGTAAAGATAATCATAGACAGAAATGAATAATATGGAGTACATGGAGGGGAGTTGTAGGAGACAGCAAAATATCAGACGGCCTGGTATGGGTAGTTTTATGGCCTGTGCTCCAATGGAGGATAAAGGGCAGAAGATAAAGTCGTTTCAATATGATCTCTTATATACCTTGAACATAATGTAACAACTGGGTAGATGAATGTATAAAGTTGTTTCAACATGCTCTCTTATATTTGTTTTATTTAATGTTGCATATACCTTACGGGACGTTGCAGTCAACACCAGCATTTTTCATCTGCTGTTGATGTACTAGGCAAGGTTTTACGCTCAGTAATTTGCCATTGCTTTCTGAACGATCAGCTCCCATACCACCACGTTATAACACAACGCGACACGGTCTGCTGCACAAATCGGTCGCGGCTGCGTTTTGAACGCCTGGTAAGAGGCTCACGAACCGCGTTCGCAAGTCTAGCCACGGAGATGGCATATATACCTTGAACATAATGTAACAACTGGATAGATGAATGGATAAAATGGTAAAGAAAGGTAGAGTGACATGTTTCTTGACAGCCTTTCATCTGCCACTACCATTTACTGCCAATATAGAACCTTGCGGTGTATAGCAAGGGTGTCTTTGAGCCTGAAGAATTAAGGCCGCCTGGCTAGTGGAGTCTCCGCGAATTGTGCAGGTTAGGATTTTCTTTTTTCCGCCATGGAATACATTATGTCAGCCATTGATACATTCTCTTGGACATTGTGAAGTGTGCAGAAGTATTTTCACACATGTCACTTGGCAAGACATTTGATGATTACGCTGATGATGATAGTTAGCCTTAGTATAGTTTGGCATTGTAGTTTTGTTTTCAACAAGAGAATGAAATGGAGAGAAAACTTGCGTTGATTCTTTTACAGAAGTGAAATCTCCAGGAACTAGATGTGGATTCACTGCTTGGAAGACGTTTACAGGAGAAGTTGCTGTCAACACTACAATAAAACAATACGAGGGAACGAACTGCAATGTTGGTGAGAACTTTAATGCAGACAGCGGGATATTCACAGCTCCAGTTGATGGACTCTATGTGGCAGCTGTTTCATTATATCTCTATAAGAACGAACATCTGCATGTTGGTGTCAAATACAACCAAAGTCTGGATCATGAGTCACGTGTTCCCGTGTGTGGGAGTTCAGCTGTGACGAAACTAACAAGCGCTTGTGGTGTGGGTGTTGTTGACATGAAAGCTGGTGAAGTGTTGTATTCATATGTGAGCCTCATAGAGAAGAATGATAATCTTAAAGAGGTTTACTTTTCGTGTTTTCTATTGGGGTGAGTTCTCTGACATGAGAGCCGCGTTAACCTAGTGGCTAGACACTGTCCTCTCTAACTGGTGGTCAGGGGTTCGAAATGCAGGAGGGCGGACTCGAATTGTTAAACTTGACCTGAGCTCACTTGTGGACCCAGCCCAAAATGGCTACAGGAAATATCTTGGGAAGTAAAGGCGGCCGGCGTGACACTGACCACATCAGCCCCGAGTGTCGTCTGGTCTATACAAGCATGTGTCTGGTCTATATAACCATGTGTCTGGCCTATACAAGCACGTGCCTAGTCTATACAAACATGTGTCTGGTCTATACAAACATGTGTCTGGTCTATACAAACATATGTCCAGCAACGCTATGTGCCTTGAGTCTGGTCTATACAAACATGTGTCTGGTCTATACAAACATGTGTCTGGCCTATATAAACATGTGTCTTGTCTATGCAAACATGTGTCTTGTCTATACAAACATGTGTCTGGTCTATACAAACATGTGTCTTGTCTATACAAACATATGTCTGGTCTATACAAACATGCGTCTGGTCTATACAAACATGTGTCTGGTCTATACAAACATGTGTCTGGTCTATACAAACATGTGTCCAGCACCGCTATGTCCCTTAAGTTGTGCTATAGGGACCTTGTTTATATGACATAGTAAAGTGAGCCAGTAAATGAACCTTGTACACGCCTGTAGATGTTTTGGGCACATGGTTCTAGAATCTAGACCCATATTGTTATAGGACAACAATCGACACTCGGGCAGTGATGTGGTTCTAGACCCATATTGTTATAGGACAATCTACACTCGGGCAGTGATGTGGTTCTCGACCCATATTGTTATAGGACCACCGACACTCGGGCAGTGATGTGGTTCTAGACCCATATTGTTATAGGACAATCTACACTCAGGCAGTGATGTGGTTCTAGACCCATATTGTTATAGGACCACAACCGACACTCGGGCAGTGATGTGGTTCTAGACCCATATTGTTATAGGACCACCGACACTCGGGCAGTGATGTGGTTCTAGACCCATATTGTTATAGGACAATCTAAACTCAGGCAGTGATGTGGTTCTAGACCCATATTGTTATAGGACCACAACCGACACTCGGGCAGTGATGTGGTTCTAGACCCATATTGTTATAGGACCACAACCGACACTCGGGCAGTGATGTGGTTCTAGACCCATATTGTTATAGGACCACCGACACTCGGGCAGTGATGTGGTTCTAGACCCATATTGTTATAGGACCACCGACACTCGGGCAGTGATGTGGTTCTAGACCCATATTGTTATAGGACCACCGACACTCGGGCAGTGATGTGGTTCTAGACCCATATTGTTATAGGACCACCGACACTCGGGCAGTGATGTGGTTCTAGACCCATATTGTTATAGGACCACCGACACTCGGGCAGTGATGTGGTTCTAGACCCATATTGTTATAGGACAATCGACACTCGGGCAGTGATGTGGTTCTAGACCCATATTGTTATAGGACCACAACCGACACTCGGGCAGTGATGTGGTTCTAGACCCATATTGTTATAGGACCACAACCGACACTCGGGCAGTGATGTGGTTCTAGACCCATATTGTTATAGGACCACAACCGACACTCGGGCAGTGATGTGGTTCTAGACCCATATTGTTATAGGACCACAACCGACACTCGGGCAGTGATGTGGTTCTAGACCCATATTGTTATAGGACAATCTACACTCGGGCAGTGATGTGGTTCTAGACCCATATTGTTATAGGACAATCGACACTCGGGCAGTGATGTGGTTCTAGACCCATATTGTTATAGGACAATCTACACTCGGGCAGTGATGTGGTTCTAGACCCATATTGTTATAGCACAACCGACACTCGGGCAGTGATGTGGTTCTAGACCCATATTGTTATAGGACAACCGACACTCGGACAGTGATGTGGTTCTAGACCCATAGTGTTATAGGACAACGACACTCGGGCAGTGATGTGGTTCTAGACACATATTGTTATAGGACAACCGACACTCGGACAGTGATGTGGTTCTAGACCCATAGTGTTATCGGACAATCTACACTCGGGCAGTGATGTGGTTCTAGACTCATATTGTTATAGGCCAACCGACACTCGTGCAGTGATGTGGTTCTAGACCCATATTGTTATAGGACAATCTACACTCGGGCAGTGATGTATCCACATGAGTCACGTGTTCCCGTGTGTGGGAGTTCAGCTGTGACGAAACTAACAAGCGCTTGTGGTGTGGGTGTTGTTGACATGAAAGCTGGTGAAGTGTTGTATTCATATGTGAGCCTCATAGAGAAGAATGATAATCTTAAAGAGGTTTACTTTTCGTGTTTTCTATTGGGGTGAGTTCTCTGACATGAGAGCCGCGTTAACCTAGTGGCTAGACACTGTCCTCTCTAACTGGTGGTCAGGGGTTCGAAATGCAGGAGGGCGGACTCGAATTGTTAAACTTGACCTGAGCTCACTTGTGGACCCAGCCCAAAATGGCTACAGGAAATATCTTGGGAAGTAAAGGCGGCCGGCGTGACACTGACCACATCAGCCCCGAGTGTCGTCTGGTCTATACAAGCATGTGTCTGGTCTATATAACCATGTGTCTGGCCTATACAAGCACGTGCCTAGTCTATACAAACATGTGTCTGGTCTATACAAACATGTGTCTGGTCTATACAAACATATGTCCAGCAACGCTATGTGCCTTGAGTCTGGTCTATACAAACATGTGTCTGGTCTATACAAACATGTGTCTGGCCTATATAAACATGTGTCTTGTCTATGCAAACATGTGTCTTGTCTATACAAACATGTGTCTGGTCTATACAAACATGTGTCTTGTCTATACAAACATATGTCTGGTCTATACAAACATGCGTCTGGTCTATACAAACATGTGTCTGGTCTATACAAACATGTGTCTGGTCTATACAAACATGTGTCCAGCACCGCTATGTCCCTTAAGTTGTGCTATAGGGACCTTGTTTATATGACATAGTAAAGTGAGCCAGTAAATGAACCTTGTACACGCCTGTAGATGTTTTGGGCACATGGTTCTAGAATCTAGACCCATATTGTTATAGGACAACAATCGACACTCGGGCAGTGATGTGGTTCTAGACCCATATTGTTATAGGACAATCTACACTCGGGCAGTGATGTGGTTCTCGACCCATATTGTTATAGGACCACCGACACTCGGGCAGTGATGTGGTTCTAGACCCATATTGTTATAGGACAATCTACACTCAGGCAGTGATGTGGTTCTAGACCCATATTGTTATAGGACCACAACCGACACTCGGGCAGTGATGTGGTTCTAGACCCATATTGTTATAGGACCACCGACACTCGGGCAGTGATGTGGTTCTAGACCCATATTGTTATAGGACAATCTAAACTCAGGCAGTGATGTGGTTCTAGACCCATATTGTTATAGGACCACAACCGACACTCGGGCAGTGATGTGGTTCTAGACCCATATTGTTATAGGACCACAACCGACACTCGGGCAGTGATGTGGTTCTAGACCCATATTGTTATAGGACCACCGACACTCGGGCAGTGATGTGGTTCTAGACCCATATTGTTATAGGACCACCGACACTCGGGCAGTGATGTGGTTCTAGACCCATATTGTTATAGGACCACCGACACTCGGGCAGTGATGTGGTTCTAGACCCATATTGTTATAGGACAATCTACACTCGGGCAGTGATGTGGTTCTAGACCCATATTGTTATAGGACAACCGACACTCTGGCAGTGATGTGGTTCTAGACCCATATTGTTATAGGACAACTGACACTCGGGAGTGATGTGGTTCTAGACCCATAGTGTTATAGGATAACGACACTCAGGCAGTGATGTGGTTCTAGACCCATATTGTTATAGGACAATCTACACTCGGACAGTAATGTGGTTCTAGACTCATATTGTTATAGGACAATCTACACTCGGACAGTAATGTGGTTCTAGACCCATATTGTTATAGGACAAAGACAATCGGGCAGTGATGTGGTTCTAGACCCATATTGTTATAGGACAATCAACACTCAGGCAGTGATGTGGTTCTAGACCCATATTGTTATAGGACAATCAACACTCGGGCAGTGATGTGGTTCTAGACCCATATTGTTATAGGACCACAACCGACACTCGGGCAGTGATGTGGTTCTAGACCCATATTGTTATAGGACCACAACCGACACTCGGGCAGTGATGTGGTTCTAGACCCATATTGTTATAGGACCACAACCGACACTCGGGCAGTGATGTGGTTCTAGACCCATATTGTTATAGGACAATCTACACTCGGGCAGTGATGTGGTTCTAGACCCATATTGTTATAGGACAATCGACACTCGGGCAGTGATGTGGTTCTAGACCCATATTGTTATAGGACAATCTACACTCGGGCAGTGATGTGGTTCTAGACCCATATTGTTATAGCACAATCGACACTCGGGCAGTGATGTGGTTCTAGACCCATATTGTTATAGGACAATCGACACTCGGGCAGTGATGTGGTTCTAGATCCATATTGTTATAGGACAATCGACACTCGGGCAGTGATGTGGTTCTAGACCCATATTGTTATAGGACAATCTACACTCGGGCAGTGATGTGGTTCTAGACCCATATTGTTATAGGCCAACCGACACTCGGGCAGTGATGTGGTTCTAGACCCATATTGTTATAGGACCACAACCGACACTCGGGCAGTGATGTGGTTCTAGACCCATATTGTTATAGGACCACAACCGACACTCGGGCAGTGATGTGGTTCTAGACCCATATTGTTATAGGACCACAACCGACACTCGGGCAGTGATGTGGTTCTAGACCCATATTGTTATAGGACAATCTACACTCGGGCAGTGATGTGGTTCTAGACCCATATTGTTATAGGACAATCGACACTCTGGCAGTGATGTGGTTCTAGACCCATATTATTATAGGACAATCTACACTCGGGCAGTGATGTGGTTCTAGACCCATATTGTTATAGCACAACCGACACTCGGGCAGTGATGTGGTTCTAGACCCATATTGTTATAGGACAACCGACACTCGGACAGTGATGTGGTTCTAGACCCATAGTGTTATAGGACAACGACACTCGGGCAGTGATGTGGTTCTAGACCCATATTGTTATAGGACAACCGACACTCGGACAGTGATGTGGTTCTAGACCCATAGTGTTATAGGACAATCTACACTCGGGCAGTGATGTGGTTCTAGACCCATATTGTTATAGGCCAACCGACACTCGGGCAGTGATGTGGTTCTAGACCCATATTGTTATAGGACAATCTACACTCGGGCAGTGATGTGGTTCTAGACCCATAGTGTTATAGGACAACGACACTCGGGCAGTGATGTGGTTCTAGACCCATATTGTTATAGAACAATCAACACTCGGGCAGTGATGTGGTTCTAGACCCATATTGTTATAAGACAATCTACACTCGGACAGTAATGTGGTTCTAGACCCATATTGTTATAGGACAATCTACACTCGGACAGTAATGTGGTTCTAGACCCATATTGTTATAGGACAATCTACACTCAGGCAGTATTGTGGTTCTAGACCCATATTGTTATAGGACAACCGACACTCTGGCAGTGATGTGGTTCTAGACCCATATTGTTATAGGACAATCTACACTCGGACAGTAATGTGGTTCTAGACCCATATTGTTATAGGACAATCTACACTCGGGCAGTGATGTGGTTCTAGACCCATATTGTTATAGGACAACCGACACTCTGGCAGTGATGTGGTTCTAGACCCATATTGTTATAGGACAATCTACACTCGGACAGTAATGTGGTTCTAGACCCATATTGTTATAGGACAATCTACACTCGGGCAGTGATGTGGTTCTAGACCCATATTGTTATAGGACAATCTACACTCGGGCAGTGATGTGGTTCTAGACCCATAGTGTTATAGGACAACGACACTCGGGCAGTGATGTGGTTCTAGACCCATATTGTTATAGAACAATCAACACTCGGGCAGTGATGTGGTTCTAGACCCATATTGTTATAGGACAATCTACACTCGGACAGTAATGTGGTTCTAGACCCATATTGTTATAGGACAATCTACACTCGGACAGTAATGTGGTTCTAGACCCATATTGTTATAGGACAATCTACACTCAGGCAGTAATGTGGTTCTAGACCCATATTGTTATAGGACAACCGACACTCTGGCAGTGATGTGGTTCTAGACCCATATTGTTATAGGACAATCTACACTCGGACAGTAATGTGGTTCTAGACCCATATTGTTATAGGCAAACCGACACTCGGGCAGTGATGTGGTTCTAGACCTATATTTTTATAGGACAATCTACACTCGGGCAGTGATGTGGTTCTAGACCCATATTGTTATAGGACAACGACACTCGGGCAGTGATGTGGTTCTAGACCCATATTGTTATAGGACAATCTACACTCTGGCAGTGATGTGGTTCTAGACCCATAGTGTTATAGGACAACGACATTCGGGCAGTGATGTGGTTCTAGACCCATATTGTTATAGAACAATTAACACTCGGGCAGTGATGTGGTTCTAGACCCATATTGTTATAGGACAATCTACACTCGGACAGTAATGTGGTTCTAGACCCATATTGTTATAGGACAATCTACACTCAGGCAGTAATGTGGTTCTAGACCCATATTGTTATAGGACAACCGACACTCTGGTAGTGATGTGGTTCTAGACCCATATTGTTATAGGACAATCTACACTCGGACAGTAATGTGGTTCTAGACCCATATTGTTATAGGACAATCTACACTCGGGCAGTGATGTGGTTCTAGACCCATATTGTTATAGGACAATCTACACTCGGGCAGTGACGTGGTTCTAGACCCATATTGTTATAGGCCAACCGGCACTCGGGCAGTGATGTGGTTCTAGACCTATATTGTTATAGGACAATCTACACTCGGGCAGTGATGTGGTTCTAGACCAATATTGTTATAGGACAACGACACTCGGGCATGGATGTGGTTCTAGACCCATATTGTTATAGGACAATCTACACTCGGGCAGTGATGTGGTTCTAGACCCATAGTGTTATAGGACAACGACACTCGGGCAGTGATGTGGTTCTAGACCCATATTGTTATAGAACAATCAACACTCGGGCAGTGATGTGGTTCTAGACCCATATTGTTATAGGACAATCTACACTCGGGCAGTGATGTGGTTCTAGACCCATATTGTTATAGGACAACCGACACTCTGGCAGTGATGTGGTTCTAGACCCATATTGTTATAGGACAACTGACACTCGGGAGTGATGTGGTTCTAGGCCCATAGTGTTATAGGATAACGACACTCAGGCAGTGATGTGGTTCTAGACCCATATTGTTATAGGACAATCTACACTCGGACAGTAATGTGGTTCTAGACCCATATTGTTATAGGACAAAGACAATCGGGCAGTGATGTGGTTCTAGACCCATATTGTTATAGGACAATCAACACTCAGGCAGTGATGTGGTTCTAGACCCATATTGTTATAGGACAATCAACACTCGGGCAGTGATGTGGTTCTAGACCCATATTGTTATAGGACCACAACCGACACTCGGGCAGTGATGTGGTTCTAGACCCATATTGTTATAGGACCACAACCGACACTCGGGCAGTGATGTGGTTCTAGACCCATATTGTTATAGGACCACAACCGACACTCGGGCAGTGATGTGGTTCTAGACCCATATTGTTATAGGACAATCTACACTCGGGCAGTGATGTGGTTCTAGACCCATATTGTTATAGGACAATCGACACTCGGGCAGTGATGTGGTTCTAGACCCATATTGTTATAGGACAATCTACACTCGGGCAGTGATGTGGTTCTAGACCCATATTGTTATAGCACAATCGACACTCGGGCAGTGATGTGGTTCTAGACCCATATTGTTATAGGACAATCGACACTCGGGCAGTGATGTGGTTCTAGATCCATATTGTTATAGGACAATCGACACTCGGGCAGTGATGTGGTTCTAGACCCATATTGTTATAGGACAATCTACACTCGGGCAGTGATGTGGTTCTAGACCCATATTGTTATAGGCCAACCGACACTCGGGCAGTGATGTGGTTCTAGACCCATATTGTTATAGGACCGCAACCGACACTCGGGCATTGATGTGGTTCTAGACCCATATTGTTATAGGACCACAACCGACACTCGGGCAGTGATGTGGTTCTAGACCCATATTGTTATAGGACCACAACCGACACTCGGGCAGTGATGTGGTTCTAGACCCATATTGTTATAGGACAATCTACACTCGGGCAGTGATGTGGTTCTAGACCCATATTGTTATAGGACAATCGACACTCTGGCAGTGATGTGGTTCTAGACCCATATTGTTATAGGACAATCTACACTCGGGCAGTGATGTGGTTCTAGACCCATATTGTTATAGCACAACCGACACTCGGGCAGTGATGTGGTTCTAGACTCATATTGTTATAGGACAACCGACACTCGGACAGTGATGTGGTTCTAGACCCATAGTGTTATAGGACAACGACACTCGGGCAGTGATGTGGTTCTAGACCCATATTGTTATAGGACAACCGACACTCGGACAGTGATGTGGTTCTAGACCCATAGTGTTATAGGACAATCTACACTCGGGCAGTGATGTGGTTCTAGACCCATATTGTTATAGGCCAACCGACACTCGGGCAGTGATGTGGTTCTAGACCCATATTGTTATAGGACAATCTACACTCGGGCAGTGATGTGGTTCTAGACCCATAGTGTTATAGGACAACGACACTCGGGCAGTGATGTGGTTCTAGACCCATATTGTTATAGAACAATCAACACTCGGGCAGTGATGTGGTTCTAGACCCATATTGTTATAGGACCACAACCGACACTCGGGCAGTGATGTGGTTCTAGACCCATATTGTTATAGGACAATCTACACTCGGACAGTAATGTGGTTCTAGACCCATATTGTTATAGGACAATCTACACTCGGACAGTAATGTCGTTCTAGACCCATATTGTTATAGGACAATCTACACTCAGGCAGTAATGTGGTTCTAGACCCATATTGTTATAGGACAACCGACACTCTGGCAGTGATGTGGTTCTAGACCCATATTGTTATAGGACAATCAACACTCGGGCAGTGATGTGGTTCTAGACCCATATTGTTATAGGACCACAACCGACACTCGGGCAGTGATGTGGTTCTAGACCCATATTGTTATAGGACCACAACCGACACTCGAGCAGTGATGTGGTTCTAGACCCATATTGTTATAGGACCACAACCGACACTCGGGCAGTGATGTGGTTCTAGACCCATATTGTTATAGGACAATCTACACTCGGGCAGTGATGTGGTTCTAGACCCATATTGTTATAGGACAATCGACACTCGGGCAGTGATGTGGTTCTAGACCCATATTGTTATAGGACAATCTACACTCGGGCAGTGATGTGGTTCTAGACCCATATTGTTATAGCACAATCGACACTCGGGCAGTGATGTGGTTCTAGATCCATATTGTTATAGGACAATCGACACTCGGGCAGTGATGTGGTTCTAGACCCATATTGTTATAGGACAATCTACACTCGGGCAGTGATGTGGTTCTAGACCCATATTGTTATAGGCCAACCGACACTCGGGCAGTGATGTGGTTCTAGACCCATATTGTTATAGGACCACAACCGACACTCGGGCAGTGATGTGGTTCTAGACCCATATTGTTATAGGACCACAACCGACACTCGGGCAGTGATGTGGTTCTAGACCCATATTGTTATAGGACCACAACCGACACTCGGGCAGTGATGTGGTTCTAGACCCATATTGTTATAGGACAATCTACACTCGGGCAGTGATGTGGTTCTAGACCCATATTGTTATAGGACAATCGACACTCTGGCAGTTATGTGGTTCTAGACCCATATTGTTATAGGACAATCTACACTCGGGCAGTGATGTGGTTCTAGACCCATATTGTTATAGCACAACCGACACTCGGGCAGTGATGTGGTTCTAGACCCATATTGTTATAGGACAACCGACACTCGGGCAGTGATGTGGTTCTAGACCCATATTGTTATAGGACAACCGACACTCGGGCAGTGATGTGGTTCTAGACCCATATTGTTATAGGACAACCGACACTCGGACAGTGATGTGGTTCTAGACCCATAGTGTTATAGGACAATCTACACTCGGGCAGTGATGTGGTTCTAGACCCATATTGTTATAGGCCAACCGACACTCGGGCAGTGATGTGGTTCTAGACCCATATTGTTATAGGACAATCTACACTCGGGCAGTGATGTGGTTCTAGACCCATAGTGTTATAGGACAACGACACTCGGGCAGTGATGTGGTTCTAGACCCATATTGTTATAGGACAATCTACACTCGGACAGTAATGTGGTTCTAGACCCATATTGTTATAAGACAATCTACACTCGGACAGTAATGTGGTTCTAGACCCATATTGTTATAGGACAATCTACACTCGGACAGTAATGTGGTTCTAGACCCATATTGTTATAGGACAATCTACACTCAGGCAGTATTGTGGTTCTAGACCCATATTGTTATAGGACAATCTACACTCAGGCAGTAATGTGGTTCTAGACCCATATTGTTATAGGACAATCTACACTCGGACAGTAATGTGGTTCTAGACCCATATTGTTATAGGACAATCTACACTCGGGCAGTGATGTGGTTCTAGACCCATATTGTTATAGGCCAACCGACACTCGGGCAGTGATGTGGTTCTAGACCCATATTGTTATAGGACAATCTACACTCGGGCAGTGATGTGGTTCTAGACCCATAGTGTTATAGGACAACGACACTCGGGCAGTGATGTGGTTCTAGATCCATATTGTTATAGAACAATCAACACTCGGGCAGTGATGTGGTTCTAGACCCATATTGTTATAGGACAATCTACACTCGGACAGTAATGTGGTTCTAGACCCATATTGTTATAGGACAATCTACACTCGGACAGTAATGTCGTTCTAGACCCATATTGTTATAGGACAATCTACACTCAGGCAGTAATGTGTTTCTAGACCCATATTGTTATAGGACAACCGACACTCTGGCAGTGATGTGGTTCTAGACCCATATTGTTATAGGACAATCTACACTCGGACAGTAATGTGGTTCTAGACCCATATTGTTATAGGACAATCTACACTCGGGCAGTGATGTGGTTCTAGACCCATATTGTTATAGGACAATCTACACTCGGGCAGTGACGTGGTTCTAGACCCATATTGTTATAGGCCAACCGACACTCGGGCAGTGATGTGGTTCTAGACCTTTATTGTTATAGGACAATCTACACTCGGGCAGTGATGTGGTTCTAGACCCATATTGTTATAGGACAACGACACTCGGGCAGTGATGTGGTTCTAGACCCATATTGTTATAGGACAATCTACACTCGGGCAGTGATGTGGTTCTAGACCCATAGTGTTATAGGACAACGAAACTTGGGCAGTGATGTGGTTCTAGACCCATATTGTTATAGAACAATCAACACTCGGGCAGTGATGTGGTTCTAGACCCATATTGTTATAGGACAATCTACACTCGGACAGTAATGTGGTTCTAGACCCATATTGTTATAGGACAATCTACACTCAGGCAGTAATGTGGTTCTAGACCCATATTGTTATAGGACAACCGACACTCTGGCAGTGATGTGGTTCTAGACCCATATTGTTATAGGACAATCTACACTCGGACAGCAATGTGGTTCTAGACCCATATTGTTATAGGACAATCTACACTCGGGCAGTGATGTGGTTCTAGACCCATATTGTTATAGGACAATCTACACTCGGGCAGTGACGTGGTTCTAGACCAATATTGTTATAGGACAATCCACACTCTGGCAGTTATGTGGTTCTAGACCCATATTGTTATAGGCCAACCGACACTCGGGCAGTGATGTGGTTCTAGACCTATATTGTTATAGGACAATCTACACTCGGGCAGTGATGTGGTTCTAGACCCATATTGTTATAGGACAACGACACTCGGGCAGTGATGTGGTTCTAGACCTATATTGTTATAGGACAATCAACACTCGGGCAGTGATGTGGTTCTAGACCCATATTGTTATAGGCCAACCGACACTCGGGCAGTGTTGTGGTTCTAGACCCATATTGTTATAGGCCAACCGACACTCGGGCAGTGATGTGGTTCTAGACCTATATTGTTATAGGACAATCTACACTCGGGCAGTGATGTGGTTCTAGACCCATATTGTTATAGGACAACGACACTCGGGCAGTGATGTGGTTCTAGACCCATATTGTTATAGGACAATCTACACTCGGGCAGTGATGTGGTTCTAGACCCATAGTGTTATAGGACAACGACACTCGGGGAGTGATGTGGTTCTAGACCCATATTGTTATAGAACAATCAACACTCGGGCAGTGATGTGGTTCTAGACCCATATTGTTATAGGACAATCTACACTCGGGCAGTGATGTGGTTCTAGACCCATATTGTTATAGGACAACCGACACTCTGGCAGTGATGTGGTTCTAGACCCATATTGTTATAGGACAATCTACACTCGGACAGTAATGTGGATCTAGACCCATATTGTTATAGGACAACGACAATCGGGCAGTGATGTGGTTCTAGACCCATATTGTTATAGGACAATCAACACTCAGGCAGTGATGTGGTTCTAGACCCATATTGTTATAGGACCACAACCGACACTCGGGCAGTGATGTGGTTCTAGACCCATATTGTTATAGGTCCACAACCGACACTCGGGCAGTGATGTGGTTCTAGACCCATATTGTTATAGGACCACAACCGACACTCGGGCAGTGATGTGGTTCTAGACCCATATTGTTATAGGACCACAACCGACACTCGGGCAGTGATGTGGTTCTAGACCCATATTGTTATAGGACAATCTACACTCGGGCAGTGATGTGGTTCTAGACCCATATTGTTATAGGACGATCGACACTCGGGCAGTGATGTGGTTCTAGACCCATATTGTTATAGGACAATCTACACTCGGGCAGTGATGTGGTTCTAGACCCATATTGTTATAGCACAATCGACACTCGGGCAGTGATGTGGTTCTGGACCCATATTGTTATAGGACAATCGACACTCGGGCAGTGATGTGGTTCTAGATACATATTGTTATAGGACAATCGACACTCGGGCAGTGATGTGGTTCTAGACCCATATTGTTATAGGACAATCTACACTCGGGCAGTGATGTGGTTCTAGACCCATATTGTTATAGGCCAACCGACACTCGGGCAGTGATGTGGTTCTAGACCCATATTGTTATAGGACAACCGACAATCGGACAGTGATGTGGTTCTAGACCCATAGTGTTATAGGACAACGACACTCGGGCAGTGATTTGGTTCTAGACCCATATTGTTATAGGACAACCGACACTCGGACAGTGATGTGGTTCTAGACCCATAGTGTTATAGGACAATCTACACTCGGGCAGTGATGTGGTTCTAGACTCATATTGTTATAGGCCAACCGACACTCGGGCAGTGATGTGGTTCTAGATCCATATTGTTATAGGACAATCTACACTCGGGCAGTGATGTGGTTCAAGACCCATAGTGTTATAGGACAACGACACTCGGGCAGTGATGTGGTTCTAGAACCATATTGTTATAGAACAATCAACACTCGGGCAGTGATGTGGTTCTAGACCCATATTGTTATAGGACAATCTACACTCGGACAGTAATGTGGTTCTAGACCCATATTGTTATAGGACAATCTACACTCGGACAGTAATGTGGTTCTAGACCCATATTGTTATAGGACAATCTACACTCAGGCAGTAATGTGGTTCTAGACCCATATTGTTATTGGACAACCGACACTCTGGCAGTGATGTGGTTCTAGACCCATATTGTTATAGGACAATCTACACTCGGACAGTAATGTGGTTCTAGACCCATATTGTTATAGGACAATCTACACTCGGGCAGTGATGTGGTTCTAGACCCATATTGTTATAGGACAATCTACACTCGGGCAGTGACGTGGTTCTAGACCCATATTGTTATAGGCCAACCGACACTCGGGCAGTGATGTGGTTCTAGACCTATATTGTTATAGGACAATCAACACTCAGACAGTGATGTGGTTCTAGACCCATATTGTTATAGGACAACGACACTCGGGCAGTGATATGGTTCTAGACCCATATTGTTATAGGACAATCTACACTCGGGCAGTGATGTGGTTCTAGACCCATAGTGTTATAGGACAACGACACTCGGGCAGTGATGTGGTTCTAGACCCATATTGTTATAGAACAATCAACACTCGGGCAGTGATGTGGTTCTAGACCCATATTGTTATATGACAATCTACACTCGGACAGTAATGTGGTTCTAGACCCATATTGTTATAGGACAATCTACACTCAGGCAGTAATGTGGTTCTAGACCCATATTGTTATAGGACAACCGACACTCTGGCAGTGATGTGGTTCTAGACCCATATTGTTATAGGACAATCTACACTCGGACAGTAATGTGGTTCTAGACCCATATTGTTATAGGACAATCTACACTCGGGCAGTGATGTGGTTCTAGACCCATATTGTTATAGGACAATCTACACTCGGGCAGTGACGTGGTTCTAGACCCATATTGTTATAGGCCAACCGACACTCGGGCAGTGATGTGGTTCTAGACCTATATTGTTATAGGACAATCTACACTCGGGCAGTGATGTGGTTCTAGACCCATATTGTTATAGGACAACGACACTCGGGCAGTGATGTGGTTCTAGACCCATATTGTTATAGGACAATCTACACTCGGGCAGTGATGTGGTTCTAGACCCATAGTGTTATAGGACAACGACACTCGGGCAGTGATGTGGTTCTAGACCCATATTGTTATAGAACAATCAACACTCGGGCAGTGATGTGGTTCTAGACCCATATTGTTATAGGACAATCTACACTCGGACAGTAATGTGGTTCTAGACCCATATTGTTATAGGACAATCTACCCTCAGGCAGTAATGTGGTTCTAGACCCATATTGTTATAGGACAACCGACACTCTGGCAGTGATGTGGTTCTAGACCCATATTGTTATAGGACAATCTACACTCGGACAGTAATGTGGTTCTAGACCCATATTGTTATAGGACAATCTACACTCGGGCAGTGATGTGGTTCTAGACCCATAATGTTATAGGACAATCTACACTCGGGCAGTGACGTGGTTCTAGACCCATATTGTTATTGGCCAACCGACACTCGGGCAGTGATGTGGTTCTAGACCTATATTGTTATAGGACAATCTACACTCGGGCAGTGATGTGGTTCTAGACCCATATTGTTATAGGACAACGACACTCGGGCAGTGATGTGGTTCTAGACCCATATTGTTATAGGACAATCTACACTCGGGCAGTGATGTGGTTCTAGACCCATAGTGTTATAGGACAACGACACTCGGGCAGTGATGTGGTTCTAGACCCATATTGTTATAGAACAATTAACACTCGGGCAGTGATGTGGTTCTAGACCCATATTGTTATAGGACAATCTACACTCGGGCAGTGATGTGGTTCTAGACCCATATTGTTATAGGACAACCGACACTCTGGCAGTGATGTGGTTCTAGACCCATATTGTTATAGGACAACTGACACTCGGGAGTGATGTGGTTCTAGACCCATATTGTTATAGGATAACGACACTCAGGCAGTGATGTGGTTCTAGACCCATATTGTTATAGGACAATCTACACTCGGACAGTAATGTGGTTCTAGACCCATATTGTTATAGGACAACGACAATCGGGCAGTGATGTGGTTCTAGACCCATATTGTTATAGGACAATCAACACTCAGGCAGTGATGTGGTTCTAGACCCATATTGTTATAGGACAATCAACACTCGGGCAGTGATGTGGTTCTAGACCCATATTGTTATAGGACCACAACCGACACTCGGGCAGTGATGTGGTTCTAGACCCATATTGTTATAGGACAATCTACACTCGGGCAGTGATGTGGTTCTAGACCCATAGTGTTATAGGACAACGACACTCGGGCAGTGATGTGGTTCTAGACCCATATTGTTATAGAACAATCAACACTCGGGCAGTGATGTGGTTCTAGACCCATATTGTTATAGGACAATCTACACTCGGACAGTAATGTGGTTCTAGACCCATATTGTTATAGGACAATCTACACTCGGACAGTAATGTCGTTCTAGACCCATATTGTTATAGGACAATCTACACTCAGGCAGTAATGTGTTTCTAGACCCATATTGTTATAGGACAACCGACACTCTGGCAGTGATGTGGTTCTAGACCCATATTGTTATAGGACAATCTACACTCGGACAGTAATGTGGTTCTAGACCCATATTGTTATAGGACAATCTACACTCGGGCAGTGATGTGGTTCTAGACCCATATTGTTATAGGACAATCTACACTCGGGCAGTGACGTGGTTCTAGACCCATATTGTTATAGGCCAACCGACACTCGGGCAGTGATGTGGTTCTAGACCTTTATTGTTATAGGACAATCTACACTCGGGCAGTGATGTGGTTCTAGACCCATATTGTTATAGGACAACGACACTCGGGCAGTGATGTGGTTCTAGACCCATATTGTTATAGGACAATCTACACTCGGGCAGTGATGTGGTTCTAGACCCATAGTGTTATAGGACAACGAAACTTGGGCAGTGATGTGGTTCTAGACCCATATTGTTATAGAACAATCAACACTCGGGCAGTGATGTGGTTCTAGACCCATATTGTTATAGGACAATCTACACTCGGACAGTAATGTGGTTCTAGACCCATATTGTTATAGGACAATCTACACTCAGGCAGTAATGTGGTTCTAGACCCATATTGTTATAGGACAACCGACACTCTGGCAGTGATGTGGTTCTAGACCCATATTGTTATAGGACAATCTACACTCGGACAGCAATGTGGTTCTAGACCCATATTGTTATAGGACAATCTACACTCGGGCAGTGATGTGGTTCTAGACCCATATTGTTATAGGACAATCTACACTCGGGCAGTGACGTGGTTCTAGACCAATATTGTTATAGGACAATCCACACTCTGGCAGTTATGTGGTTCTAGACCCATATTGTTATAGGCCAACCGACACTCGGGCAGTGATGTGGTTCTAGACCTATATTGTTATAGGACAATCTACACTCGGGCAGTGATGTGGTTCTAGACCCATATTGTTATAGGACAACGACACTCGGGCAGTGATGTGGTTCTAGACCTATATTGTTATAGGACAATCAACACTCGGGCAGTGATGTGGTTCT
Organism: Cepaea hortensis; assembly: GCA_963921405.1. Classification (NCBI taxonomy): domain Eukaryota; kingdom Metazoa; phylum Mollusca; class Gastropoda; order Stylommatophora; family Helicidae; genus Cepaea; species Cepaea hortensis. The sequence continues at coordinate 15,374,304 of OY992891.1, forward strand.
AGACCCATATTGTTATAGGCCAACCGACACTCGGGCAGTGTTGTGGTTCTAGACCCATATTGTTATAGGCCAACCGACACTCGGGCAGTGATGTGGTTCTAGACCTATATTGTTATAGGACAATCTACACTCGGGCAGTGATGTGGTTCTAGACCCATATTGTTATAGGACAACGACACTCGGGCAGTGATGTGGTTCTAGACCCATATTGTTATAGGACAATCTACACTCGGGCAGTGATGTGGTTCTAGACCCATAGTGTTATAGGACAACGACACTCGGGGAGTGATGTGGTTCTAGACCCATATTGTTATAGAACAATCAACACTCGGGCAGTGATGTGGTTCTAGACCCATATTGTTATAGGACAATCTACACTCGGGCAGTGATGTGGTTCTAGACCCATATTGTTATAGTACAACCGACACTCTGGCAGTGATGTGGTTCTAGACCCATATTGTTATAGGACAATCTACACTCGGACAGTAATGTGGATCTAGACCCATATTGTTATAGGACAACGACAATCGGGCAGTGATGTGGTTCTAGACCCATATTGTTATAGGACAATCAACACTCAGGCAGTGATGTGGTTCTAGACCCATATTGTTATAGGACCACAACCGACACTCGGGCAGTGATGTGGTTCTAGACCCATATTGTTATAGGACCACAACCGACACTCGGGCAGTGATGTGGTTCTAGACCCATATTGTTATAGGACCACAACCGACACTCGGGCAGTGATGTGGTTCTAGACCCATATTGTTATAGGACCACAACCGACACTCGGGCAGTGATGTGGTTCTAGACCCATATTGTTATAGGACAATCTACACTCGGGCAGTGATGTGGTTCTAGACCCATATTGTTATAGGACAATCGACACTCGGGCAGTGATGTGGTTCTAGACCCATATTGTTATAGGACAATCTACACTCGGGCAGTGATGTGGTTCTAGACCCATATTGTTATAGCACAATCGACACTCGGGCAGTGATGTGGTTCTGGACCCATATTGTTATAGGACAATCGACACTCGGGCAGTGATGTGGTTCTAGATCCATATTGTTATAGGACAATCGACACTCGGGCAGTGATGTGGTTCTAGACCCATATTGTTATAGGACAATCTAAACTCGGGCAGTGATGTGGTTCTAGACCCATATTGTTATAGGCCAACCGACACTCGGGCAGTGATGTGGTTCTAGACCCATATTGTTATAGGACAACCGACAATCGGACAGTGATGTGGTTCTAGACCCATAGTGTTATAGGACAACGACACTCGGGCAGTGATTTGGTTCTAGACCCATATTGTTATAGGACAACCGACACTCGGACAGTGATGTGGTTCTAGACCCATAGTGTTATAGGACAATCTACACTCGGGCAGTGATGTGGTTCTAGACTCATATTGTTATAGGCCAACCGACACTCGGGCAGTGATGTGGTTCTAGATCCATATTGTTATAGGACAATCTACACTCGGGCAGTGATGTGGTTCAAGACCCATAGTGTTATAGGACAACGACACTCGGGCAGTGATGTGGTTCTAGAACCATATTGTTATAGAACAATCAACACTCGGGCAGTGATGTGGTTCTAGACCCATATTGTTATAGGACAATCTACACTCGGACAGTAATGTGGTTCTAGACCCATATTGTTATAGGACAATCTACACTCGGACAGTAATGTGGTTCTAGACCCATATTGTTATAGGACAATCTACACTCAGGCAGTAATGTGGTTCTAGACCCATATTGTTATTGGACAACCGACACTCTGGCAGTGATGTGGTTCTAGACCCATATTGTTATAGGACAATCTACACTCGGACAGTAATGTGGTTCTAGACCCATATTGTTATAGGACAATCTACACTCGGGCAGTGATGTGGTTCTAGACCCATATTGTTATAGGACAATCTACACTCGGGCAGTGACGTGGTTCTAGACCCATATTGTTATAGGCCAACCGACACTCGGGCAGTGATGTGGTTCTAGACCTATATTGTTATAGGACAATCAACACTCAGACAGTGATGTGGTTCTAGACCCATATTGTTATAGGACAACGACACTCGGGCAGTGATGTGGTTCTAGACCCATATTGTTATAGGACAATCTACACTCGGGCAGTGATGTGGTTCTAGACCCATAGTGTTATAGGACAACGACACTCGGGCAGTGATGTGGTTCTAGACCCATATTGTTATATGACAATCTACACTCGGACAGTAATGTGGTTCTAGACCCATATTGTTATAGGACAATCTACACTCAGGCAGTAATGTGGTTCTAGACCCATATTGTTATAGGACAACCGACACTCTGGCAGTGATGTGGTTCTAGACCCATATTGTTATAGGACAATCTACACTCGGACAGTAATGTGGTTCTAGACCCATATTGTTATAGGACAATCTACACTCGGGCAGTGATGTGGTTCTAGACCCATATTGTTATAGGACAATCTACACTCGGGCAGTGACGTGGTTCTAGACCCATATTGTTATAGGCCAACCGACACTCGGGCAGTGATGTGGTTCTAGACCTATATTGTTATAGGACAATCTACACTCGGGCAGTGATGTGGTTCTAGACCCATATTGTTATAGGACAACGACACTCGGGCAGTGATGTGGTTCTAGACCCATATTGTTATAGGACAATCTACACTCGGGCAGTGATGTGGTTCTAGACCCATAGTGTTATAGGACAACGACACTCGGGCAGTGATGTGGTTCTAGACCCATATTGTTATAGAACAATCAACACTCGGGCAGTGATGTGGTTCTAGACCCATATTGTTATAGGACAATCTACACTCGGACAGTAATGTGGTTCTAGACCCATATTGTTATAGGACAATCTACCCTCAGGCAGTAATGTGGTTCTAGACCCATATTGTTATAGGACAACCGACACTCTGGCAGTGATGTGGTTCTAGACCCATATTGTTATAGGACAATCTACACTCGGACAGTAATGTGGTTCTAGACCCATATTGTTATAGGACAATCTACACTCGGGCAGTGATGTGGTTCTAGACCCATAATGTTATAGGACAATCTACACTCGGGCAGTGACGTGGTTCTAGACCCATATTGTTATTGGCCAACCGACACTCGGGCAGTGATGTGGTTCTAGACCTATATTGTTATAGGACAATCTACACTCGGGCAGTGATGTGGTTCTAGACCCATATTGTTATAGGACAACGACACTCGGGCAGTGATGTGGTTCTAGACCCATATTGTTATAGGACAATCTACACTCGGGCAGTGATGTGGTTCTAGACCCATAGTGTTATAGGACAACGACACTCGGGCAGTGATGTGGTTCTAGACCCATATTGTTATAGAACAATTAACACTCGGGCAGTGATGTGGTTCTAGACCCATATTGTTATAGGACAATCTACACTCGGGCAGTGATGTGGTTCTAGACCCATATTGTTATAGGACAACCGACACTCTGGCAGTGATGTGGTTCTAGACCCATATTGTTATAGGACAACTGACACTCGGGAGTGATGTGGTTCTAGACCCATATTGTTATAGGATAACGACACTCAGGCAGTGATGTGGTTCTAGACCCATATTGTTATAGGACAATCTACACTCGGACAGTAATGTGGTTCTAGACCCATATTGTTATAGGACAACGACAATCGGGCAGTGATGTGGTTCTAGACCCATATTGTTATAGGACAATCAACACTCAGGCAGTGATGTGGTTCTAGACCCATATTGTTATAGGACAATCAACACTCGGGCAGTGATGTGGTTCTAGACCCATATTGTTATAGGACCACAACCGACACTCGGGCAGTGATGTGGTTCTAGACCCATATTGTTATAGGACCACATCCGACACTCGGACAGTGATGTGGTTCTAGACCCATAGTGTTATAGGACAACGACACTCGGGCAGTGATGTGGTTCTAGACCCATATTGTTATAGGACAACCGACACTCGAACAGTGATGTGGTTCTAGACCCATAGTGTTATTGGAAAATCTACACTCGGGCAGTGATGTGGTTCTAGACCCATATTGTTATAGGCCAACCGACACTCGGGCAGTGATGTGGTTCTAGACCCATATTGTTATAGGACAATCTACACTCGGGCAGTGATGTGGTTCTAGACCCATAGTGTTATAGGACAACGACACTCGGGCAGTGATGTGGTTCTAGACCCATATTGTTATAGAACAATCAACACTCGGGCAGTGATGTGGTTCTAGACCCATATTGTTATAGGACAATCTACACTCGGACAGTAATGTGGTTCTAGACCCATATTGTTATAGGACAATCTACACTCGGACAGTAATGTGGTTCTAGACCCATATTGTTATAGGACAATCTACACTCAGGCAGTAATGTGGTTCTAGACCCATATTGTTATAGGACAACCGACACTCTGGCAGTGATGTGGTTCTAGACCCATATTGTTATAGGACAATCTACACTCGGACAGTAATGTGGTTCTAGACCCATATTGTTATAGGACAATCTACACTCGGGCAGTGATGTGGTTCTAGACCCATATTGTTATAGGACAATCTACACTCGGGCAGTGACGTGGTTCTAGACCCATATTGTTATAGGCCAACCGACACTCGGGCAGTGATGTGGTTCTAGACCTATATTGTTATAGGACAATCTACACTCGGGCAGTGATGTGGTTCTAGACCCATATTGTTATAGGACAACGACACTCGGGCAGTGATGTGGTTCTAGACCCATATTGTTATAGGACAATCTACACTCGGGCAGTGATGTGGTTCTAGACCCATAGTGTTATAGGACAACGACACTCGGGCAGTGATGTGGTTCTAGACCCATATTGTTATAGAACAATCAACACTCGGGCAGTGATGTGGTTCTAGACCCATATTGTTATAGGACAATCTACACTCGGACAGTAATGTGGTTCTAGACCCATATTGTTATAGGACAATCTACACTCAGGCAGTAATGTGGTTCTAGACCCATATTGTTATAGGACAACCGACACTCTGGCAGTGATGTGGTTCTAGACCCATATTGTTATAGGACAATCTACACTCGGACAGTAATGTGGTTCTAGACCCATATTGTTATAGGACAATCTACACTCGGGCAGTGATGTGGTTCTAGACCCATATTGTTATAGGACAATCTACACTCGGGCAGTTGCGTGGTTCTAGACCCATATTGTTATAGGCCAACCGACACTCGGGCAGTGATGTGGTTCTAGACCTATATTGTTATAGGACAATCTACACTCGGGCAGTGATGTGGTTCTAGACCCATATTGTTATAGGACAACGACACTCGGGCAGTGATGTGGTTCTAGACCCATATTGTTATAGGACAATCTACACTCGGGCAGTGATGTGGTTCTAGACCCATAGTGTTATAGGACAACGACACTCGGGCAGTGATGTGGTTCTAGACCCATATTGTTATAGAACAATCAACACTCGGGCAGTGATGTGGTTCTAGACCCATATTGTTATAGGACAATCTACACTCGGGCAGTGATGTGGTTCTAGACCCATATTGTTATAGGACAACCGACACTCTGGCAGTGATGTGGTTCTAGAGCCATATTGTTATAGGACAACTGACACTCGGGAGTGATGTGGTTCTAGACCCATATTGTTATAGGACAACGACACTCGGGCAGTGATGTGGTTCTAGACCCATAGTGTTATAGGACAACGACACTCGGGCAGTGATGTGGTTCTAGACCCATATTGTTATAGAACAATTAACACTCGGGCAGTGATGTGGTTCTAGACCCATATTGTTATAGGACAATCTACACTCGGGCAGTGATGTGGTTCTAGACCCATATTGTTATAGGACAACCGACACTCTGGCAGTGATGTGGTTCTAGACCCATATTGTTATAGGACAACTGACACTCGGGAGTGATGTGGTTCTAGACCCATATTGTTATAGGATAACGACACTCAGGCAGTGATGTGGTTCTAGACCCATATTGTTATAGGACAATCTACACTCGGACAGTAATGTGGTTCTAGACCCATATTGTTATAGGACAACGACAATCGGGCAGTGATGTGGTTCTAGACCCATATTGTCATAGGACAATCAACACTCAGGCAGTGATGTGGTTCTAGACCCATATTGTTATAGGACAATCAACACTCGGGCAGTGATGTGGTTCTAGACCCATATTGTTATAGGACCACAACCGACACTCGGGCAGTGATGTGGTTCTAGACCCATATTGTTATAGGACCACATCCGACACTCGGACAGTGATGTGGTTCTAGACCCATAGTGTTATAGGACAACGACACTCGGGCAGTGATGTGGTTCTAGACCCATATTGTTATAGGACAACCGACACTCGAACAGTGATGTGGTTCTAGACCCATAGTGTTATTGGAAAATCTACACTCGGGCAGTGATGTGGTTCTAGACCCATATTGTTATAGGCCAACCGACACTCGGGCAGTGATGTGGTTCTAGACCCATATTGTTATAGGACAATCTACACTCGGGCAGTGATGTGGTTCTAGACCCATAGTGTTATAGGACAACGACACTCGGGCAGTGATGTGGTTCTAGACCCATATTGTTATAGAACAATCAACACTCGGGCAGTGATGTGGTTCTAGACCCATATTGTTATAGGACAATCTACACTCGGACAGTAATGTGGTTCTAGACCCATATTGTTATAGGACAATCTACACTCGGACAGTAATGTGGTTCTAGACCCATATTGTTATAGGACAATCTACACTCAGGCAGTAATGTGGTTCTAGACCCATATTGTTATAGGACAACCGACACTCTGGCAGTGATGTGGTTCTAGACCCATATTGTTATAGGACAATCTACACTCGGACAGTAATGTGGTTCTAGACCCATATTGTTATAGGACAATCTACACTCGGGCAGTGATGTGGTTCTAGACCCATATTGTTATAGGACAATCTACACTCGGGCAGTGACGTGGTTCTAGACCCATATTGTTATAGGCCAACCGACACTCGGGCAGTGATGTGGTTCTAGACCTATATTGTTATAGGACAATCTACACTCGGGCAGTGATGTGGTTCTAGACCCATATTGTTATAGGACAACGACACTCGGGCAGTGATGTGGTTCTAGACCCATATTGTTATAGGACAATCTACACTCGGGCAGTGATGTGGTTCTAGACCCATAGTGTTATAGGACAACGACACTCGGGCAGTGATGTGGTTCTAGACCCATATTGTTATAGAACAATCAACACTCGGGCAGTGATGTGGTTCTAGACCCATATTGTTATAGGACAATCTACACTCGGGCAGTGATGTGGTTCTAGACCCATAATGTTATAGGACAATCTTCACTCGGGCAGTGACGTGGTTCTAGACCCATATTGTTATTGGCCAACCGACACTCGGGCAGTGATGTGGTTCTAGACCTATATTGTTATAGGACAATCTACACTCGGGCAGTGATGTGGTTCTAGACCCATATTGTTATAGGACAACGACACTCGGGCAGTGATGTGGTTCTAGACCCATATTGTTATAGGACAATCTACACTCGGGCAGTGATGTGGTTCTAGACCCATAGTGTTATAGGACAACGACACTCGGGCAGTGATGTGGTTCTAGACCCATATTGTTATAGAACAATTAACACTCGGGCAGTGATGTGGTTCTAGACCCATATTGTTATAGGACAATCTACACTCGGGCAGTGATGTGGTTCTAGACCCATATTGTTATAGGACAACCGACACTCTGGCAGTGATGTGGTTCTAGACCCATATTGTTATAGGACAACTGACACTCGGGAGTGATGTGGTTCTAGACCCATATTGTTATAGGATAACGACACTCAGGCAGTGATGTGGTTCTAGACCCATATTGTTATAGGACAATCTACACTCGGACAGTAATGTGGTTCTAGACCCATATTGTTATAGGACAACGACAATCGGGCAGTGATGTGGTTCTAGACCCATATTGTTATAGGACAATCAACACTCAGGCAGTGATGTGGTTCTAGACCCATATTGTTATAGGACAATCAACACTCGGGCAGTGATGTGGTTCTAGACCCATATTGTTATAGGACCACAACCGACACTCGGGCAGTGATGTGGTTCTAGACCCATATTGTTATAGGACCACATCCGACACTCGGACAGTGATGTGGTTCTAGACCCATAGTGTTATAGGACAACGACACTCGGGCAGTGATGTGGTTCTAGACCCATATTGTTATAGGACAACCGACACTCGAACAGTGATGTGGTTCTAGACCCATAGTGTTATTGGAAAATCTACACTCGGGCAGTGATGTGGTTCTAGACCCATATTGTTATAGGCCAACCGACACTCGGGCAGTGATGTGGTTCTAGACCCATATTGTTATAGGACAATCTACACTCGGGCAGTGATGTGGTTCTAGACCCATAGTGTTATAGGACAACGACACTCGGGCAGTGATGTGGTTCTAGACCCATATTGTTATAGAACAATCAACACTCGGGCAGTGATGTGGTTCTAGACCCATATTGTTATAGGACAATCTACACTCGGACAGTAATGTGGTTCTAGACCCATATTGTTATAGGACAATCTACACTCGGACAGTAATGTGGTTCTAGACCCATATTGTTATAGGACAATCTACACTCAGGCAGTAATGTGGTTCTAGACCCATATTGTTATAGGACAACCGACACTCTGGCAGTGATGTGGTTCTAGACCCATATTGTTATAGGACAATCTACACTCGGACAGTAATGTGGTTCTAGACCCATATTGTTATAGGACAATCTACACTCGGGCAGTGATGTGGTTCTAGACCCATATTGTTATAGGACAATCTACACTCGGGCAGTGACGTGGTTCTAGACCCATATTGTTATAGGCCAACCGACACTCGGGCAGTGATGTGGTTCTAGACCTATATTGTTATAGGACAATCTACACTCGGGCAGTGATGTGGTTCTAGACCCATATTGTTATAGGACAACGACACTCGGGCAGTGATGTGGTTCTAGACCCATATTGTTATAGGACAATCTACACTCGGGCAGTGATGTGGTTCTAGACCCATAGTGTTATAGGACAACGACACTCGGGCAGTGATGTGGTTCTAGACCCATATTGTTATAGAACAATCAACACTCGGGCAGTGATGTGGTTCTAGACCCATATTGTTATAGGACAATCTACACTCGGACAGTAATGTGGTTCTAGACCCATATTGTTATAGGACAATCTACACTCAGGCAGTAATGTGGTTCTAGACCCATATTGTTATAGGACAACCGACACTCTGGCAGTGATGTGGTTCTAGACCCATATTGTTATAGGACAATCTACACTCGGACAGTAATGTGGTTCTAGACCCATATTGTTATAGGACAATCTACACTCGGGCAGTGATGTGGTTCTAGACCCATATTGTTATAGGACAATCTACACTCGGGCAGTTGCGTGGTTCTAGACCCATATTGTTATAGGCCAACCGACACTCGGGCAGTGATGTGGTTCTAGACCTATATTGTTATAGGACAATCTACACTCGGGCAGTGATGTGGTTCTAGACCCATATTGTTATAGGACAACGACACTCGGGCAGTGATGTGGTTCTAGACCCATATTGTTATAGGACAATCTACACTCGGGCAGTGATGTGGTTCTAGACCCATAGTGTTATAGGACAACGACACTCGGGCAGTGATGTGGTTCTAGACCCATATTGTTATAGAACAATCAACACTCGGGCAGTGATGTGGTTCTAGACCCATATTGTTATAGGACAATCTACACTCGGGCAGTGATGTGGTTCTAGACCCATATTGTTATAGGACAACCGACACTCTGGCAGTGATGTGGTTCTAGAGCCATATTGTTATAGGACAACTGACACTCGGGAGTGATGTGGTTCTAGACCCATATTGTTATAGGACAACGACACTCGGGCAGTGATGTGGTTCTAGACCCATAGTGTTATAGGACAACGACACTCGGGCAGTGATGTGGTTCTAGACCCATATTGTTATAGAACAATTAACACTCGGGCAGTGATGTGGTTCTAGACCCATATTGTTATAGGACAATCTACACTCGGGCAGTGATGTGGTTCTAGACCCATATTGTTATAGGACAACCGACACTCTGGCAGTGATGTGGTTCTAGACCCATATTGTTATAGGACAACTGACACTCGGGAGTGATGTGGTTCTAGACCCATATTGTTATAGGATAACGACACTCAGGCAGTGATGTGGTTCTAGACCCATATTGTTATAGGACAATCTACACTCGGACAGTAATGTGGTTCTAGACCCATATTGTTATAGGACAACGACAATCGGGCAGTGATGTGGTTCTAGACCCATATTGTTATAGGACAATCAACACTCAGGCAGTGATGTGGTTCTAGACCCATATTGTTATAGGACAATCAACACTCGGGCAGTGATGTGGTTCTAGACCCATATTGTTATAGGACCACAACCGACACTCGGGCAGTGATGTGGTTCTAGACCCATATTGTTATAGGACCACATCCGACACTCGGACAGTGATGTGGTTCTAGACCCATAGTGTTATAGGACAACGACACTCGGGCAGTGATGTGGTTCTAGACCCATATTGTTATAGGACAACCGACACTCGAACAGTGATGTGGTTCTAGACCCATAGTGTTATTGGAAAATCTACACTCGGGCAGTGATGTGGTTCTAGACCCATATTGTTATAGGCCAACCGACACTCGGGCAGTGATGTGGTTCTAGACCCATATTGTTATAGGACAATCTACACTCGGGCAGTGATGTGGTTCTAGACCCATAGTGTTATAGGACAACGACACTCGGGCAGTGATGTGGTTCTAGACCCATATTGTTATAGAACAATCAACACTCGGGCAGTGATGTGGTTCTAGACCCATATTGTTATAGGACAATCTACACTCGGACAGTAATGTGGTTCTAGACCCATATTGTTATAGGACAATCTACACTCGGACAGTAATGTGGTTCTAGACCCATATTGTTATAGGACAATCTACACTCAGGCAGTAATGTGGTTCTAGACCCATATTGTTATAGGACAACCGACACTCTGGCAGTGATGTGGTTCTAGACCCATATTGTTATAGGACAATCTACACTCGGACAGTAATGTGGTTCTAGACCCATATTGTTATAGGACAATCTACACTCGGGCAGTGATGTGGTTCTAGACCCATATTGTTATAGGACAATCTACACTCGGGCAGTGACGTGGTTCTAGACCCATATTGTTATAGGCCAACCGACACTCGGGCAGTGATGTGGTTCTAGACCTATATTGTTATAGGACAATCTACACTCGGGCAGTGATGTGGTTCTAGACCCATATTGTTATAGGACAACGACACTCGGGCAGTGATGTGGTTCTAGACCCATATTGTTATAGGACAATCTACACTCGGGCAGTGATGTGGTTCTAGACCCATAGTGTTATAGGACAACGACACTCGGGCAGTGATGTGGTTCTAGACCCATATTGTTATAGAACAATCAACACTCGGGCAGTGATGTGGTTCTAGACCCATATTGTTATAGGACAATCTACACTCGGACAGTAATGTGGTTCTAGACCCATATTGTTATAGGACAATCTACACTCAGGCAGTAATGTGGTTCTAGACCCATATTGTTATAGGACAACCGACACTCTGGCAGTGATGTGGTTCTAGACCCATATTGTTATAGGACAATCTACACTCGGACAGTAATGTGGTTCTAGACCCATATTGTTATAGGACAATCTACACTCGGGCAGTGATGTGGTTCTAGACCCATATTGTTATAGGACAATCTACACTCGGGCAGTTGCGTGGTTCTAGACCCATATTGTTATAGGCCAACCGACACTCGGGCAGTGATGTGGTTCTAGACCTATATTGTTATAGGACAATCTACACTCGGGCAGTGATGTGGTTCTAGACCCATATTGTTATAGGACAACGACACTCGGGCAGTGATGTGGTTCTAGACCCATATTGTTATAGGACAATCTACACTCGGGCAGTGATGTGGTTCTAGACCCATAGTGTTATAGGACAACGACACTCGGGCAGTGATGTGGTTCTAGACCCATATTGTTATAGAACAATCAACACTCGGGCAGTGATGTGGTTCTAGACCCATATTGTTATAGGACAATCTACACTCGGGCAGTGATGTGGTTCTAGACCCATATTGTTATAGGACAACCGACACTCTGGCAGTGATGTGGTTCTAGAGCCATATTGTTATAGGACAACTGACACTCGGGAGTGATGTGGTTCTAGACCCATATTGTTATAGGACAACGACACTCAGGCAGTGATGTGGTTCTAGACCCATATTGTTATAGGACAATCTACACTCGGACAGTAATGTAGTTCTAGACCCATATTGTTATAGGACAACGACACTCGGGCAGTGATGTGGTTCTAGACCCATATTGTTATAGGACAATCAACACTCAGGCAGTGATGTGGTTCTAGACCCATATTGTTATAGGACAATCAACACTCAGGCAGTGATGTGGTTCTAGACCCATATTATTATAGGACAATCAACACTCGGGCAGTGATGTGGTTCTAGACCCATATTGTTATAGGACAATCAACACTCAGGCAGTGATGTGGTTCTAGACCCATATTGTTATAGGACAATCAACACTCAGGCAGTGATGTGGTTCTAGACCCATATTGTTATAGGACAATCAACACTCGGGCAGTGATGTGGTTCTAGACCAATATTGTTGTAGGACAATCAACACTCAGGCAGTGATGTGGTTCTAGACCCATATTATTATAGGACAATCAACACTCAGGCAGTGATGTGGTTCTAGACCCATATTGTTGTAGGACAATCAACACTCAGGCAGTGATGTGGTTCTAGACCCATATTGTTATAGGACAATCAACACTCAGACAGTGATGTGGTTCTAGACCCATATTGTTATAGGACAATCAACACTCAGGCAGTGATCTGGTTCTAGACCCATATTGTTATAGGACAATCAACACTCAGGCAGTGATGTGGTTCTAGACCCATATTGTTATAGGACAATCAACACTCAGACAGTGATGTGGTTCTAGACCCATATTGTTATTGGACAATCAACACTCAGACAGTGATGTGGTTCTAGACCCATATTGTTATAGGACAATCAACACTCAGACAGTGATGTGGTTCTAGACCCATATTGTTATAGGACAATCAACACTCAGGCAGTGATGTGGTTCTAGACCCATATTGTTATAGCACAATCGACACTCGGGCAGTGATGTGGTTCTAGACCCATATTGTTATAGGACAATCGACACTCGGGCAGTGATGTGGTTCTAGATCCATATTGTTATAGGACAATCGAAACTCGGGCAGTGATGTGGTTCTAGACCCATATTGTTATAGGACAATCTACACTCGGGCAGTGATGTGGTTCTAGACCCATATTGTTATAGGCCAACCGACACTCGGGCAGTGATGTGGTTCTAGACCCATATTGTTATAGGACAACCGACACTCGGACAGTGATGTGGTTCTAGACCCATAGTGTTATAGGACAACGACACTCGGGCAGTGATGTGGTTCTAGACCCATATTGTTATAGGACAACCGACACTCGAACAGTGATGTGGTTCTAGACCCATAGTGTTATTGGAAAATCTACACTCGGGCAGTGATGTGGTTCTAGACCCATATTGTTATAGGCCAACCGACACTCGGGCAGTGATGTGGTTCTAGACCCATATTGTTATAGGACAATCTACACTCGGGCAGTGATGTGGTTCTAGACCCATAGTGTTATAGGACAACGACACTCGGGCAGTGATGTGGTTCTAGACCCATATTGTTATAGAACAATCAACACTCGGGCAGTGATGTGGTTCTAGACCCATATTGTTATAGGACAATCTACACTCGGACAGTAATGTGGTTCTAGACCCATATTGTTATAGGACAATCTACACTCGGACAGTAATGTGGTTCTAGACCCATATTGTTATAGGACAATCTACACTCAGGCAGTAATGTGGTTCTAGACCCATATTGTTATAGGACAACCGACACTCTGGCAGTGATGTGGTTCTAGACCCATATTGTTATAGGACAATCTACACTCGGACAGTAATGTGGTTCTAGACCCATATTGTTATAGGACAATCTACACTCGGGCAGTGATGTGGTTCTAGACCCATATTGTTATAGGACAATCTACACTCGGGCAGTGACGTGGTTCTAGACCCATATTGTTATAGGCCAACCGACACTCGGGCAGTGATGTGGTTCTAGACCTATATTGTTATAGGACAATCTACACTCGGGCAGTGATGTGGTTCTAGACCCATATTGTTATAGGACAACGACACTCGGGCAGTGATGTGGTTCTAGACCCATATTGTTATAGGACAATCTACACTCGGGCAGTGATGTGGTTCTAGACCCATAGTGTTATAGGACAACGACACTCGGGCAGTGATGTGGTTCTAGACCCATATTGTTATAGAACAATCAACACTCGGGCAGTGATGTGGTTCTAGACCCATATTGTTATAGGACAATCTACACTCGGACAGTAATGTGGTTCTAGACCCATATTGTTATAGGACAATCTACACTCAGGCAGTAATGTGGTTCTAGACCCATATTGTTATAGGACAACCGACACTCTGGCAGTGATGTGGTTCTAGACCCATATTGTTATAGGACAATCTACACTCGGACAGTAATGTGGTTCTAGACCCATATTGTTATAGGACAATCTACACTCGGGCAGTGATGTGGTTCTAGACCCATATTGTTATAGGACAATCTACACTCGGGCAGTTGCGTGGTTCTAGACCCATATTGTTATAGGCCAACCGACACTCGGGCAGTGATGTGGTTCTAGACCTATATTGTTATAGGACAATCTACACTCGGGCAGTGATGTGGTTCTAGACCCATATTGTTATAGGACAACGACACTCGGGCAGTTATGTGGTTCTAGACCCATATTGTTATAGGACAATCTACACTCGGGCAGTGATGTGGTTCTAGACCCATAGTGTTATAGGACAACGACACTCGGGCAGTGATGTGGTTCTAGACCCATATTGTTATAGAACAATCAACACTCGGGCAGTGATGTGGTTCTAGACCCATATTGTTATAGGACAATCTACACTCGGGCAGTGATGTGGTTCTAGACCCATATTGTTATAGGACAACCGACACTCTGGCAGTGATGTGGTTCTAGAGCCATATTGTTATAGGACAACTGACACTCGGGAGTGATGTGGTTCTAGACCCATATTGTTATAGGACAACGACACTCAGGCAGTGATGTGGTTCTAGACCCATATTGTTATAGGACAATCTACACTCGGACAGTAATGTAGTTCTAGACCCATATTGTTATAGGACAACGACACTCGGGCAGTGATGTGGTTCTAGACCCATATTGTTATAGGACAATCAACACTCAGGCAGTGATGTGGTTCTAGACCCATATTGTTATAGGACAATCAACACTCAGGCAGTGATGTGGTTCTAGACCCATATTATTATAGGACAATCAACACTCGGGCAGTGATGTGGTTCTAGACCCATATTGTTATAGGACAATCAACACTCAGGCAGTGATGTGGTTCTAGACCCATATTGTTATAGGACAATCAACACTCAGGCAGTGATGTGGTTCTAGACCCATATTGTTATAGGACAATCAACACTCGGGCAGTGATGTGGTTCTAGACCAATATTGTTGTAGGACAATCAACACTCAGGCAGTGATGTGGTTCTAGACCCATATTATTATAGGACAATCAACACTCAGGCAGTGATGTGGTTCTAGACCCATATTGTTGTAGGACAATCAACACTCAGGCAGTGATGTGGTTCTAGACCCATATTGTTATAGGACAATCAACACTCAGACAGTGATGTGGTTCTAGACCCATATTGTTATAGGACAATCAACACTCAGGCAGTGATCTGGTTCTAGACCCATATTGTTATAGGACAATCAACACTCAGGCAGTGATGTGGTTCTAGACCCATATTGTTATAGGACAATCAACACTCAGACAGTGATGTGGTTCTAGACCCATATTGTTATTGGACAATCAACACTCAGACAGTGATGTGGTTCTAGACCCATATTGTTATAGGACAATCAACACTCAGACAGTGATGTGGTTCTAGACCCATATTGTTATAGGACAATCAACACTCAGGCAGTGATGTGGTTCTAGACCCATATTGTTATAGGACAATCAACACTCAGGCAGTGATGTGGTTCTAGACCCATATTGTTGTAGGACAATCAAAACTCAGGCAGTGATGTGGTTCTAGACCCATATTGTTATAGGACAATCAACACTCAGGCAGTGATGTGGTTCTAGACCCATATTGTTATAGGACAATCAACACTCAGACAGTGATGTGGTTCTAGACCCATATTGTTGTAGGACAATCAACACTCAGGCAGTGATGTGGTTCTAGACCCATATTGTTATAGGACAATCAACACTCAGGCAGTGATGTGGTTCTAGACCCATATTGTTATAGGACAATCAACACTCAGGCAGTGATGTGGTTCTAGACCCATATTGTTATAGGACAATCAACACTTGGGCAGTAATGTGGTTCTAGACCCATATTGTTATAGGACAATCAACACTCAGGCAGTGATGTGGTTCTAGACCCATATTGTTATAATACAATCAACACTTGGGCAGTAATGTGGTTCTAGACCCATATTGTTATAGGACAATCAACACTCAGACAGTGATGTGGTTCTAGACACATATTGTTATAGGACAACGACACTCAGGCAGTGATGTGGTTCTAGACCCATATTGTTATAGGACAACGACACTCAGGCAGTGATGTGGTTCTAGACCCATATTGTTATAGGACAAACGACACTCAGGCAGTGATGTGGTTCTAGACCCATATTGTTATAGGACAACGACACTCAGGCAGTGATGTAGTTCTAGACCCATATTGTTATAGGACAACGACACTCAGGCAGTGATGTAGTTCTAGACCCATGTTGTTATAGGACAATCGACACTCGGGCAGTGATGTAGTTCTAGACCCATATTGTTATAGGACAACGACACTCAGGCAGTGATGTAGTTCTAGACCCATGTTGTTATAGGACAATCGACACTCGGGCAGTGATGTGGTTCTAGACACATATTGTTATAGGACAATCGACACTCGGGCAGTGATGTGGTTCTAGACCCATATTGTTATAGAACAATCGACACTCTGGCAGTGATGTGGTTCTAGACCCATATTGTTATAGGACAACGACACTCAGGCAGTGATGTGGTTCTAGACCCATATTGTTATAGGACAACGACACTCAGGCAGTGATGTGGTTCTAGACCCATATTGTTATAGGACAACCGACACTCGGGCAGTGATGTGGTTCTAGACACATATTGTTATAGGACAGTCGACACTCTGGCAGTGATGTAGTTCTAGACACATATTGTTATAGGACAATCGACACTCTGGCAGTGATGTGGTTCTAGACACATATTGTTATAGGACAATCGACACTCAGGCAGTGATGTGGTTCTAGATCCATATTGTTATAGGACAATCTACACTCGGACAGTGATGTGGTTCTAGACACATATTGTTATAGGACCACAACCGACACTCGGGCAGTGATGTGGTTCTAGACCCATATTGTTATAGGACCACAACCGACACTCGGGCAGTGATGTGGTTCTAGACCCATATTGTTATAGGACCACAACCGACACTCGGGCAGTGATGTGGTTCTAGACCCATATTGTTATAGGACAATCTACACTCGGGCAGTGATGTGGTTCTAGACCCATATTATTATAGGACAATCGACACTCGGGCAGTGATGTGGTTCTAGACCCATATTGTTATAGGACAATCTACACTCGGGCAGTGATGTGGTTCTAGACCCATATTGTTATAGCACAATCGACACTCGGGCAGTGATGTGGTTCTAGACCCATATTGTTATAGGACAATCGACACTCGGGCAGTGATTTGGTTCTAGATCCATATTGTTATAGGACAATCTACACTCGGGCAGTGATGTGGTTCTAGACCCATAGTGTTATAGGACAACGACACTCGGGCAGTGATGTGGTTCTAGACCCATATTGTTATAGAACAATCAACACTCGGGCAGTGATGTGGTTCTAGACCCATATTGTTATAGGACAATCTACACTCGGACAGTAATGTGGTTCTAGACCCATATTGTTATAGGACAATCTACACTCGGACAGTAATGTGGTTCTAGACCCATATTGTTATAGGACAATCTACACTCAGGCAGTAATGTGGTTCTAGACCCATATTGTTATAGGACAACCGACACTCTGGCAGTGATGTGGTTCTAGACCCATATTGTTATAGGACAATCTACACTCGGACAGTAATGTGGTTCTAGACCCATATTGTTATAGGACAATCTACACTCGGGCAGTGATGTGGTTCTAGACCCATATTGTTATAGGACAATCTACACTCGGGCAGTGACGTGGTTCTAGACCCATATTGTTATAGGCCAACCGACACTCGGGCAGTGATGTTCTAGACCTATATTGTTATAGGACAATCTACACTCGGGCAGTGATGTGGTTCTAGACCCATATTGTTATAGGACAACGACACTAGGGCAGTGATGTGGTTCTAGACCCATATTGTTATAGGACAATCTACACTCGGGCAGTGATGTGGTTCTAGACCCATAGTGTTATAGGACAACGACACTCGGGCAGTGATGTGGTTCTAGACCCATATTGTTATAGAACAATCAACACTCGGGCAGTGATGTGGTTCTAGACCCATATTGTTATAGGACAATCTACACTCGGACAGTAATGTGGTTCTAGACCCATATTGTTATAGGACAATCTACACTCAGGCAGTAATGTGGTTCTAGTCCCATATTGTTATAGGACAACCGACACTCTGGCAGTGATGTGGTTCTAGACCCATATTGTTATAGGACAATCTACACTCGGACAGTAATGTGGTTCTAGACCCATATTGTTATAGGACAATCTACACTCGGGCAGTGATGTGGTTCTAGACCCATATTGTTATAGGACAATCTACACTCGGGCAGTGATGTGGTTCTAGACCCATAGTGTTATAGGACAACGACACTCGGGCAGTGATGTGGTTCTAGACCCATATTGTTATAGAACAATCAACACTCGGGCAGTGATGTGGTTCTAGACCCATATTGTTATAGGACAATCTACACTCGGGCAGTGATGTGGTTCTAGACCCATATTGTTATAGGACAACCGACACTCTGGCAGTGATGTGGTTCTAGACCCATATTGTTATAGGACAACTGACACTCGGGAGTGATGTGGTTCTAGACCCATATTGTTATAGGACACCGACACTCAGGCAGTGATGTGGTTCTAGACCCATATTGTTATAGGACAATCTACACTCGGACAGTAATGTGGTTCTAGACCCATATTGTTATAGGACAACGACACTCGGGCAGTGATGTGGTTCTAGACCCATATTGTTATAGGACAATCAACACTCAGGCAGTGATGTGGTTCTAGACCCATATTGTTATAGGACAATCAACACTCAGGCAGTGATGTGGTTCTAGACCCATATTATTATAGGACAATCAACACTCGGGCAGTGATGTGGTTCTAGACCCATATTGTTATAGGACAATCAACACTCAGGCAGTGATGTGGTTCTAGACCCATATGGTTATAGGACAATCAACACTCAGGCAGTGATGTGGTTCTAGACCCATATTGTTATAGGACAATCAACACTCGGGCAGTGATGTGGTTCTAGACCAATATTGTTGTAGGACAATCAACACTCAGGGAGTGATGTGGTTCTAGACCCATATTGTTATAGGACAATCAACACTCAGGCAGTGATGTGGTTCTAGACCCATATTGTTGTAGGACAATCAACACTCAGGCAGTGATGTGGTTCTAGACCCATATTGTTATAGGACAATCAACACTCAGACAGTGATGTGGTTCTAGACCCATATTGTTATAGGACAATCAACACTCAGGCAGTGATGTGGTTCTAGACCCATAATGTTATAGGACAATCAACACTCAGGCAGTGATGTGGTTCTAGACCCATATTGTTATAGGACAATCAACACTCAGACAGTGATGTGGTTCTAGACCCATATTGTTATAGGACAATCAACACTCAGACAGTGATGTGGTTCTAGACCCATATTGTTATAGGACAATCAACACTCAGGCAGTGATGTGGTTCTAGACCCATATTGTTATAGGACAATCAACACTCAGGCAGTGATGTGGTTTTAGACCCATATTGTTATAGGACAATCAACACTCAGGCAGTGATGTGGTTCTAGACCCATATTGTTGTAGGACAATCAAAACTCAGACAGTGATGTGGTTCTAGACCCATATTGTTATAGGACAATCAACACTCAGGCAGTGATGTGGTTCTAGACCCATATTGTTATAGGACAATCAACACTCAGACAGTGATGTGGTTCTAGACCCATATTGTTGTAGGACAATCAACACTCAGGCAGTGATGTGGTTCTAGACCCATATTGTTATAGGACAATCAACACTCAGGCAGTGATGTGGTTCTAGACCCATATTGTTATAGGACAATCAACACTCAGGCAGTGATGTGGTTCTAGACCCATATTGTTATAGGACAATCAACACTTGGGCAGTAATGTGGTTCTAGACCCATATTGTTATAGGACAATCAACACTCAGGCAGTGATGTGGTTCTAGACCCATATTGTTATAGGACAATCAACACTTGGGCAGTAATGTGGTTCTAGACCCATATTGTTATAGGACAATCAACACTCAGACAGTGATGTGGTTCTAGACCCATATTGTTATAGGACAATCAACACTCAGGCAGTGATGTGGTTCTAGACCCATATTGTTATAGGACAATCAACACTTGGGCAGTAATGTGGTTCTAGACAAATAATGTTATAGGACAATCAACACTCAGGCAGTGATGTGGTTCTAGACATATATTGTTATAGGACAACGACACTCAGGCAGTGATGTGGTTCAAGACCCATATTGTTATAGGACAACGACACTCAGGCAGTGATGTGGTTCTAGACCCATATTGTTATAGGACAATCGACACTCAGGCAGTGATGTGGTTCTAGACCCATATTGTTATAGGACAACGACACTCAGGCAGTGATGTAGTTCTAGACCCATATTGTTATAGGACAACGACACTCAGGCAGTGATGTAGTTCTAGACCCATGTTGTTATAGGACAATCGACACTCGGGCAGTGATGTAGTTCTAGACCCATATTGTTATAGGATAACGACACTCAGGCAGTGATGTAGTTCTAGACCCATGTTGTTATAGGACAATCGACACTCGGGCAGTGATGTGGTTCTAGACACATATTGTTATAGGACAATCGACACTCGGGCAGTGATGTGGTTCTAGACCCATATTGTTATAGAACAATCGACACTCTGGCAGTGATGTGGTTCTAGACCCATATTGTTATAGGACAACGACACTCAGGCAGTGATGTGGTTCTAGACCCATATTGTTATAGGACAACGACACTCAGGCAGTGATGTGGTTCTAGACCCATATTGTTATAGGACAACCGACACTCGGGCAGTGATGTGGTTCTAGACCCATATTGTTATAGGACAATCTACACTCGGACAGTGATGTGGTTCTAGACACATATTGTTATAGGACAATCGACACTCTGGCAGTGATGTAGTTCTAGACACATATTGTTATAGGACAATCGACACTCTGGCAGTGATGTGGTTCTAGACACATATTGTTATAGGACAATCGACACTCAGGCAGTGATGTGGTTCTAGATCCATATTGTTATAGGACAATCTACACTCGGACAGTGATGTGGTTCTAGACACATATTGTTATAGGACAACTGACACTCGGCAGTGATGTGGTTCTAGACCCATATTGTTATAGGACAACGACACTCAGGCAGTGATGTGGTTCTAGACCCATATTGTTATAGGACAATCTACACTCGGACAGTAATGTGGTTCTAGACCCATATTGTTATAGGACAACGACACTCGGGCAGTGATGTGGTTCTAGACCCTTATTGTTATAGAACAATCAACACTCGGGCAGTGATGTGGTTCTAGACCCATATTGTTATAGGACAATCGACACTCGGGCAGTGATGTGGTTCTAGACCCATATTGTTATAGGACAATCGACACTCGGACAGTGATGTGGTTCTAGACTCATATTGTTATAGGACAATCAACACTCGGACAGTGATGTGGTTCTAGACTCATATTGTTATAGAACAATCAACACTCGGACAGTGATGTGGTTCTAGACCCATATTGTTATAGGACAATCGACACTCTGACAGTGATGTGGTTCTAGACCCATATTGTTATAGAACAATCGACACTCGGGCAGTGATGTGGTTCTAGACCTATATTGTTATAGGACAATCGACACTCGGGCAGTAATGTGGTTCTAGACCCATATTGTTATAGGACAACGACACTCGGGCAGTGATGTGGTTCTAGACCCATATTGTTATAGGACAATCTACACTCGGGCAGTGATGTGGTTCTAGACCCATAGTGTTATAGGACAACGACACTCGGGCAGTGATGTGGTTCTAGACCCATATTGTTATAGAACAATCAACACTCGGGCAGTGATGTGGTTCTAGACCCATATTGTTATAGGACAATCTACACTCGGGCAGTGATGTGGTTCTAGACCCATATTGTTATAGGACAACCGACACTCTGGCAGTGATGTGGTTCTAGACCCATATTGTTATAGGACAACTGACACTCGGGAGTGATGTGGTTCTAGACCCATATTGTTATAGGACACCGACACTCAGGCAGTGATGTGGTTCTAGACCCATATTGTTATAGGACAATCTACACTCGGACAGTAATGTGGTTCTAGACCCATATTGTTATAGGACAACGACACTCGGGCAGTGATGTGGTTCTAGACCCATATTGTTATAGGACAATCAACACTCAGGCAGTGATGTGGTTCTATACCCATATTGTTATAGGACAATCAACACTCAGGCAGTGATGTGGTTCTAGACCCATATTATTATAGGACAATCAACACTCGGGCAGTGATGTGGTTCTAGACCCATATTGTTATAGGACAATCAACACTCAGGCAGTGATGTGGTTCTAGACCCATATTGTTATAGGACAATCAACACTCAGGCAGTGATGTGGTTCTAGACCCATATTGTTATAGGACAATCAACACTCGGGCAGTGATGTGGTTCTAGACCAATATTGTTGTAGGACAATCAACACTCAGGGAGTGATGTGGTTCTAGACCCATATTGTTATAGGACAATCAACACTCAGGCAGTGATGTGGTTCTAGACCCATATTGTTGTAGGACAATCAACACTCAGGCAGTGATGTGGTTCTAGACCCATATTGTTATAGGACAATCAACACTCAGACAGTGATGTGGTTCTAGACCCATATTGTTACAGGACAATCAACACTCAGGCAGTGATGTGGTTCTAGACCCATATTGTTATAGGACAATCAACACTCAGGCAGTGATGTGGTTCTAGACCCATATTGTTATAGGACAATCAACACTCAGACAGTGATGTGGTTCTAGACCCATATTGTTATAGGACAATCAACACTCAGACAGTGATGTGGTTCTAGACCCATATTGTTATAGGACAATCAACACTCAGGCAGTGATGTGGTTCTAGACCCATATTGTTATAGGACAATCAACACTCAGGCAGTGATGTGGTTTTAGACCCATATTGTTATAGGACAATCAACACTCAGGCAGTGATGTGGTTCTAGACCCATATTGTTGTAGGACAATCAAAACTCAGGCAGTGATGTGGTTCTAGACCCATATTGTTATAGGACAATCAACACTCAGGCAGTGATGTGGTTCTAGACCCATATTGTTATAGGACAATCAACACTCAGACAGTGATGTGGTTCTAGACCCATATTGTTGTAGGACAATCAACACTCAGGCAGTGATGTGGTTCTAGACCCATATTGTTATAGGACAATCAACACTCAGGCAGTGATGTGGTTCTAGACCCATATTGTTATAGGACAATCAACACTTGGGCAGTAATGTGGTTCTAGACCCATATTGTTATAGGACAATCAACACTCAGGCAGTGATGTGGTTCTAGACCCATATTGTTATAGGACAATCAACACTTGGGCAGTAATGTGGTTCTAGACCCATATTGTTATAGGACAATCAACACTCAGACAGTGATGTGGTTCTAGACCCATATTGTTATAGGACAATCAACACTCAGGCAGTGATGTGGTTCTAGACCCATATTGTTATAGGACAATCAACACTTGGGCAGTAATGTGGTTCTAGACAAATAATGTTATAGGACAATCAACACTCAGGCAGTGATGTGGTTCTAGACCCATATTGTTATAGGACAACGACACTCAGGCAGTGATGTGGTTCAAGACCCATATTGTTATAGGACAACGACACTCAGGCAGTGATGTGGTTCTAGACCCATATTGTTATAGGACAATCGACACTCAGGCAGTGATGTGGTTCTAGACCCATATTGTTATAGGACAACGACACTCAGGCAGTGATGTAGTTCTAGACCCATATTGTTATAGGACAACGACACTCAGGCAGTGATGTAGTTCTAGACCCATGTTGTTATAGGACAATCGACACTCGGGCAGTGATGTAGTTCTAGACCCATATTGTTATAGGATAACGACACTCAGGCAGTGATGTAGTTCTAGACCCATGTTGTTATAGGACAATCGACACTCGGGCAGTGATGTGGTTCTAGACACATATTGTTATAGGACAATCGACACTCGGGCAGTGATGTGGTTCTAGACCCATATTGTTATAGAACAATCGACACTCTGGCAGTGATGTGGTTCTAGACCCATATTGTTATAGGACAACGACACTCAGGCAGTGATGTGGTTCTAGACCCATATTGTTATAGGACAACGACACTCATGCAGTGATGTGGTTCTAGACCCATATTGTTATAGGACAACCGACACTCGGGCAGTGATGTGGTTCTAGACCCATATTGTTATAGGACAATCTACACTCGGACAGTGATGTGGTTCTAGACACATATTGTTATAGGACAATCGACACTCTGGCAGTGATGTAGTTCTAGACACATATTGTTATAGGACAATCGACACTCTGGCAGTGATGTGGTTCTAGACACATATTGTTATAGGACAATCGACACTCAGGCAGTGATGTGGTTCTAGATCCATATTGTTATAGGACAATCTACACTCGGACAGTGATGTGGTTCTAGACACATATTGTTATAGGACAACTGACACTCGGCAGTGATGTGGTTCTAGACCCATATTGTTATAGGACAACGACACTCAGGCAGTGATGTGGTTCTAGACCCATATTGTTATAGGACAATCTACACTCGGACAGTAATGTGGTTCTAGACCCATATTGTTATAGGACAACGACACTCGGGCAGTGATGTGGTTCTAGACCCATATTGTTATAGAACAATCAACACTCGGGCAGTGATGTGGTTCTAGACCCATATTGTTATAGGACAATCGACACTCGGGCAGTGATGTGGTTCTAGACCCATATTGTTATAGGACAATCGACACTCGGACAGTGATGTGGTTCTAGACTCATATTGTTATAGGACAATCAACACTCGGACAGTGATGTGGTTCTAGACTCATATTGTTATAGAACAATCAACACTCGGACAGTGATGTGGTTCTAGACCCATATTGTTATAGGACAATCGACACTCTGACAGTGATGTTTTTCTAGACCCATATTGTTATAGAACAATCGACACTCGGGCAGTGATGTGGTTCTAGACCTATATTGTTATAGGACAATCGACACTCGGGCAGTAATGTGGTTCTAGCCCCATATTGTTATAGGACAATCAACACTCGGGCAGTGATGTGGTTCTAGACCCATATTGTTATAGGACAATCGACACTCGGGCAGTGATGTGGTTCTAGACCCATATTGTTATCGGACAATCAACACTCGGGCAGTAATGTGGTTCTAGCCCCATATTGTTATAGGACAATCGACACTCGGGCAGTGATGTGGTTCTAGACCCATATTGTTATAGGACAATCAACACTCGGGCAGTAATGTGGTTCTAGCCCCATATTGTTATAGGACAATCGACACTCGGGCAGTGATGTGGTTCTAGCCCCATATTGTTATAGGACAATCAACACTCGGGCAGTAATGTGGTTCTAGCCCCATATTGTTATAGGACAATCAACACTCGGGCAGTAATGTGGTTCTAGCCCCATATTGTTATAGGACAATCAACACTCGGGCAGTAATGTGGTTCTAGCCCCATATTGTTATAGGACAATCAACACTCGGGCAGTAATGTGGTTCTAGACCCATATTGTTATAGGACAATCGACACTCGGGCAGTGATGTGGTTCTAGACCCATATTGTTATAGGACAATCGACACTCGGGCAGTAATGTGGTTCTAGCCCCATATTGTTATAGGACAATCAACACTCGGGCAGTGATGTGGTTCTAGACCCATATTGTTATAGGACAATCGACACTCGGGCAGTGATGTGATTCTAGTCCCATATTGTTATAGGACATTCGACACTCGGGCAGTGATGACGTCAATATCTCCCGGCAGCCTTCACTTCCCAAGACATTTTCTGGTACCAGTTTTAGGCCGGGTCGATCTGGAAGCCGAGGTCAAGGTTAAAGGCCAGGTTCTGTGCGAATTCGAACCCATGACCTCCGCGTGTCTAGCAGCTACACTACCGCAGCACACATGATGTGTCACGGCGTTATATATTTCAGAATAAGCTGCTGGCCTTCACGTGAATGTGTTGTAAATATTGACCGAGAAACTCTTTTAGAGTACATAAGTTCTTTAATAAGTGTAATTGCAAGCCGATCAGTTCCGTGAATTCATATTTCATGTAGGGAACTAATCAATTCCATAATCTCATATTTGATATCTAAATTCTGATACATTCCATAATTTAAGTTTGTCTATCATCATCATGTTATGTCCTGCCAAATGGTGTAGACGTTCATGACTCACCACAAATCTCTCTGTCCCTGGTATTCTGGATCAACTCTGATGATGACATTCCTCCATGCAACCATTTCAGTCCATCCAGCATATTTCTTCGTCTGTCTGTGTCTATTTTACTACTAACGTTTCCAGTTGTCACGATGTTCTCCAATGTATCTCGTCTCATCAAATACCCACAGAATGCTGTTGACTGCTTTCTTATTGTTATATATATATATATAATGTTCTACTTTCATTAATCTCTTTCAGACAATCGTTGTTGTTTACTTTGGCAAACCAAGGTATTGGCAACATTCGTCTCGAGAACCATATATCAATTACTTCTAAGCTTTTCCTAATTTGCTCATTCACATTCCATGATTCAATGCGATACAGCAAAACAGGTTCTATACAACATTTCAACACTGTTTTCCATACATTCAGTGATAATGTTTTAATGTGTATATACGGATCATACAGAAGTTAAATCCTAACATATGTTCAAGATGCGAACATGGAAGGAAACAAGCTCATAAACAACATCATGTCTGGGACACTGAAATACTTTGACCATTGGCAGTGGTTTAGAGAGAACAGTCAGAGACTTATACTTCCTGGGAGAAGAGACAGTGGTTTAGAGAGAACAGTCAGAGACTCATACTTCCCGGGAGAAGAGGCAGTGGTTTAGAGAGAACAGTCAGAGACTCATACTTCCTGGGAGAAGAGGCAGTGGTTTGGAGAGAACAGTCAGAGACTCATACTTCCTGGGAGAAGAGGCAGTGGTTTGGAGAGAACAGTCAGAGACTCATACTTCCTGGGAGAAGAGACAGTGGTTTAGAGAGAACAGTCAGAGACTCATACTTCCTGGGAGAAGAGGCAGTGGTTTGGAGAGAACAGTCAGAGACTCATACTTCCTGGGAGAAGAGACAGTGGTTTAGAGAGAACAGTCAGAGACTCATACTTCCTGGGAGAAGAGACAGTGGTTTAGAGAGAACAGTCAGAGACTCATACTTCCTGGGAGAAGAGGCAGTGGTTTGGAGAGAACAGTCAGAGACTCATACTTCCTGGGAGAAGAGGCAGTGGTTTGGAGAGAACAGTCAAAGACTCATACTTCCTGGGAGAAGAGACAGTGGTTTAGAGAGAACAGTCAGAGACTCATACTTCCTGGGAGAAGAGGCAGTGGTTTGGAGAGAACAGTCAGAGACTCATACTTCCTTGGAGAAGAGGCAGTGGTTTGGAGAGAACAGTCAGAGACTCATACTTCCTGAGAGAAGAGACAGTGGTTTAGAGAGAACAGTCAGAGACTCATACTTCCTGGGAGAAGAGACAGTGGTTTAGAGAGAACAGTCAGAGACTCATACTTCCTGGGAGAAGAGGCAGTGGTTTAGAGAGAACAGTCAGAGACTCATACTTCCTGGGAGAAGAGACAGTGGTTTAGAGAGAACAGTCAGAGACTCATAATTCCTGGGAGAAGAGGCAGTGGTTTAGAGAGAACAGTCAGAGACTCATACTTCCTGGGAGAAGAGGCAGGGGTTTAGAGAGAACAGTAAGAGACTCATAATTCCTGGGAGAAGAGACAGTGGTTTAGAGAGAACATTCAGAGACTCATAATTCCTGGGAGAAGAGACAGTGGTTTAGAGAGAACAGTCAGAGACTCATAATTCCTGGGAGAAGAGACAGGGGTGTAGAGAGAACATTCAGAGACTCATACTTTCTGGGAGAAGAGACAGTGGTTTAGAGAGAACAGTCAGAGACTCATACTTCCTGGGAGAAGAGACAGGGGTTTAGAGAGAACATTCAGAGACTCATACTTCCTGGGAGAAGAGACAGTGGTTTAGAGAGAACAGTCAGAGACCTATACTTCCTGGGAGAAGAGACAGTGGTTTAGAGAGAACAGTCAGAGACTCATACTTCCTGGGAGAAGAGACAGTGGTTTAGAGAGAACAGTCAGAGACTCATACTTCCTGGGAGAAGAGACAGGGGTTTAGAGAGAACAGTCAGAGACTCATACTTCCTGGGAGAAGAGACAGTGGTTTAGAGAGAACAGTCAGAGACTCATACTTCCTGGGAGAAGAGACAGGGGTAGATCGATGCGCCGGTGGACACATGACATTAAGGAGCATCATGAGTATGTGGCAAAAGAAAATATAATGATACATTGGATTAATATGATGTTCTGCAAAGGATATCCAAAATAATGGTGATGTGAAGAACTAATCATTTCCACGAATTTATGTAGTTTGTGTTAAAAAAACAGTCGCTTAAAAGTCGACAGGATCGACTTCATTGCACTGAGTTTAATCCCATATGGCTCGGTCTCTTTCCGCAGCGCGGAAAGCGTCGCACAAAGCACGAACTCCGTAGCTCTAGCGACGACCCACAGGAGTCTCCGAAAAATTTGACTCGTGAACCGAAGGGCGAACAACAACCTTCGGAGCTCGAGTTAAACGGCTTGACCACTTCGCCATGAATACTCCCAATATACTCCTGTATTTTGTGTGAAACAAGTGATATGTTCTATGATTTCATGTTGCCTATATGAAGAACTGCTCACTTTTATGATTACATGTGTTCAATGTTAAGGACTGATCGATTTTAAGATGACATGTTGTTAATAAAAAGAATGATAAAGTTTATGATTCCATGTTGTCTAAGTGAAGAAGTTATAATTTTATAACTTCATATTGTCAGTGTGAAGAACATGATCAGATTCACGTATTTTAGAGAATGTGTGGTAATCTGTTTCTGACCTTGCATTTTTAAGAGTGCAACATGTTTCTCTGTAGTTTCTTCAGTCAGCAACCAGTCTGATGTAGTGTCATCAGTCATGAACCTGTCTGTGGTAGTTTCCTCACTCAACAACTTGTCTGATGTAATGTCATCAGTCAACAACCTGTCTGCTTTAGTTTCCTCAGTCAACAACCTGTCTGCTGTAGTTTCCTCAGTCAACAACCTGTCTGCTGTAGTTTCCTCAGTCAACAATCTGTCTGCTGTAGTTTCCTCAGTCAACAACCTGTCTGCTGTAGTTTCATCAGTCAACAACCTGTCTGCTGTAGTTTCCTCAGTCAAAAACCTATCTGCTGTAGTTTCCTCAGTCAACAACCTGTCTGCTGTAGTTTCCTCAGTCGACTACCTGTCTGTTGTAGTTTCCTCAGTCAACAACCTGTCTGCTGTAGTTTCCTCGGTCAACAACCTGTCTGCTGTAGTTTCCTCAGTCAAAAACCTGTCTGCTGTAGTTTCCTCAGTCAACAACCGGTCTGCTGTAGTTTCCTCAGTCAAAAACCTGTCTGCTGTAGTTTCCTCAGTCAACAACCTGTCTGCTGTAGTTTCCTCAGTCAACAACCCGTCTGCTGTAGTTTTCTCAGTCAAAAACCTGTCTGCTGTAGTTTCCTCAGTAACAACCTGTCTGCTGTAGTTTCCTCAGTCAACAACCTGTCTGCTGTAGTTTCCTCAGTAACAACCTGTCTGCTGTAGTTTCCTCAGTAACAACCTGTCTGCTGTAGTTTCCTCAGTCAACAACTTAGCTGCTGTAGGTTCCTCAGTCAACAACCCGTCTGCTGTAGTTTCCTCAGTCAACAACCCGTCTGCTGTAGTTTCCTCAGTCAACAACTTAGCTGCTGTAGGTTCCTCAGTCAACAACCCGTCTGCTGTAGGTTCCTCAGTCAACAACCCGTCTGCTGTAGGTTCCTCAGTCAACAGCTCGTCTGCTGTAGTTTCCTCAGTCAAGAACCTGTCTGCTGTAGTTTCCTCAGTCAACAACCGGTCTGCTGTAGTTTCCTCAGTCAACAACTTAGCTGCTGTAGTTTCCTCAGTCAACAACCCGTCTGCTGTAGTTTCCTCAGTCAACAACCTATCTGCTGTAGTTTCCTCAGTCAACAACCTGTCTGCTGTAGTTTCCTCAGTCAACAACCTCTCTGCTGTAGTTTCCTCATTCAACTACCTGTCTGCTGTAGTTTCCTCAGTCAACAATCTGTCTGCTGTAGTTTCCTCAGTCAACAACCTGTCTGCTGTAGTTTCCTCAGTCAACAACCTGTCTGCTGTAGTTTCCTCAGTCAAAAACCTGTCTGCTGTAGTTTCCTCAGTCAACAACCTGTCTGCTGTAGTTTCCTCAGTCAACAACCTGTCTGCTGTAGTTTCCTCAGTCAACAACCTCTCTGCTGTAGTTTCCTCATTCAACTACCTGTCTGCTGTAGTTTCCTCAGTCAACAATCTGTCTGCTGTAGTTTCCTCAGTCAACAACCTGTCTGCTGTAGTTTCCTCAGTCAACAACCTGTCTGCTGTAGTTTCCTCAGTCAAAAACCTGTCTGCTGTAGTTTCCTCAGTCAACAACCTGTCTGCTGTAGTTTCCTCAGTCAACAACCTGTCTGCTGTAGTTTCTTCAGTAACAACCTGTCTGCTGTAGTTTCCTCAGTCAACAACCTGTCTGCTGTAGTTTCCTCAG
This sequence comes from Cepaea hortensis, assembly GCA_963921405.1. Lineage (NCBI taxonomy): Eukaryota > Metazoa > Mollusca > Gastropoda > Stylommatophora > Helicidae > Cepaea > Cepaea hortensis. Next base: position 15,405,886 of record OY992891.1, read on the forward strand.
TCAACAACCTGTCTGCTGTAGTTTCCTCAGTCAACAACTTAGATGCTGTAGTTTCCTCAGTCAACAACCTGTCTGCTGTAGTTTCCTCAGTCAACAACCTGTCTGCTGTAGTTTCCTCGGTCAACAACTTAGCTGCTGTAGTTTTTACCACTTCTACTTCGGATTTAATCTTACATGAGTATTCTCCCGTTTTTCGGTAGCACGGTTTTCTTTGCTCTATTCTATACACTTAGATTACCCCATCTAATCTCCATTTCCCTTAATCTTGGAATTTTGATTCAGAATAATTCCAATATCCCAATACCATTTTCTTTATCCTCGGACATTAGATTCATTAATAAATCAGGACTAAAGTGGGGGTTAGAGCAGCACTAGATTTTATTAGAAGGCAGCAAGTCAAATGGTTTGGTCATGCAAGTAAGTTACCATCCAACAGCATACCTCAACAAGCAATGATGTACAGACCAGATGGAAACAGAGGAAGAGGCCGACCACGTAAACGTTGGACGGAGGGAATATTAGAGTTCAGGGGAATATCCATACATGAAGCCCATAATCAAGGACTCTCACGAAGTTTATACTTCACCTCGACACCGCAAGGTACAAGGGGAACATGGTGAGATGAGATGATGTCCACTATGCCAGACATCCAGTATACCGTTACAATTGTCGTGATCCGTCTGTATACGCATTAGCCCAGGTACTGTTTTGGTAGTTCTCCTCTATGGACATACAATTATGTATATGTTGTACTCTGTGTTACTTTTCCTGCAACTCCAGGTATGGTTCCTACCATCTCAGGAAAGTGACAATTACTCCAGGCTGTGGGCCTGTGTGGGTGATTGCCTGTTACATGATTTTACCATATTATAGTTAGCAAGAATACAATTATGGTTTACTGTTTAACATTTTATATTTGTGAAATAAAATACATATACTGTGCATTAACCATGTGACTGAAGATGTTGAATCAGTTTTTGTAATATGCATAATGTTGATGAGTCTCCTATGGGGGATGCATGACAAACACACGTAGCGACTATTCAAGCTACCAAAGAAGTTAAATCACAAATACATAGCTAATATTAAAGATTTCATAGACGTTAGCCACAGTATATTCATCATCCGTGCTGTCTCTCGTATACGCCTGTCCATTTTTTGGGGGTCTCTTACTTATTACTTTGAGTGTTAGATGAACTGCGGCGATAGAAGCTGGGATTGACACTCTCACAGTATATCCATCATCCGTGCTGTATCTTATACACGCCTGTTCATGAATTCCATAATGGGATATGCACTCACACACAAGACAAGACAAGAGATAAGCTGGGTGTTACACATCAGTACCACACAGTTTAACAATCTTGCTTCGCGGTGCCAACTCATGTTCTGCACATTGTAGTCATTCTGATAATATCAATCAATCAATCAATCATGTGCCATGCCGGAAAGCGTGTGCGGTCATGACTCGCCATTTCACTCGATCACCAGTGTCGTGGATCAGCTCAGTGTTCCTCTCTCGTCCATGCCATGTGGCCAAGCCATCCAGGTATTTTCCTCTCGGTCTTCCTCTTGGTCTGTTCCCCTCGATCTTGCCAGTTGTCACTAAGTTCTCCAATCCATTTCTTCTCATAACATGTCCAGAAAATTTTGACTGTCTACGTCTAATTTCTCTAATCGGTTTACGATGTTCATTTGTCTCCTGTAGTACTTGGTCATTGGTTTTTCTGTCTGTCCATGGTATTCTTTGCATTTTCCTCAGAAACCACATTTCTGCAGCCATCAGATGCTTTTCAGCTTGACTGCTCATTGTCTAAGTTTCACATCCATACAAAAGAACGGGCTCTATGTATCCCCTCAACACTCTTTTTCTCGTTTCAATTGACATCTTTTTATTGGTCAGAATGTTTTTCATCTTGCTAAAGGCTACTTTCGCCATGGCGATTCTTGTTCTAATCTCTTCAAGGCATCTCCCATCAGATGTTATAACTGTTCCAAGATAATTGTACCGATTCACTTGTTGAAGAATATTTCCATTTACTTGTATATTACATTGTGGCACTTCTTCCTTCCTACTGACGACCATAACCTGAGTCTTTTTACAATTTAATTCTAACCCCAGTTGCTCACTGTGTACAACAACCGCATCTACTAATTGTTGCAGGTCCTGCGCATTGTCTGCAATTAATACTGTATCATCTGCATATCTAATGTTATTGATGTTTCGTCCTCCAATGCTGATTCCATTTATATCCTCTACATTTCTGAAAATATTTTCACTGTACAGGGAAAAAAGATCTGGAGACATCACACATCCCTGCCTAACACCTCTCTTAATTGGCTGATACTGTCCCACTTCATTATCAATCCTTATTGCAGCTTGTTGTTTCCAATATATGTTTTTTTATAAGTCTAATGTCTTTCCCATCAATTTGTAGATCTGTAAGCATATCCACCATGCTGACATGTCTAATGCTATCAAAAGCCTTTGTATAGTCAATAAAGCAAAGATGTATTTCCTTGTTTACATCTATAGCACGTTCAATAACTGTTCGCAGCATATACACAGCATTTACTGTACCCTTTCCTTCTACAAACCCGCATTGTTCTTCCCCTATTTCAGGTTGTATCTTCTTTCTCATTCTTTGCATGATAATTCTTAGCAAAATCTTTGTGATGTGACTCATTATACTAATTGTTCTATGTTGATCACATTCCAAGGTTCCTGATTTCTTTGGGATTGCAATAAATATAGAGTTACATAATTCAGGAGGTATATCCCCAGTATCATATAATGTGTTCAGCAGTCTGGTGACTTGATCTAGTCCAAATTTTTCTAACGCTTTAATCATTTCTGATGTGATGTTATCTGCACCGGGGGCCTTGCCAGCTTTCATATGCTTAAGAACATTTCGAACCTCCATCTCCAAAATTGGCGGTCCTTCATTATTAAGTCTAATATCATACTGTTCTTCTCTGTTGTCATCATAAAGGTGTTTCACATAATCTGTCCATATCTGTAGAATCTGGTCTTTTTTCTATTATGATTTTGCCATCTTCAGTTTTTAGACACCCTGTTGATGTACTTGTTCTTTTATTAGTAAGTTCCTGAATTCTTTTGGGCACTAATTTGGTATTTTGACTGTTGTGTTGGCTTTCAATTTCTAAACACTTTTCCTCAGACCATGCTTCTTTTGCCTCCTTACATAATGTTTTGACTTGTCTGTGAATTTCTTCATAATTGACAGAATTATTTTTGTTGAGTCTTCTTGTTTCCATGAGGTGTAAAATTTCTTCAGTCATCCATTTCTTACGACCCACCTTCTTTAATTTTGGAATAGTTGTTTCTGCAGGCACATTGATTGAATTCTTCAACGTTTCCCATTGATCATCCACATCCTGGAATAGGATCTCTAGATCAGACAAAATTTCAAATCTGTTCTGTACTTCTATGTTGAATTTGTTTTGTATTTCCTTGTCATTACTCAATGTACACAAATCATATTTAGTGTTTCCTGTTATATACTTGACTTTCTTCAACTTTATCCTCAATGTTCCTGTGAGTAATCTGTGGTCACTATAACAATCAGCACTGGGAACTGTTTTTGCTATTGTTAATGCGTTTCTAAATCTTCTGCTAATCAGAATGTAGTCAATCTGGTTTCTAATCCTGCTATCAGGACTCCTCCATGTCCATAATCTTCTAGGGTGTTGTTTGAACCAGGTGTTTCCTTCAATCATTTCCTGTTCTTTTGCCCACTCTACGAGTCTGTATCCTCTTTCATTTCTCTCTCCTAAACCATAGTTTCCTACTGTGTATCTATCTCCTTGATTTCCTACTTTTGCATTGAAGTCCCCTATTATAATGTTTATTTCTGAATTTTTACATTTCTTTAAGGCAGACTCTATGTCATTATAAAATTCTTCTACACTATCTTCACTGGATTCTCCTGTTGGGGCATATACTTGAATAATATGTATGCTAAAAGGTCTGCCACTTAATTTAACTAGTAGAACTCTGTCCGACACGGCCCAATATCCTTGAATAGATTTTGATGTTTTCCGGTCCAGAATAATTGCCACTCCCCTATGACGATCTTCACCTCCAGAATAAATAATCTTGAAATCTTCCTCTATCTTGATGCCTGCTCCTGTCCATCTCGTTTCGCACATACCTAAAATATTAATTGTTTCCCTTTCAATTTCTTGTTTTATGTTCTCTAATTTTCCGTCGTTGTTTAACGTCCTAACGTTCCAAGTTGCTAATTTTAACGTCTCTGTCCTTGTTTTGCGATGATCGGTCTTTAAGCGAATCGTGATATACTAGGCACTTTTAAAGAGGTAGTTTGCCGTTACTTTCCTCTATGGCAGTGACCTTACTGGTCGGAGACCGCAGCCATTGACTCAAGACGAGTTCCTTTGCCTGCGGTCGTGTAAATCGAGGCCATGACCCACAAATATCTGTAGGCTGCCCTCAAAATTACACCCACCACCTGCCTTCCGTGGCTTCTTTTGAAAACTTCCAATAAAAGGAACACAATATAACATCACCTAATCCACAGGGAAACACTATTCACAGGGAATAAAAAGGAAATCACACGAAATCCAATGAAAACCACATATCCTAGATGGCATATCACGTGTCCTATATTTCTCTCTCTCTCTCTCTCTCTCTCTCTCTCTCTCTCTCTCTCTCTCTCTCTCTTACTCTCCCTCTCTCCCATTTTCTCATATACATCATATACATATGCATGTATATGCTTGTGTGGGTGCTTGTTGGCGTGTATGTATATGCACTCACACAGACCAGTCCACTCAGACTTTAGTATTCCCTTAGTACACGCATAAAGGAGCACCCGGGATGTGCTCGTTATTATCAGTCATACTTAGGTGCACACATCATTGGTCTTTGAGTGTCAGCACTTTCTTGTATTAGTCCCTTAGAATGTCAGTACGATTTGCAGATTGAATGATTTCAGATTGAATGTCAGCACGTTTGGCTTGTTGTGATCATTCAGAATGTCAGCACGTTTGGCTTGTTCTGATCATTTAGAATTTCAGCACGTTTGGCTTGGCTTGTTCTAATCATTTAGTTTCAGTGTCAGCACGTTTCGCTTGTTCTAATCATTCAGAAAGAATGCCAGCACGTTTATTGGCTTGTTGCAATCATTCAGAATGAATGTCAGCACCCATGCCTTGTTCTAATCATACAGTTTGTGTGTCAGCACGCGTGGCTTGTTCTAATCATTCAAATTGATTGTTAGCACTTTTGGCTTATTCTGATCATTCAGATTGTCAGCACTTGTGGCTTGTTCTAATCATTCAGATTGAATGTCAGTACTTGTGGCTTGTTTTAATCATTCAGATTTATGGTCAGCAGGTTTGGCTTGTTCTAATCATTTAGATTGATGGTTAGTGTATTTACTCCCACAGTTTGTACATAAAGTCAACCGGTCGGACGCATGTGGCGAGAAGTGGCTGAGAGATTACAGTTCTGCATCAGACACATAAGTTTCTGAGTTCAAGTCCCAGCAAAACAAAGAATCCACAACTGGAGAGGCTGTTAAAACGAAAAATAAATAGAGAACCCACAACTGAGGAGGGTGTTTCAGCGGGCAGTGAACAGAAGATACACAAGTGGAGAGGCTGTTTCAGCGGGTTTCAGCCGGCAATGAACAGAGGGGCTGTTTCAGCGGGCAATGAACAGAGAGGCTGTTTCAGCAGGCAATGAACAGAGGATCCATAACTGGCAAGGTTTTTTCAACCGGCAATGAACAGAGATGTTGTTTCATCGGGTAAGGAACAGAAAGGCTGTCTCAGCAGCGGGTGAATAGAAAGGCTGTTTCAGCCACGGGGGAAGAGAAAGGATGTTTCAGCGGGCAATGAACAAAGCGGCTGTTTCAGCGGCGAATGAACATAGAGTCTGAAAGACGCGTAGGGGAAAATGCACGCGAACGATTCATCGGAATGCGATTAGTTCCATCAACATGGAGACTCTTTTCTAAATACTGAAAATGCAACGGAATACGCGTGAGAATGTCCTGAGTGCAGTGAAGTTAATTCTTGAACTCGTACTCGTACAGAAGCCCATGTGTACTCTATGTGAACTCATACTCATACAGAAGCCTATGTGTACTCTATGTGAACTCATACTCATACAGAAGCCCATGTGTACTCTATGTGAACTCATACGCACACAGAAGCCCATGTGTACTCTATGTGAACTCATACGCACACAGAAGCCCATGTGTACTCTATGTGAACTCATACGCACACAGAAGCCCATGTGTACTCTATGTGAACTCATACTCACACAGAAGCCCATGTGTACTCTATGTGAACTCATACGCACACAGAAGCCCATGTGTACTCTATGTGAACTCATACTCATACAGAAGCCCATGTATACGCTATGTGCAATGCTTTTACTTGGGTAGAACAAAGTTCTGGTTAATTCAGCTTGCTTCGCCACACTAGTAACGATTGTTTATTTACAAACACTTTTATAAACACACTTTTAGAATTATCGATGCCATGAGTGTTTTTATATTGTGATACTATCTCGATTAGTTAATCTCAGTTCTATTAAAATATATTCACATGCATAAGTTGATGATGTGATTTGATGCATCGAGATGATGTCTGGTGATGGATTGACGTGTTGTGAACATGTGGCTTTATACCAAAGCATGGAGAAGATACACTACGTAGATCGAGGTCAGCGTGGCCGAATGGATAAAATAACTCGTTCTGACACTTCCAGTGTGCTGATGCTGAGGTGGCGCGTTCAACTCCTACACCGGACAGGTGGACTAAATTGTTGACATCTGGTCCTTGACTTGGGGACGTAAAATACAAGTATCTCTGAAGTGGGAGTGGGTTCGCCTGATCTCGAGGGACACAGGTAGTAGAGAAAGCTAATCCACACGAAAAATTCAGACCATTACACTAGACATAGCGTGTATGGACTTCGCTTGAGTTCAAAGCGAGCGAGAGCTAGAAAAAAAAATACATAACTGGATGACAATTAGATGGTAACATGTCGTCAGAGCTCAATGTGAGATGTGTACACCTTCAGGCTGGGGTGGATCTGGGTGGCAGCTGGTCCATCCACCAAGGCCAGTGGTTCCTATTGGATCAGCGCTGTGAACTGTGTGCAATTGGCTCAATAAGAGATACATAGCAACCAGAAACCTCTAGAACAAGGGTCACCAAACTTTCCTTCACGGCGGGCCCGATAACTGACAAAATGGGAGCCCGGGCAGCAAACTCATTCTCTACAATGCTTGCGCCGTCTCCGTGGCGAAGGTCTTACGGACGCAGTTCGTAATCCCTTATAACCGCGTTTGAAACAAGAGCTGCGCGCGATTTGGCAGCACACCGCATTGGGCTGGTTTTTTTACTCTAGGTATGGGAGCCGTTCATTCACAAAGCAATGGCAAAATACTGAACGTCAACTTGTCAGACATCAACAACAGTAAAAATGCTCGTGTTGACTGCAAACGTCATGTAAAGCATATGCAACTAACTTTAACAATACTTGCAAGCCAGAACGGAAGTTCTGGGGAAAAAGACGAAAAACTAAGTTAATCATAGGTGAGTGGCGTGCGATGCACAAAAAACACAGACAACCAACATATTTATTTACTAAAAAAAAAGTTATCAAAGAAGGCGAAATTAGCAACAAGATTGTTACATCAGACCTTGTGTGCACATATCCGAATCTCACAAACAGAGAAGGAAAAACGGTTAGTGAGATTTGTGAAAATGATATTTGACTTTCAAGATATCATCAATGTTTGGTTTGGAATTGCTGCATTCAATCAAGAGAATTGCTCTCAAATGTTCATCAGTCAATCTCGTTAGATGTGTTGACTTCACATACTTCATTTTTGAAAATGTTTTCTCACAGACATAAGTTGTTCCAAACACTGATGCCATACCAGCGGCAGATTTCTTCAGTTTCGTAAACTCTACATCAGGCACGCAGCGGTAAAATTCAACAAGCTTTCCTTCTCTGTGCTTCTCTTTCAACAAGTCATTTGCTTGAAAATCAATTAGCTCCAACTGTAGTTAAACTGGCACATCATCAAGGTTGGAATCAAACGGATTATGCAACAGTGTCACCAGCTGGCTTGAGGTAGCTCCCGGTTGGGCAACCACTCAGCCAAAATCATTTTCTTCTGCTGGTGTTAAGTTCTGGATGCAGTTTAAGATCCCCTAATTCTGTCAGAAGGAACTAATTGCTACCCCAGATCCCAGAGAGAAAACGTGGAACAAATGTCTGTTATGCTGATTTAAGACACTGTCCCTGATACTCAAGAAAACAGCCAAGAAGTGGCTCGTTGAAGAGAGAATATATCTATATAGATTTGGCTGTACTTGGTATCCCCAGAAGTGAGAAAGGAGGGGTTAAGCTATGTAACGTAATCTGGTTACTTATGACTTCATAGGCAAGGTCCCTCCCTGACATAACTTCCTACTTCTGGGCAATATGTGTGAGCCCCCACTAAATGTTCTCCAAATGTGTGTACATATTTAAACTACACAAACATTTATCAACATTTAGAATTATACGGACAAATTGAGTTTAAAATACAACAACTGTGTTTATTGCTATTGATGATCATATGATGATGATGATGATTATGGTATAGTATACGTAACTCATCTGGCTGAAAAGCTCAGAAGCACATAGGTCATGCTTCCCCCAGTGAGACGCAGTTCACTGTCAGATTGAAGGAGTCCAAATTGGTCCCTCACAAGGCTAAGTCACTTCCTGATATGGGTTGTTGACTGTCCATTGCTCCTAAGAGATCTGGAATGAAACGAACGGAGATGGGTAGTATCTACGTCTACACATCTCAAACACATATGTCTATACATTCATATAAACATACATTCAAGTCATAATATATGATGGTATGATGATATATATGATGGCATGTTACATAAACATATATCAGTTCTAAATAAATAAATATATATATATGTATATATTAATAAAACTATTTAGAACATCTATAGCTCAAAACATACATATTCATATACATTTGTGTAATGGAGTGTTTCCCATATAAGTTCACCTCACTTACACTCTCCCTTTCTGATTCATTCATACTGTCTTGTCGGAAGGACTGGTCGCACAGTCCTGTCGAACATTAAATGCCTTCCCTGAATCTGTCTGGGATATTGAATGTCCTACGTCATGTCTGTCCTCATGCAGACATCATGCAGACAAGGTGAACTGGTGCCATTCCTCAAACCAAGTGGTTTCACCACAATCTTGGTAGGCACTCAAAGTGTTGGTCCAAATAATCAATGTTAATTGGACGCTATCAAGAGACTGGTAGCTCTCAGGAATTTCTCCTAAGTAGTCAGTCTCCCCAATGTTTAACATCATACAGGATGAATCTAAATGTATTTCCTGTACATGCATAAGCCACACGCTCATGTAGCTTGGATAATGGATTTCTCCAAATTATCACATACAACAAATCAGACAACCAAGTGGTGAATGAAAGAAGAAAATAGTTCTCAGTGAAATCCTAAAGCTAGAACTGGAACATTAAGTACAAAGAAAATCCACGAGTGTAAAGTTTGGGAGAATATGTAGAAATAGGAAACTACACAAGCCTTCAGACTAGCAGACAAACTAATCAGAGTAATGGTATTACCTGGGTTATAGCTAGGAAATCCTGTCATACGACTTCGTATAGAAGTCCAACAGAACGAAATGTTAATATTTCTCCAGTAGGTATCCTAAGAATGCTATTGTGAATTTGCGTCTGAAGTCTTGCTGGCCTCTGCTCGTAGTTTTATTCTCTCTGTTCCTGGCTAGTTTCCACGCTAGCTAATTACTATGTCCAAGTTCCTGTTGGCTCCACCTATTTTCCCATGTACGATAATTACGGGATGGATTAAGTCCCAAACTCTTCTCACCCCTCCTCCTTTCCTGTGAAGGGTAGTTTCATCTGTCAATCAAATTGACCGATGCCCCGCCACGCCTGAAACAATGAAACATGCTTTGGCGGCAATGCAGTTGCGTCATTACATTCCATTAGGCTGTAAACACAAGCCTTCCCGGTTGCTGGCAGGAATGTGTCAGCCATGTGTTCCTACTTTGCCGCCCGTATTGCAGTGAGGTGTTAAGCATCTGGTCCTAATTGCTCCTTTGTGGTGGCAATTACAGACGTCCCGGCTCCACAAAGTCTGGACTTTTAGATAGGTGTTAGGCCTGCATTAAATTGCCGTGTTTGGATCACACGTTTTCCCCTGAGTAGCATTGCCATGTATTTCAGACGGGTCTGGCTGACCCTCTTATCTCCCCTTCTACTGAACACAATGAGTTTTCAACCTTTGATAGCACCGCCGCCGCCTGGTGCCGTGGTGTCTGTGTGTTACGTTTGATCTTGACATCAAAGCTTTCTCAGACCTAGCATTACAGAAATGATGGGGCGTGCGGGGACTAGATTATTTTATGGTGGACCATTATTCTTTTACTTAGAGAAGGATAGAATAATTCTTGTGGGCTCTTTAATTCCTTTCAAACTTGTGTAATACGGATGCTGCCGGGGCTGTCCTGTCACAAACAGAAGAATGTCATTCTCAACTCTGTCAAGATCTGAAAATATCTCCACAAAATGCTTCTTCAAGTCACAAATAATTTGTTTCGGAGAATCGATGTTGACATCTTCGTCGATTGTAGCGCAAAACTCTTTGAAACAGTGAAAATGAGAAAAGTGTTCTTCTTCCAGTTATGCTTCAAACAATGAAAGCTTTCTCTGAAATCCTTTGATGATTCTGTAGAGATCACAGATGAGGTTATCCTTTCGCTGGAGTTTCATATTCAGTTAATTCATGCGGGATGTGCTGTTGAACAAAAATGACAACTTTGACAGCCAGGTAGGATCTGACAGCTATGAATTAGCTCTATCATTTTAGTGATGAAAACATCTATTTCTTTTCGGAGCTTGTAAAAGACGAAACAGGACTTAACCGCAGCTGAGCCACCTCACTTATGTGTGATAAGGCAAGTCACAGAATTCAGAATCGATTTCTTCGAGAAAAGCCTCGAACTGACGGTTATTGAGTGCATGTCTCCGAACGAATTTTCACAACAGAAACGACTAGTTTCAGTATATTTGAAATATCTAAGTCTTTCCCACAGAGTTCTTGTTGATGTATGATGCAGATTATGCACAGGGCGCTCGGAATTTGCAGATCTTCCAACTGAATCCTAATCTGCCCCATCAGACCCTTCCTCACTCCAGCCATGAGTTTTCCTCCACCAACTATAACACCTCGAAGCTGATTCCACTGAAGATTATAGTCTTGCAAAACGGTTTGCACTTCCATGAAAATGTCTTTTCCAGTTGTTGTTCCATGCATGCTGCAAACGGATGCCAGGTCTTACGTTATCTGAAAGTCCCAACTGACACCACGAATGAACACGGGATGTTGTTACGTACTAGAGAGATCAGTATACTCATCCAGCGCCTGAGAATACCACTACAAAATACTAGTTTGCTCGCATCTGTAGCATCATATTCTCTCCAAGTTCTTCTGTTCTTCGCACAACTGAACTTGCAGAAAGGCTGATAGTTCCAAACAAATCGGCTTCCTCGGGAAACAAGTCATTTGCTGCTGATCATACACTCTTTGATGAAACTGCCATCAGAAAACGGTTTCCCTCGTTCTGCCATCTTATGCCCTATTTTGTAACTTGTACGAGTGACACATTCATTTTCAGCAAACTTTCTCGTGAAGAGATTTCTTTGTGTTTCTAAACCTTGATTCATGGACTAATATTTCTCAGAAAGTAACTTTCCAGGACACCTTGAATATGTTGATAGATGTTTTGTTTCGTAGTGACGCCGAAGATTGTACTCTTTCAAAACGTCAACACTTTCACTTCATATTACGCAGCTGGTTTTCTGGTCCTTTGTTTCCATAAAGAAGTACTTTACTCCCCATTTTTCATTGAACACCCTACACTCGGCGTCCACCTTTAGTTTCTTAGAAGCCATAATGAAGGGTGATGTACACGAGATCTGAAAATTGAAAAGACTTTGAATTAGAAAAATAATTTCTTCCGAAGTCGGAGAGTATCTGTCTGCACAGCGAGGAACCACTAGTCTGCACACCAATAAGCCAGACATGGGACAACGGATACTCACGCAAACCTCAGGTCCTGTATGACATCACAATGATGTTGGACAACAGGATTTCTCCATCCGACATACAAGTCTTCACGCTGGGGTCCACAGCCAGCGAACGCAAGCAATCAAGCAAGCAAGAAACATAATTAAAGTCCTATTGAAACACTAGAAAAGCAGAGGACTAGTGGTCACTGGTGAAGCTACGGTTCACCAAAAGTGCATTATAAAGTTTATAGGTAGCTTTGGTAATAGAATATATCTCATAATAAGGTTTCCAAAATATATAAATAGGACCGGCTTAAATAAACAGCCTAGAGCAGAGTTTTTCAACCGGGGTTCTGCGAGTGACAGCCAGGGGTTCCGCCGAAACAAACCGAAATCACCTAAATGCAACATTTCTGCTCATCTATTTTATTACATTAAGTAGGACATACACTTGGATCATCGTACAGAGATCCTTGAGCAACGTAAACATTAGCGTAAGGATCTGTTCCATCAGAAAGGTTGAGAGACCAGCTCGATTAACACCTTGACCAGGGAATTCTTCTGAGCTGGGGATACTATTTTCTTAATAACACGAGGTTTCTATGGTATTTTTTATGTTATGTTTGCTACTTTATTGCCTCTATTCACACTTGTAGTTCACTTACCTATCACTGTAAAACAAAGAAATCCTTGTTACATACCTATAAAATGGATGTCTGGCAAAAAGAAGTAAATATTTCTGGCGCATCGGACCTGTGGTGAGAGCAGAGGAATCCTGGGGAGGGAAAGATGTGCTTGTGTGTGTGTTGCCATGGAAACCATTGTAACGTCTGAGCGTAAGCGACGCTATCACGAGCCGGGGAAGGTCTTGAGGTGGCGCGAAATAAGCAAACATTGCAATAAACAAGAAAATCTAGATACAATAGTTTATAATTGAAAAAAAAGTAAATTTGAGACACATAACAGCCAGGAGGTCACCGCACGTGTTAAGATCTCACTATAATTAGTATAATTTAATTTAAATTGTAGCACAACGTATCGTGTTCCACACGTTATACCAAGCAAGTTCGAGTACTGTCGGCGGGCCAGATGAAATTAAGTCGCGAGCCGTAGTTTGGTGACCCCTGCTCTAGAGGAACCGTAACCTATATGTCGTACATTTCATCTAGACATATAAACACATCTGTGTATTTATAAACATATTATATTAACGCCCCCCCCCCACTTCCCCCCCCCCTCTCTCTCTCTCTCTTTTCTCTCTCTCTCTCTCTCTCTCTCTCTCTCTCTCTCGCTCTCTCTCTCTCTCTCTCTCACACACACACTGCTGTATCAAAGGCATTTCGTAGAGTACAGGTGTTGTATAACATAATCTGCCTTCTGCCCTCTCATGTCCTATCATGCTGGATAGAGTGCTACACCCTCTGCGTATCCTCTTCATCATCATCATGTGACATGCCGATCAGCATATGCGGTCATGTTTCACCATCTTACACGATCATCAGAGTTGTTGATCAGCTCTGCGTTCTTGTCTCGACCATGCCATGTGGTCAAGCCATCAATATATTTACTTCTGTGGCTTCCCCTTGTTATTTTCTCATCAATCTTGCCTGTTGTCATCAAGCTCTCTAGTTCATTTCTTCTCATTCAATCAATCAATCATGTGCCATGCCGGAAAGCGAGGGCGGTCATGATTCGCCATTTCACTCGATCACCAGCGTCGTGGATCAGCTCAGTGTTCCTGTTTCGTCCATGCCATGTAGCCGAGCCATCCAGGTATTTTCCTCTCGGTCTTCTTCTTGGTCTGTTCCCTTCGATCTTGCCAGTTGTCACTAAGTTCTCCAATCCATTTCTTCTCATAACATGTCCAAAAAATGTTGACTGTCTACGTCTAATTTCTCTAATCAATTTACGGTTTTCATTTGTCTCCTGTAGTACTTGGTCATTGGTTTTTCTGTCTGTCCATGGTATTCTTTGCATTTTCCTCAGAAACCACATTTCTGCAGCCATCAGATGTTTTTCAGCTTGATTGCACATTGTCCAAGTTTCACATCCATACAAAAGAACAGGCTCTATGTATCCCATCAACACTCTTTTTCTCGTTTAAATTGACATCATTTTATTGGTCAGAATGTTTTTCATCTTGCTAAAGGCTACTTTCGCCATGGCGATTCTTGTTCTAATCTCTTCAAGGCATCTCCCATCAGATGCTATGACTGTTCAGAGATAATTGTACCGATTCACTTATTGAAGAATATTCCCATTTACTTGTATATTACATTGTGGTACTACGTTCTGCCTAGTGACGACCATAACCTGTGTCTTCTTACAATTTAATTCCAACCCCAGCTGCTCACTGTGTACAACAACTGCGTCTACTAATTGTTGTAGATCGTGTGCATTGTTTGCAATCAATACTGTATCATCTGCATATCTAATGTTATTGATGTTTCGTCCTCCAATGCTGATTCCATTTATATCTTCTACATTCCTGAAAATGTTTTCACTGTATATCCCTGCCTAACACCTCTCTTAATAGGTTGATATTGTCCCACTTCATTATCAATCCTTATGGCAGCTTGTTGTTTCCAATATATGTTTTTTTTAAAAATAAGTCTAATGTCTTTCCCATCAATTTGTAGATCTGCAAGCATGTCTATCACGTTGACATGTCTAACTCTATCAAGACAGGTATGGAGTTAATACACTGGTAGGCTCCCTGGGCTCTATAGGAGGTATATCGATGACTGTTTTGGTGTTTCAGACATGCCATTGTCTGATCTTCAGGACTTCATTGCCTTTTTCTCTAACTTTCATCCTAGCATCAGACTCACCTCCACTATTTCCTCGTCGGCTGTTAATTTCCTAGACATAACAGTCTCCATAGGTTCTGCTGGCCTATGCACGACGGTTTACTATAAACCGACTGACTCACATGCATTCCTTCTCTATACATCCTCCCTCTTGCAAGGATTCAATTCCTTTCTCACAACTGCTACGTCTCCGACGGCTTTGTTATGATAATAACGACTTCCATCAAAAAGCCCACGAAATATTGGATTTTTTCCGCCGTCGAGGCTACCCTGAGAATGTTCTGTCTACAGCTCTTCACCGCTGCCAGTCTATTAGTCGTACCGAGGCTCTCTCTTCCAGGCTTAAAGCACGTAATAATAGACCTATTCTCTCACTTACCTACCATCCTCATAATATTGCTGTCAAGAATATTCTCATGAGGGATATGCTGGTCCATAACACTCTATCCCAAATTCACAAGTCTCTTCCTGACACGACTGCATGTCTTCGATCTCGCTGTAAGACTTGTCCATATGTCCTTCAAACCACAAGTCTGACTTTCCCTAAGACTACTTTCCACATCCGTCGCAACGTTATCTATGCGATCATCTGCACACGTTGCGACATGAGGTATCTTGGTGAGACAGGCCTTCGTCTGGTGGACAGATTTAGACAGCATTTATCCGATATCAACAGTGGTGCCAAGAAACCGGTACCCCTACACTTCAACAGTTCCGATCACTGTGTGGTTGCCGACATACGTGTTACGGCGATAAAATCGTGCACATCTCACGAACGCGATCGCAAGACATTGGAAAACCGTTTTATCTTCCAGTTGGGTTCACTCTCCCCTCACGGCCTCAATGTCCAACACAGTTTTATTTAAGTCCCTAACGCCCCTTGTTCCCCCCCCCCATCTCCGTAGTCGTATAGTCCATTTCCAAGCCAGTTGCATGTCCTTCGCATGACGTGGCAGTCAACACCAGCATTATCTCTGCCTTCTGTGACTTTCTGGCGACTTATGATAGCAAACGCTTGTTGGCCCTCATCCATATTGCCCACAGCAGCGTTTCGAACTTGGCGTGCGGAATTGCGAACTGCATCGCCCCAGAGTTAGCTATAGTGCTCTACATATCCATATTTTTCCATTCGCTCTCCTGGGCGCACCCGTTGCAAAACCCGCACATATGTACTTCAAACCCAGAGTCTCGCATTCCCCAAAACCACTTTCCACATTCGTGAGGGTTTCTGAAGCACTAGTCGCAACGTCATCTATGCGATCGTCTGCACTCGTTGCGACATGAGGTATATCAGTGAGAAAGGCTTACGTCTTGCTGACAGATTTACGCAACACCTATCTGATATCAACAGTGGTGCCAAGAAACCGATGCCCATGCACTTCAACAGTTCTGACCACTGTGGCGTGGCGGACATACAGGTCCCGGCGCTCAAATCGTGCGCATCTCACGAACGTGATCGCAAGACATTGGAAAACCGCCTCATCTTCCAGTTGGGGACACTCTCCCCTCACGGCCTTAATGCCCTACATAGTTTCATTTAACTTCCTACTCCCCCTCCCCCTCCTCTCTCTCTCTCTCTCTCTCTCTCTCTCTCTCTCTCTCTCTCTCTCTCTCTCTCTCTCTCTCTCTCTCTCTCTCTCTCTCTCTCTCTCTCTCTCTCTCTCTCTCTCCTCTTTTTTTTTCCGCGGCTGTATAGAACACTAGAACAACATGATAGCGTATCTTTTACAGAACGCTGCCATCATTCTTAGCATTACTTTTGCCGTTAGTGATTTTTTGGCAAGTTTACGTTCGGTTGCTGTCATTGCCTTCTGAGCGACCGTTACTCATGCTATCCTAAGCTAACCAACACAGGGCGTACTGCATTCCAAACGCTCGCCAACTGGGAATGCGGAATGGCGAACTTAAACACACGCCACAGAGCCGGCCTTAGTTCACTGCTAATTCACCCTTCACCGTTCGCCCACATGGGTGTTCTCCCCCCCCCCCACCCACCCACCCCAGCCTATCGGGCATCTTAGCCAATCCCTGTTACCCATCGACCCGTTTCAATCCTCACATCCGGCCGTCTCCACACTCATCAAACGGCTAGCGCTTTAGACACATTTCACCAAGACATGATTCAGCTAAGTAACCTCTGTATTTTCTATGTAGTGATTATTTTATTAGTTTGGTGTCTGTGTTGTTTTGTTCTGTGCTGACAAAGGCTTTGGCCACAACGTTCATTTTGTTTCTTGTAATCGTGTTCTAATAAAGCTCACAATCTACTTATCGTATTTTGGTAATTCATTCCACATCCCCCCCCCCCCCCAGCGCGTGTCCCCTCACCGGGTGACTTAGCCAATCACCGAGTTTCTGGCTGTACTGACCTTTAGTCAGTTGACCCCGTTGACCACGACATCCGTTTTATTCCATCCATGGATAGCCGTTTCAAGTTAGGACACAGATAAGTTGAAATTTATACTTTCATGTTGTGTCGATCGTGTAATTGTTAATCTATTTTTGTTTGTTTGTTCTGTGCTGACAAAGGCTTTGGCCGCAACGTCCATTGTGTTTTGTAGTCGTGCTTTGGTAAAGCTCTCAATCTACTTCTCGTTTTTCAGTGATTTATTCTAACTCTATCAAAAGCCTTTGTGTAGTCAATAAAGCAAAGATGTATATCCTTGTTTACTTCTATAGCACGTTCAATAACTATTCGCAGCATATGTACAGCTTAAGAAAATTTTGAACTTCCATCTTTAAAGTTGGCGGTCCTTCATTATTAAATCTAATATCATACTGTTCCTCTCTGTTATCATTATACAGGTTTTTCACATAATCTGTTCATGCATGTAGAATCTGATCTTTTCTATTATTATTTTGCCATCTTTAGTTTTTAGACAGCCTGTTGATGTACTTGTTCTTTTATTAGTAAGTTCCTGAATTCTTTTGTGCACTAATTTGGTATTTTGATGGTTGTGTTGTTTTTCAATTTCTAAGCACTTTTCCTCAAGCCATGCTTCTTTTTCCTTCCTACATAATATTCTGACTTGTCTGTGAATTTCTTTATACTTGGCAGTATTATTTTTGTTGAGTCTTCTTGTTTCCATTAGGTGTAAAATTTCTTCAGTCATCCATTTATTACGACCCACCTTCTTTAATTTTGGAATAGTTGCTTCTGCAGCCAAACTGATTGAATTCTTTAACATTTCCCATTGATCACTCACATCCTGGAATAATATCTCTAGATCAGACAATATATATAAAATCTGTTCTGTACTTCTATGTTGAATTTGTCATTACTCAATGTACACAAATCATATTTAGTGTTTCCTGTTATATACTTGATTTTCTTCAACTTTATCCTCAGTGTTCCTGTAAGTAGTCTGTGGTCACTATAACAATCAGCACTGGGAACTGTTTTTGCTACTGTTTGTGCGTTTCTAAATCTTCTGCTAATCAGAATGTAGTCAATCTGGTTTCTGATCCTGCTATCAGGACTCCTCCATGTCCATAATCTTCTAGGGTGTTGCTTAAACCAGGTGTTTCCTACAATCATTCTTCTTATTACGTGCCCCCCCCCCCCAAAAAAAAAAAGGAAAATTGACTTTCTGCGTCTTATTTCTCCAGTCAGTTTACGGTTTTCATTAGCTTGCGTAGGGCTTTTTCATTGGTTTATCTGTCCGTCCATTGTATTCTGTGTATTTTCCTCAGAAACCACATTTCAACTGGCATTAGATGTGTTCCAGCAGCGTATCCTCATGCAGACACGGTGAAGTGGTGTTTCTGCTTTTATATGTCAGTTGTTTTTCACTCAAAATGTACTAAAGTACTAATGTTGCTTTTGTCACAATAAGAGAAGTTACAGCAGAGTCCACTTTAGACTGCCTGACGTCAGCGATCTCCTCTGGAAGGCCATTCTACTTTGAGTGTCTTCCTCAAGGGTTCTAATACTCCCCGATGGTCCAGCACACGTGTAGACTAAACACTACAGGCAAGAGGTCTGGACAATGTGGGATCCACCAGAACATTTCATCTGAAGTATAAACGATAACCTAATTTGACATTACACATCAGAGGCAACAGGCGAACACAGAGGAATCCACGCTCACAGGCAAGCTTGGCATTTAGGTAGAGGAAACGTTAACTTAGGAAGATGAGACAACTCTCTCTCTCTCTCTCTCTCTCTCTCTCTCTCTCTCTCTCTCTCTCTCTCACACACACACACACACACACACACAGTAACACACACACACACACACAATCACACCCACAGATGAGTCTCGCCAGGAACCGATATCACAGCACTCAAGACATTCCTTTTCGTCCTCCGTCCTCATCTTCGACAGGCAGCGAAGAGTCCCGACAATAAAAGTACCAGCTGCTATCTAATTATGTGTCCGTCTGGCCTTTTCTCGGAGAACTGAGTGTCGGTCAGATCCTCTGGTCACTCCCTGCCTCACAATTCTCTCCAGGCAATGATGGTCTCTCTGTTCTCCCACACTGTCCACACGATCCGACAGGGACATGACCACATCTGCCTTATCCTGCACCTATTCCCACTGTCCAGTCACCAAGATACAAACTCAGCTAACGTGTCCGCCTGATCGTTTCCCAACACACCAGCATGCCCTGGGGAACAGACCCAACGAATGACCCTATCTTTGATACTGTAATTGAAACATATCACTGCAAGAATCATGTCAGTCTTCGCCCTGCCCAGCGTGGTCTGTGAGTCCGTTACAATTACCACATATGTGTGCTGTTTACCCCCCAACCACGGGAACGCCGCAGTGACAGCCTCCACCTCCATTGATCAAACTAGATGTTGTGGTATCACATGCCAGGCTCTCCTGGGCCACACACTGTCAATTAATCTTCGCTGTAAACCCACAGGAGCACAGATGACGAATTCTAATCATTTATATTCTCGTATCTGGTTAAAGCCAGAAGAAGACCGCTGCTAGAATGTTATAGGTAGTACAGTCTGAGAATAAGGTAAGAATTTTGTGAGAATTTAGTGAGGATTTAGTGTGAATTTAGAGCCAAATAGCTGCTTCTGTGTCTGGTACAGTCTACTCGGTGACTGCAATGCAAGCTAATTAATATGATTATTCCCAGTCATGTTATCATTTCTTTCGCCGCCAATTTTTGGTTTGGTTATAGCTATCGACGGTTTTTGTTATAGCTTGGGACGGTTTTTTTTTTATAGCTAGGGGCGGTGTTTTTTATGCATGAGGCGGTGTTTGTTATAGCTTGGGATGATTTATGTTATAGCTTGGGACGCTTTATGTTATAGCTTGGGACGGTTTATGTTATAGATTGGGACGGTTTCTGTTATAGCTTGAGACGGTTTATGTCATAGCTTGGGATGGTTTTTGTTATAGCTTGGGATGGTTTTTGTTATAGCTTGGGCTGGTTTTTGTTATAGCTAGGGATGGTTGTTGTTATAGCTTGGGATGGTTGTTGTTATAGCTTGGGACGGTTGTTGTTATAGTCTGGGATGGTTTTTGTTATAGCTTGGGATGGTTTTTGTTATAGCTTGGGACGGTTGTTGTTATAGTCTGGGATGGTTGTTGTTATAGCTTGTGACGGTTGTTGTTATAGCTTGGGATGGGTGTTGTTATAGCTTCGGATGGTTGTTGTTATAGCTTGGGACGGTTGTTGTTATAGCTTGGGATGGCTTTTGTTATAGCTTGGGACGGTTTATATTATAGCTTGGGACGGTTTATATTATAGCTTGGGACGGTTGTTGTTATAGCTTGGGATGGTTGTTGTTATAGCTAGGGATGGTTGTTGTTATAGCTTGGGATGGTTGTTGTTATAGCTAGGGATGGTTGTTGTTATAGCTAGGGATGGTTTTTGTTATAGCTTGGGATGGTTGTTGTTATAGCTAGGGATGGTTGTTGTTATAGCTTGGGATGGTTTTTGTTATAGCTTGGGACGGTTGTTGTTATAGCTAGGGATGGTTGTTGTTATAGCTTGGGATGGTTGTTGTTATAGCTAGGGACGGTTGTTGTTATAGCTTGGGATGGTTGTTGTTATAGCTAGGGATGGTTGTTGTTATAGCTTGGGATGGTTGTTGTTATAGCTTGGGACGGTTGTTGTTATAGCTTGGGATGGTTTTTGTTATAGCTTGGGACGGTTGTTGTTATAGCTTGGGATGGTTGTTGTTATAGCTTGGGATGGTTGTTGTTATAGCTAGGGATGGTTGTTGTTATAGCTTGGGATGGTTGTTGTTATAGCTTGGGACGGTTTATGTTATAGATTGGGATGGTTTTTGTTATAGCTTGGGAAGGTTATTGTTATAGTCTGGGATGGTTGTTGTTATAGCTTGGGACGGTTGTTGTTATAGTCTGGGATGGTTGTTATAGCTTGGGACGGTTGTTGTTATAGTCTGGGACGGTTTTTGTTATAGCTTGGGATGGTTGTTGTTATAGCTTGCGACGGTTGTTGTTATAGATTGGAACGGTTGTTGTTATAGCTTGGGATGGTTGTTGTTATAGCTTGTGACGGTTGTTGTTATAGCTTGGAATAGTTGTTGTTATAGCCTGGGGCGGTTGTTGTTATAGCTTGGGATGGTTGTTGTTATAGCTTGGGAGGGATGGTTGTTGTTATAGCTTGGGACGGTTGTTGTTATAGCTTGGGAAGGTTGTTGTTATAGCTTGTGACGGTTGTTCGGACGAGATGGGTTCCACGTTTACTGAGATGAGTTCCACGTTTACTGAGATGGGTTCCACGTTTCCCGAGATGAGTTCCACGTTTACTGAGATGAGTTTCACGTTTACTGAGATGAGTTCCACGTTTACTGAGATGAGTTCCACGTTTACTGAGATGAGTTCCACGTTTACTGAGATGAGTTCCACGTTTACTGAGAAAAGTTCCACGTTTACTGAGATGAATTCCACGTTTACTGAGATGAGTTCCACGTTTACTGAGATGAGTTCCACGTTTACTGAGATGGGTTCCACGTTTACTGAGATGGGTTCCACGTTTACTGAGATGAGTTCCACGTTTATTGAGATGAGTTCCACGTTTACTGAGATGAGTTCCACGTTTACTGAGATGAGTTCCACGTTTACTGAGATGAGTTCCACGTTTACTGAGATGGGTTCCACGTTTACTGAGATGAGTTCCACGTTTACTGAGATGAGTTCCACGTTTACTGAGATGGGTTCCACGTTTACTGAGATGGGTTCCACGTTTACTGAGATGAGTTCCACGTTTATTGAGATGAGTTCCACGTTTACTGAGATGGGTTCCACGATTACTGAGATGAGTTCCACGTTTACTGAGATGAGTTCCACGTTTACTGAGATGGGTTCCACGTTTACTGAGATGAGTTCCACGTTTACTGAGATGGGTTCCACGTTTACTGAGATGGGTTCCACGTTTACTGAGATGAGTTTCACGTTTACTGAGATAGGTTCCACCTTTACTGAGATCCTGGATTGTCTCAAATGTTATTGTTTGGGCGTTCACTGACGTTGAACTCAAGCGTAGTCCATGAACTTGTTGCTGCATCTACTGCACTGGGCTGATGGTTGGGTGTGGATTTGTTTTCCCTTTTACCAGTGTCCCTCTCCATCAGGTGAACCCATGCCGACTTATGAGGTGCGTATAATTTATATTCCCAAGTCAAGGACGAGAAGTCAACATTTTAGTCCAATTGACCTCGTGTAGGGGTTAACCCGCTACCTCGGCATCAGCACACCGGGTGTTTAAGAATGGGGGATGTTATCCATTCGCCCATGTCACATCTCTACTGTCTCACTGTTATCTTAGTTTCTGTGGTCCTTTATGACCTGTTCGTCCTAGAAACGTTGTATATGAATTTACAGTTTCTAACACACTGTTTGTGGCTGAGTGTAACTGGCATTTCTGTTGAGTAAATAATGAGCACAAATAAAACAACATTCCAACCAAAAATCACATTTAGGAACCAAGAAATCAAAAGAGCCTCAAAATTTGAATATTTTAACTCCACAATCAACAACAATGGCAACTGATGGAAAGAAATTAGACGCAGGTTGGCCATAGCCATACAGAGATTCCACAGCATGAAGAACTTGTAGCAGGCTGGCCAGGCCATACAGAGATTCCACAACATGAAGAACTTGTAGCAGGTTGGCCCCATACAGAGATTCCACAGCATGAAGAACTTGTAGTAGGTTGGCCATGGTCATACAGAGATTCCACAGCATGAAGAATTTGTGGCAGGTTGGCCCACACAGAGATTCCACAGCATGAAGAACTTGTAGCAGGCTGGTCATGGCCATTCAGAGATTCCACAGCATGAAGAACTTGTAGCAGGCTGGTCATGGCCATTCAGAGATTCCACAGCATGAAGAACTTGTAGCAGGTTGGCCATGGCCATACAGAGATTCCACAGCATGAAGAACTTGTAGCACAACACAAGCAAATCAGTCAAAGTAACATTTGGAAAACCCACATCTTTCAAGAAGAAGCAATATACATAAATTCTACAAGATCTGAACATGGAAGAAACCTGGCTCATAAACAGTGTCGTGTCTCGGAGACTGGAATACTTTGGTCATAATAAATATCACAACGTGTCTTTTATGTTGACGGTTCACCCCTTCTGTGACGTCACAACGTGTCTTTTATGTTAGCAGCTCACATATCTGTGTCCTCACAACGTGTCTTTTATGTTAGCAGTTCACATACCTATGTTCTCACAACGTGTCTTTTATGTTGACAGCTCATCTATCTGTGACGTCACAACGTGTCTTTTATGTTGACAGCTCATATATCTGTGACGTCACAGCGTGTCTTTTATGCTGACAGATCATCTATTTGTGACGTCACAACGTGTCTTTTATGTTGACAGCTCACATTCCTGACACTGGTTAGCTCTCTGAGTTGCAAATGTTAGTTGAAATATGATTATACAACTGCGCAGTTCTGTGGTGTAAAATTGTGTTGGTATCAAATAGCATTTAAAGGCTCTCTGTAATGACTTGTAGAATTGGTAAGCAATCAACACAATTAAGTATTTGCTGTGTGTGGGTGTAATTGTGTTCGGGGGCCTATATAAACGTTATATATAGACTTTGCCCTCTGACCGGTGGGATCAGGTTTTATTTTCCAATTATTTTAACTTTCCCTGCTTGAATACTTATTAGTTTTATCACAGTCGCTTTCGATTTTCATTTTAAAATGGAAATTTACAGTCTAAAAAATCACGGCTGTCTAACTGTCGCAAAGACTAAATACGTGCAGCTTGTAAAAAACATACACAGAAGTAGTCACTGGACAGGCCAGATTTGTGTAGTATACTATGGCTAAATCTTTAAAAATAAGTAAAAAAGACAAACAACAGAACACTTGATACCAAGGCTGAGAATAATGCGAAAGAGCGAATGACACCTCACGCGTTGCATGGGACTGAAAGGGTATAAAGATAACAGTGTTAGCTTCTCACACACACAAAAAAAAAAAAACGCACACAACAAAGGTCGATCCCCCATCTCCCAGATCAGCAGGTCCTTGTTGCGTTGTGATATGAAAATCCACGACCAGGTGTTTACAGGTGGAGAGGATTATAATAAACAAATAAACTTCAAACAGCAGAGATGGATACCACAGAAGGAGATGACATGCCTGCAAATCTCTGGATGAATGAGCCACCAGCCAGCAGATGGAACACTTTCCGCCACACATAGCCCAATGCTCGAGGAGATTAATATGTTTGCTCCCAAAGGCTTACCTACTGCTGACATTAAATATCGACTTCATTGCACCGGGTTTAACCCATATGACTTGGCTTCTGTCAGCAAGGCGACTCCGTGAAAGCGTTGCACGAAACACGAAAATTGTAGCTGCGTTGACGACCCCACAGGAGAATATGAAAACGTTGCACAGGTGAGCCGAATAATAGAGTCTGGATTCGAACCCACAAACATCGGAGACCCCCACCCAGAGACTGAATGTAAAGAATTACATGCTTCAATTACACAATCAAAGATATGCAGTATTTATTGGACATGCTGGTGTGTTGGGAAACGAGCAGGCAGACAGATTGGCAGGGTGTGCCCCACTGGGTGGTGTATTGCTGCGTGGTGGGTCAGATGTGGTTAGGACTCTGTGGTATCATGTGTATAGTGTGGAAGAACATGATAACCTTGACCTGGAGAGAATGGTGGGGAAGGGAGTGGTTCGAGGATCTGGCCGACACAATGTAGGCCGAGGAAAGGCCAGACAGACACATAATCAGACTGCAACTAATATGAATAGTATTGGGTCTCCTCGTTGCTTTCTTTTAGAATGAGCACGGGTCGCGATTGGGAATGTTTCAATTCCTGCCTCAAGTAATCTTTGCTAACTGTAAGACCACAGCTGAAATATAGATTTTGTATTGCAAGACTATCTATCTGTCTAGCGCTAGTGCCACTGCGAGGAAACTCAGGGAACTCAGAGGGAATTCAGCGATTGCGAAATGGCCCATTCCTCACTCCTGGGAATGATGTATATGTTCAAGCTGTTACTTGGACTAGCTTGCTGGTATTGTGCTACAGGTTCTTCATACTATGTAATCTCTGCATGGCTGGGGTCAGCTTGTGTTTGACTTCTATAGATCAGTCGCCATTGTTGTTGATAGTGGAGCCACGATATTTCAGGTTTCTACCATTTTCAATTTCTTCATTGCTGATTGCCTTCTTCGGTTTGTATGCTGTTTTGTCCATATACATTATTGTTGTTTTGTTTAAGTTCAACAAAAGACTTGTATTGCTCGTCTATGTGACAGACGTAATCAACAATACAGCAGATATGAGAGGGAATAATGGGAGGGGGATGCCCACACTGTAAACATAGTGTGTCACATGTGGAGCGCTTTTACAACTGTCCGTGTTGTTCATGTCGAGAATTGCATGTTCGGAAAAATTGGCGCCGCCGGTTGCTGATTTTCTAGTGACTGCCGCTTCCATCGACGATGAACTGTATTTGTTGTGGGCGAAATTTTTGGTAGCATTATGGCAGCGGCATTATGCACATAGTATATCTGTGCGGGTTGTAGTTTATCGATATTCCTGTCTGTTCCCCTTTTCACAAGGAGCAGTGAGGAGAAATTTGTGGTATATTCACTGGCACAGGAATGGAGCAATATGGGGCAATCCTGTGCAGGTAAGTTGGAACCCTGACTAACTAACTAACTAACTAACTAACTAACTAACTAACTAACTAACTAATTAGCTAACTAACTAACTAATTACCTAACTAACTAACTAACTAACTAACTAACTAATTAGCTGACTAAGTAACTAACTAACTAATTAACTAACTAACTAATTAACTGACTACTGACTGACTGACAGACTTACTGACTAACTAACTAAGTGTGTCACAATATCAGATATATGCTATATGAAGGCGAGAAGACGACACAAGACACTAAACATAAAAGACAGCGAACTCAAGACCACACATGTGCGGTACGAATCAGACAACCGGATGTTGTCTCCACAACAAAGAGCCAAACACAACACGCCCTGTACTGTATGGAATTAGAGTTGTCAAGAATATAACAGGGTGTGTTGTAGCTATAAAAAAATAGAACAATTCACAGTAGACGCCCTTATAAAACAAATAGAAACTGAAAGAGAACATCATGATTCTTCGAAAGACACACCCTTTAGTATATAGACTGAATCAGTGTGGAAGAATCAACAGAGCCCAGAAAGCTGCTGTCAGAACAAGATCCTATCTTCAGTATTTCAGCTTTCATGTGAGAGTAATTTACTTTCTCATTGGAGAAACAACAGGTGAACTTAAAGGACAGCCGGATATTCTTTATAAGTCAACGATTAACGTGATCGTACCTGGAGATCAGTATTGGAGGTCAGTAATTGTTTTTAGACATTTTGTTTATGTCTATCCTATTGAGATCATTACCATAATCATCAAGTGTCTTGACAACTGACGAAGACATTCATGTCTCTCTACAAATCTCAGTCTTGAGTGTTCTAAACCAACACTTCTTCTTCTTCTTCTTCTTCTTCTTCTTCTTCTTCTTCTTCTTCTTCTTCTTCTTCTTCAGCGTTCCGAGCCATTGAGGTTCTTTGCTGCAGATACAATCCGTCTCCATTCGTCTCTCTGGTTGACCTTCTCTTGCCAGTCGTTGATTCCAAGTGCTTGTAGGTCTGTATATATATTATCTCTCCACCGTCTTCTTGGTCTACCTCGGGGTCTACGGTCATTTATTTCCTGAGTGTAAGCGAGTTTTGTTTCCCTATTGTCTTCCATTCTTTCTATATGCCCCAGCCATTGTAGTCTATTAGCCTTCATGATACCAGTGATTAGCGGGGACTTAAACAGATCAAAAATGTCTCTGTTACTTCTTCTTTTCCACTCTCCACTTTGTGTATCCCTAATGGGTCCAATGATGCGTCTTAAAAGTTTGTTCTCAAAGGTTTGTAACAAGGTTTCGTCTCTTTTCGTTGTACTCCAGGTTTCAGAGCCATACAGCACAACTGGTCTGATCAGTGTTCTTATTTCCAGAATTGATTCTAGTTTGTATTTCTTCCCTTATGCTTGCTTGCTTGCTTGTGTTCGTTGGCTTGAGCTCCAACGCGAAGTCCTGTATGTCGGATGAAGGCATCCTGTTGTCCAACATCAGTGTGATGTCATACAGGACCTGAGTTTTGCGTAAGTATCCGTTGTTCCATGTCTGGCTTATTGGTGTGCAGACTGGTGGTTCCTCGCCGTACAGGCAGACACTCTCCGACTTCGGAGGAATCGGCGATCCTACTGACTTTAGCCAGGACCCCGAAGGGACCTGTTGCCCAGGACGCTCGACGAGGACGCGTCAATAGGTCTTGGCCAGTATATAACCCGGCCCTGGTGCCTTGGAAACACCTCTGCGTCCCTCTTCCCTTATGATGTTGGAGCAATTGAAGATTTTACCCAGGTATTTGTATATTTCTGTTCTATTAATGGTCATTTTAATAGGGTCTGATTTCCTGCCTTTATATGTTACTATATTATAAGTATCTCCCATGCATAGTCTGCTCATGTTGATTAACTTCGTTGGTATTCCAAATTCCTGCAGAGCATTCTATAGACTATTCATATGGACACTATCATAAGCCTTTTTAAAATCCACAAAAATGTTATGGAGATCTCTTTTATATTCCCAATTTTTCTCGGCTATTTGTCCTAAGATAAATAACTGATCTATTGTTGATCTGTTTTGTCTAAAACCCGCATGGTAGTCACCTAATATGTTTTCTGAATATGGTTTTAGTCTATTTAGTAATACTGCGGATAGTATCTTATAGCTTGTGGACAGTAGTGATATTCCTCTATAATTTTCACACTGGAACTTGTCTCCTTTCTTAAAGATAGGTATCAATAATGACTCTTTCCAGTCATGGGGTAATTCTTCTGTCCTAGAGATTTTTATTATTAGTTCGTATAGCTTTAGATGTAATGCATGGCCACCTGCCTTTATAAATTCAGCAGCAATTCCATCAACCCATGTTGCATTATTGTATTTAAGTCGTGTGATTACATATAGGATTTCTTCAAATGTAGGTTCTTCAATTTGTGGTTCACACATTAGAACCTCTTCCTGTGGGAAAGTGTTACTTGGAGCTTCACAATTTAGTAATTCAACAAAATATTCTTTCCATGTGTTGCACATTTCCTCATTGGTAAACCAACACTGATGAAGATATTCCTCCATGTCACTGTCTCAGTCCATCCAGCATCATTTCACTAGGTCAATCTCTACCTATTTTCCCACTGCCATTTCCAATTGTCACGAAGTTCTCCAATGCTTAACTCTCTCTCTCTCTCTCTCTCTCTCTCTCTCTCTCTCTCTCTCTCTCTCTCTCTCTCTCTCTCTCTCTCTCTCTCTCTCTCTCTCTCTCTCTCTCTCTCTCTCTCTCTCTCTCTCCCTCTCTCTAACACACACACACAAACATACACACACATATATATAATGTTAAACTTTTATTAGCCGCTTCCATACAATCGTTGTTAGTTACTCTGGCAGTCCAAGGTTTCTACAATATTCGCCTCAAGAACCACAACTCAGTTGCTTATATATATATATATATATATATATATATATATATATATATATATATATATATATATATATATATATATATATATATATATATATATATATAAGCTATCTATAGCTTGGTCAGGTCTTAGTCAGATATGACTGAGCTACCGTATAACAGTAGACGGTACTACCTGGTTTCTGTTAGCGCCGAACGTTGGGCGGCGCTTACCAAACCCGACACCCCACATTGTGCCAACGGCTTCGGGCGGAAGAGCGCAATTGGGAGGGTACAAGCCTTACCCTGGTGCGAGGAAATGCAAGCTAAAGACAAAATTGTCATGGCAGGGCAGACCAGACCCTAAGCCTTGGTTGGCGACTGGTCTAGGATCGAAGCTCCGACAGGCGGACAGTTAGAGCATTGCTTTGCTGATCCGGCAGCTTCTGCAGCTTGTCTTGTTCCAGATGTAGGGGTGTTACCTTTCCTCTGGAGTGAACTAGGCAGGCCGAGAGAGGGATCATGCTGCATGGGCAACACATGATCTCTATATTTTAGCCCAGGCTTTGTGCTATGGAGAGGCAATAACTCCATCCCTGGTCTTAACTGGTCTCGGAATCAAAGCGAGAGGCAACTGTTACGGGTTATAAGTCCTTGTCAGTTGGCGTAGACATGGGGCGCCACGCGTTGCCTCTGACGATGGGAGACACCTATAGGTGTCACTGATCAGCTACCGCCCGCCTCAAGCTGGGCAGCCCCAAGCCAATTGGGTGCTGATCCGCCACAGCCTGCCTGCTTCAATGGGTGCTTGGGGCTAGGACAAAATCTGAATCGCAGGCTGTAAAACCAATGCACCAGGTACAAACAAAAATAAAAATAGAAACCTCAAGCTACGGCTTGCAACCTGGAACGTGAGAACCATGTGTCCAGGATTTTCCACTGACTTGACCAATATAGACGATGTGAGAAAAACGGCTGTGATTGATGCCGAACTCAATCGTCTTAACATTGATATTGCTGGCCTGCAGGAGACTCGCCTCGCTGAGGAAGGGTCACTCAGGGAAAACAACTACACCTTTTTCTGGAAGGGTAGAGGGCAGGCAGAAAAAAGGCAACGCGGTGTGGGCTTTGCAGTGAAGAATTCGCTACTAAGATTGATTGAAATTCCAGCAGGAGGAAATGAAAGACTATTATCCCTGCGCTTGGCAACCTCTTGTGGGTTTGCCACCATTATTACTGCATATGCACCAACACTCGATTCCTCTGATGATGTGAAGGATTTTTTCTATGAGGAGTTAGACTCCGTGATCAAGGCAGTTCCAAAATCTGACTACATTTATATGCTCGGTGATTTCAATGCTCGTGTGGGCAAGGACTCGAGTTCATACAACATCGGTCGCATGAATGAAAATGGGCAAAGGCTGCTGGAGCATTGCACCAGTAATGACCTATGTATTACAAACTCCTTTTTTAAAACAAAAGAGATGCATAAGGTCACATGGAAACATCCAAGATCCGGCCATTGGCACCAGCTGGACTTCATCATCACACGGAGACAACATCTGAACCATATATCATTGACTCGTAGTTACCACAGTGCTGACTGTGATACAGATATTTCTTTGGTTGTTGCAAGAGTTAGACTGAGACCAAAGAGAATCTACACAGCTAAACACAAATCTAGTCCCAGAATTAATATTATTAACACTCATGATCCTGAAAAGTGCTTTCAGTTTCAACAGCAACTTGAAGACGCTTTCACTGATACACCAGAAAATTGTACAGTAAATGAAAAGGGGGGTCAAATTAAGGAAACTCTTT
The DNA here is from genome assembly GCA_963921405.1 of Cepaea hortensis. Lineage (NCBI taxonomy): Eukaryota > Metazoa > Mollusca > Gastropoda > Stylommatophora > Helicidae > Cepaea > Cepaea hortensis. Next base: position 15,436,672 of record OY992891.1, read on the forward strand.
ATAAAACTGCCGTAGGGGTTTACGGCACTGTGGATCATAAGAGGCAGGACTGGTTTGCGGCCAACAGCGAGACTCTGCAGCCCTTGATTGATAAGAAGAAGAAAGCTCTCTTAAGAAACAAGGAAAGACCAACGCGTAACACTCTGAGTGAGCTAAGGCAAGCTAGGAAGGATGTGCAAAAGGCTGCCAGGCAGTGTGCAAATGATTATTGGATCAAGTTATGTGAGTCCATTCAAATCGCAAGTGATAAGGGAGACATAAGAAGCATGTATGAAGGAATAAAGAAAGGCTGTGGTCCAGTGATCAAAAGAAGTGCACCGCTGAAAACCTTGACTGGAGAAGTCATCACTGATAAGAAACAGCAGATGGACAGATGGGTAGAGCACTATTTGGAGCTTTACTCAAGTGAGACCAAACTAGCGGATGATGCCCTTAACGCCATAGAGGCTCTACCAACTCTTGACCACCTGGACACACTTCCCAACATAACAGAAGTTAAGTGTGCTATAAATGAACTTGCATCCGGCAAGGCTCCAGGTAAGGATGGGATTCCAATAGAGGTTATCAGGAGTGGGCAAGACACACTCACTCTACAGATCCACCAGCTAATAGAGCTATGCTGGCGTGAAGGACAAGTCCCACAGGATTTCACAGATTCAAACATCATAACGCTATACAAGAACAAGGGTGATCGGAGCGACTGTAACAACTATAGGGGTATCTCACTTCTGTGTATTGTTGGAAAAGTATTTGCCAGAATTGTTCTGCGCAGACTTCAAGTCATAGGAGATCAAGTCTACCCCGAATCACAGTGTGGCTTTCGACAGAACCGGTCTACCACTGATATGATATTCTCATTGCGACAAATGCAAGAAAAATGCCGTGAACAGAATCAACCACTGTTTATTGCCTTCATCGACCTCACAAAGGCATTTGATTTGGTCAGTCGGGAGGGTCTGTTCAAGGCACTAAAGAAGATTGGCTGCCCACCAACTCTTCTGTCCATTGTGGAATCGTTCCACACAGGCATGAAGGGTATAATCAAGTTTGATGGTGCAACTTCTGAAGAATTTGAAATCAAGAGTGGAGTTAAGCAAGGTTGCGTACTAGCTCCCACCCTCTTTGGAATATACTTTTCACTTCTACTGAAATATGCATTTCGTGATCAGGATGGTGGTATATACATTCACTCACGCTCAGATGGCGGTCTCTACAATGCTCAGCGATTGAAGGCTAAGACCAAAATTAGGAGGGTACTGATCAGAGAGTTGCTTTTTGCAGATGATGCTGCAGTTACGACCCACTCTGAGGAAGAATTGCAATGTCTACTATCTGCATTCTCCAATGCTTGTTCTGAATTTGGTTTAACAATTAGCAAAAAGAAGACACAGATTATGTCACAAGGTGCACATGGGGTACCATCAATCTTTATTGACGACGCCGAACTAGAGATAGTAGACCATTTTACATATCTAGGATCAGTGGTAAATAGCAAATTATCCCTAGATCAGGAAATCAACATCCGGATCGGTAAGGCAGCAACAACAATGAACAGGTTAAGAAAAAGAGTCTGGGAGAACAGGAAGCTTACTGCCAAAACAAAAGTCCTTGTCTATCAAGCCTGTGTCCTTAGTACTCTTCTCTATGGCAGTGAAACCTGGACAACTTACTCACACCAAGAGAACAATTTAAACAGCTTTCATATGCGGTGTCTGCGAAGAATTCTTGGTATTAAGTGGCAAGACAAAATCACAAATACTGAAGTATTGGAAAGATCAGGTTGTGTGACAGTTTATTCCATGCTCAGTCTTCGTAGACTTAGATGGATAGGACATCTTAGGAGGATGGATGATGGTAGAATACCAAAGGATATCTTTTTTGGTGAATTACAGATGGGTAAGAGATCTCAGGGTCGGCCTCTACTACGATACAAAGATGTGTGTAAGCGGGACATGATTGATACAGGCATTGATAATGCACATTGGGAGCAAGTCGCCGCTGAACGTGTTGCATGGAGGGCAAATATCAGAAATGGAATAAAGTCAAAGGAGAAAAGTATTGCAGAAAAGTCACACACCAAGCGTTTGAGACGTAAGATGGTGCATGATGGTGGAAATGACCACGTGTTCAAATGCACCCACTGTGAACGGACATTTACAGCGCAAATTGGCCTTATCAGTCACACTCGCTACCGCCATAGTTAAAAGTTATTATGCCTCTTTAGAGCACAAACTATCGTCTGTCAAGACGGCAAGGTGCCAATGAATATATATATATATATATATATATATATATATATATATATATATATATATATATATATATATATATATATATATATATATATATATATATATATATAAAGCAGAATGTATGTGTGTGGGTGTGTGGTTGGGGATGTATTGGATGCGTTTGATAACGGTCCATCCGATTGAGATGAAAATTTCTACACGTCTTCCTTCCATTCCCGTGCAACCAACTGTCACAGTTTTTTTAGTGTTGCATCATCCATTTACTTATTAAAATTTAATAATTAAATTACATGACTTAACATAAGACAAAATATATAAAGGGCCATAACTTTTAGTAGCATTGCTATATCTTAGGTTAAGTCCCCTGGCTATAGATAGATATATAGATAGATAGATAGATAGATAGACAGACAGACAGACAGACAGACAGATAGACAGATAGACAGATAGATAGATAGATAGATAGATAGATAGATAGATAGATAGATAGATAGATAGATAGATAGATAGATAGATAGATAGATAGATCTGACCCGATAGATAGAGAGGGTGGGATAGACGGAGGAAGAGACGGACGGACGGACGGACGGACGGACGGACGGACGGGCGGCGGGCAGACAGACAGACAGATAGACAGACAGACAGCCTTTCCGGGTCGTCAGACACACAGACAGACAGTCGGGAATGGGAACTTATATGAATTAAATGAGATGCTCCCCATCAGGAGCTGGGCGAAGCCGGGCCGGGTCAGACAGACAGATAGACAGACAGAAAGACAGACAGACAGATAGTCGGGAACGGGAACGGGAGCTTATATGATTACTTATATGAATTAAATGAGATGCTCCCCATCAGGGGCTGGACGAAGCCGGGCTGGGTCAGACAGACAGACAGACAGACAGACAAGACAGACAGTCGGGAACAGGAACTTATATGACTACTTATATGAATTAAATGAGATGCTCCCCACCAGGGACTGGGTGAAGCTGGACCGGGTCAGACAGACAGACAGACAGATAGACACAGACAGATAGTCGGGAATGGGAGCTTATATGACTACTTATATGAATTAAATGAGATGCTCCCCACCAGGAGCTGGGCGAAGCCGGGCCGGGTCAGACAGACAGATAAACAAGCAGACAGACAGACAGACAGAAGATAGATAGATCCCTGCCAGTGCCTGGGCGAAGCCGGGCCGGGTCAGCTAGTATATATATATATATATATATATATATATATATATATATATATATATATATATATATATATATAACATCTCAGTAACTTCTTATTTTCTAAGTGCATTTGTTAAATATTCTCTGTATAGCAATGCTTAATAACAGAATATGTTTTGAATTAAAAAAAAAAAAAAAACTCACATATTAATTGCTGCTGACCTCCTGAGGCAATTGAAATAGCACGAGAAATAAGGTCTTAATCAGGCCCAAATGTTTATGTTATCTTGCATCTACACCATTGTATTCCTGTCTGATCTGTTCTACCATTGCATGCCTGTCTGATCTGTTCAGTCTGTCTGTTTATGTTACCCTCCTATTTATATCAATAACTTCATGTCTAAACTTGTCACTACATCTGTTCATGTTCTCTTCCCATTTATATCATTGTTTTCCAGTCTGATCTGCACAGTCCATCTGTTTATGTTTTCATTCTGTTTATACCACTAACTTCCTAGCTGAACTTTCCATTACATCTGTTTGTGATATTTCCACATGTGTATCAATATCTTCCTGTCTGATCTGTTCAGTCCATCTGTTTGTATTCTCTTCCCAATGATACCGTTGTCTTCCTGTGTGAACTTTTCAATCCATTTGTTTAAGTGCTTCTTGTCTGAATTTTCTAGTCTAACTATTTGTATTCTTTTCCCATTTACATTATTGTCCTCTTGTCGTAACTTTCCAGTACATCTGTGTGTATTCTCTTCCCATTTACATTATTGTCCTCTTGTCTTAACTTTCCAGTACATCTGTGTGTATTCTCTTCCCATTTACATTATTGTCCTCTTGTGGTAACTTTCCAGTACATCTGTGTGTATTCTCTTCCCATTTACATTATTGTCCTCTTGTCGTAACTTTCCAGTACATCTGTGTGTATTCTCTTCCCATTTACATTATTGTCCTCTTGTCGTAACTTTCCAGTACATCTGTGTGTATTCTCTTCCCATTTACATTATTGTCCTCTTGTCGTAACTTTCCAGTACATCTGTGTGTATTCTCTTCCCATTTACATTATTGTCCTCTTGTCGTAACTTTCCAGTACATCTGTGTGTATTCTCTTCCCATTTACATTATTGTCCTCTTGTCGTAACTTTCCAGTACATCTGTGTGTATTCTCTTCCCATTTACATTATTGTCCTCTTGTCGTAACTTTCCAGTACATCTGTGTGTATTCTCTTCCCATTTACATTATTGTCCTCTTGTCGTAACTTTCCAGTACATCTGTGTGTATTCTCTTCCCATTTACATTATTGTCCTCTTGTCGTAACTTTCCAGTACATCTGTGTGTATTCTCTTCCCATTTACATTATTGTCCTCTTGTCGTAACTTTCCAGTACATCTGTGTGTATTCTCTTCCCATTTACATTATTGTCCTCTTGTCGTAACTTTCCAGTACATCTGTGTGTATTCTCTTCCCATTTACATTATTGTCCTCTTGTCGTAACTTTCCAGTACATCTGTGTGTATTCTCTTCCCATTTACATTATTGTCCTCTTGTCGTAACTTTCCAGTACATCTGTGTGTATTCTCTTCCCATTTACATTATTGTCCTCTTGTCGTAACTTTCCAGTACATCTGTGTGTATTCTCTTCCCATTTACATTATTGTCCTCTTGTCGTAACTTTCCAGTACATCTGTGTGTATTCTCTTCCCATTTATATTATTGTCCTCTTGTCGTAACTTTCCAGTACATCTGTGTGTATTCTCTTCCCATTTATATTATTGTCCTCTTGTCTGAACTTTCCAGTACATCTGTGTGTATTCTCTTCCCATTTATATTATTGTCCTCTTGTCGTAACTTTCAAGTACATCTGTGTGTATTCTCTTCCCATTTATATTATTGTCCTCTTGCCGTAACTTTCAAGTACATCTGTGTGTATTCTCTTCCCATTTATATTATTGTCCTCTTGCCGTAACTTTCCAGTACATCTGTGTGTATTCTCTTCCCATTTATATTATTGTCCTCTTGCCGTAACTTTCAAGTACATCTGCGTGTATTCTCTTCCCATTTATATTATTGTCCTCTTGCCGTAACTTTCAAGTACATCTGTGTGTATTCTCTTCCCATTTATATTATTGTCCTCTTGCCGTAACTTTCCAGTACATCTGTGTGTATTCTCTTCCCATTTATATTATTGTCCTCTTGCCGTAACTTTCCAGTACATCTGTGTGTATTCTCTTCCCATTTACATTATTGTCCTCTTGTCGTAACTTTCAAGTACATCTGTGTGTATTCTCTTCCCATTTATATTATTGTCCTCTTGTCGTAACTTTCCAGTACATCTGTGTGTATTCTCTTCCCATTTATATTATTGTCCTCTTGTCGGAACTTTCCAGTACATCTGTGTGTATTCTCTTCCCATTTATACTACTAACTTCCTGTCTGAACTATTTAGTCCATCTGTTGATATGTTTATATCATTGCCTTCGTGTGTTAATGCAGTTACAAGAAATAATGGATACAATTACAATAGAAATAAAGTCAAAACAAAGGACTTAGTCTGAATAATTGAAAAAACAGAAGTAATGGTTATTACAAAGAAAACGTTTATACTTTAATGCAGCATACAAATGAATGGAACCAGTCTGAAATAAGTCAATGCATTTAAATATTTAGGTACTTTGACAACAGCAGATGAATGATGTCATAAGGAAGTTAAATGCAAAATAGCACAAGCAAAGGCAACATTTCACAACATGAAGATTATTCTCTGCAATGTATCTTTGTTAATAGAAGTGATCGAATGTGTTATTAAGAGCTGTTGTGAGACAATCCAGGTGTACAGAATCGAATCATGGACAATTAGAAAAGTGAGGGATTATGTGGAAGTTGGGGAGATGTGGCTTTCTGGAAGAATGATGAGAATACCATGGGCGGATAGATAGATCGATGAAGACATATTGAAAGAAGTTAACGGACAAAGAGAACTGGCTCCTCGCATGAGAAAACATACAAATTCAGTCCCCATTCCTTCGACATGTTATGAGAAGAGAAAAGCTTTAGTCTGTCGTCTCAATGGGAAGACTGGAGTGAAGAGGGGTAGGGAAAGATGCTGGTCAATGTATCATCAAGGCATGGGGGAACGTCGGTATCTGAAATGACTGGCAGCACTAGATACAGACGGCTGTGGACAGACATGATCACCAACGACACACGGCAAAGAAGAAGTCATTCATATTTGTAGTAGATGAAAGACATTTTTCGTTTTAAGTGATAAACAGTTGCGGTAGAATGAAGAAATTAACTAATTCTATGTGATTAAAGCTTGTACCAGTGTTACGAAATTAACACATTCTAAGTGACTAACACTTTTTATATATCATGCCTTTGGAACGGACTATCTGTTTTTTTTTAACAGAATGACCTATTCCCCAGTTTGCTGTGTTTATTAAATATAAAAGAGATTTCATTTCCACTCTTGAGTGTTACAAGAATTCCTTGAGCAGAGGGGCAAGGAAACTCCACAAGAATAGTATTCTTGTTCGAGATAATCTTTTCCTTGTTCACTTGGGGACTTCCTTGGCTATCCTGGACTCTCTTTATGGACTCAAGCAATTGAGCCAGTAAAGGTTATTAAATTATAACGGGCCAGGCTCACATTGGGAAAGAGGAAGTCTGGTTGTCCTCTATCTCTTTGAGATTTTCCTAAAACATCCGATAACTGTATGTTTAAGTATATAGCATGCAGCTATCCGTGTTTGCACGCCTTTTATTACACCTTGAAAATTTTTTTTTCCTTAAACAGTTTCCTGCTACAGGTCTGTGATATGATCCCGCCACCCCCGTGTATAGGCCTGAGAACAGTGAGGAATAGGTGACCAATCCTTCCCTCACTTTGGCAAGCGATGTGTCTATGTGTCAATTCTGTGAACGATCGAGCTCATGACATTACCAGCGCATTCCGCTACCAACATCGCTACCGCGCCCGACACCATGTGTGTGGTTGGTGTTTATTCGCTGAGGAAAGCGTTAAGGCTGCAACGTCCATTTGATCTCTTGTGAACCTCCGTCTGGGCTCTGGGTTGGAGTCATTACATGTGTTATATTGTGGACAACATCCAGAGATTGACAGAAAGATATGGTCGCATATGGCAAATGAGTGGACAATATGTAGAGATTGACTGAAAAATACAGTTACATATGGCAAGTGGGCGGACAACATCAAGAGATTGACTGGAAGATACAGTTACATATGGCAAGTGGTCGGATAACATCAAGAGATTTACTGGAAGATACAGTCACATATGGCAAGTGGGCGGACAACATCAAGAGATTGACTGGAAGATACAGTTATATATAACAAGTGGGCGGACAACATCAAGAGATTGACTGGAATGTACAGTTACATATGGCAAGTGGGCGGACAACATCAAGAGATTTACTGGAAGATACAGTCACATACGGCAAGTGGGCGGACAACATCAAGAGATTGACTGGAATGTACAGTTACATATGGCAAGTGGGCGGACAACATCCAGAGATTGACCTGAAGATATCTGCTTGAAATCACATTGACAACGCAGCAGAGAAGCTGTTGGAGACTCATTACTGCCGATCTTCATCATAAATGAACTCGGAAGTGTGGACCGGAATGCAGTGGTATACATGGGAAGATAACGTAACCAGTTGGGCTGGGATTTTCAGAGTAGAAGACAATGGCATACATGACTTAACATTTAGCAGAAAGACAATGGTATTAATAGACGATAACATAAACGTCTTGATATAAACTTTACAGGGAGACAATGGTATAAATTAGAAGTAAGCATAAACAGAAGCACTACAAATTCAGATAACGAGACATGATATAAATCTTCTTCTTCTACAGCGTTCCGAGCCATTGAGGTTCTTTGCTGCAGATACAATCCGTCTCCATCGTCTCTCTGATTGACCTTCTCTTGCCAGTCACTGATTCCAAGTGCTTGTAGGTCTGTGTGCATATTATCTCTCCACCGTCTTCTTGGTCTACCTCGGGGTCTCATTCATTCATTCATTCAGTAGCATGTCCTTTGCAGAACCTCGCTGCCATAACAACCTTCCGGAAAACCTCGGGGTCTACGGTCATTTATTTCCTGAGTGTAAGCGACTCAGAGCTGCGTGCTGTAACCCTATTTGTTGAACCTGTAAGCCGAAAATATAATGAGAAATGTAAGAGATGATATAAACACGGAGCTATATGAAGCCCTAAATATCGGCTGTCATGACATACCAGAGATTCGATATGCTGATGATACAGTATTACTATCCACAACACAGAATGGCATAGAAAACCTAATAGCCTCAACTCAATTGAATAGTGAAAATCACAACTTATATCTTAACATAGCAAAAACAATGATAATGCATACAGATAAAACCACTATGGAGAAAGAAATATTTATTAACGAGGAAAAATTGGAGGTGGTGGAAAATTTTGAATATCTTGGGTCACTGATTACCAACAATGGTGACACAATGACAGAAATTAAACGGCGACTATCAATTGCTCTTCAAAGACTAAAACAACTGAATAAATTATGGAGTGGAACAGACAGAACTACAAAAATTAGATTTTTAAGAGCATGCTTCTTTCCCATTGCAACATAAGCCTGTGAGACATGGACACTTACTAAACAAGCTGAACAGCGCATAAATGCCTTTGAATATAAATGTTATAGACGAGTTCGAAGAATATCTTGGGTAAAGAAAAGAACAAATGCATCCATACTTCAAGAATTGAATATTGAAGAAGGTTGGCTATTAAAGATGATAAAACAAAGAAACTTGAAATATTTTGGTCACTTGAAACGTCACGAAAGTTTGGAGAGAACAATAATGGAAGGATATATGCCTGGGGAGAGAGGAAGAGGAAGGCCAAAGAGAAGATGGGTGCAGGATGTGGCGGATGATCTCCAGATGGGTGTTATCAGACGCGGGACATCTTGCTTATGATCGTGAGATGTTCCGGAAGGTTGTTATGGCAGCGAGGTTCTGCAAAGGACATGCTACTGAATGAATGAATGAAGCGAGTTTTGTTTCCCTATTATCTTCCATTCTTTCTATATGCCCCAGCCATTGTAATCTATTAGCCTTCACGATACCAGTGACTAGCGGGGACTTAAACAGATCATAAATGTCTTTGATACTTCTTCTTTTCCACTCTCCACTATGTGTATCCCTAATGGGTCCAAAGATGTGTCTTAAAAATTTGTTCTCAAAGGTTTGTAACAAGGCTTCGTCTCCTTTCGTTGTACTCCAGGTTTCAGAGCCATACAGCACAACTGGTCTGATCAGTGTTTTGTATATTGTGATCTTGGTGTTACGAAATAGCGCATTTGATTTTAGTAGATGTTGTAGTGCATACTATATCTTATTTTCAGAATTGATTCTAGTTTGTATTTCTCCCTTTATGATGTTGGAGCAGTTGAAGATTATACCCAGGCATTTGTATGTTTCCGTGCTTTTAATGGTCTTATTATCTATGTGTATGTGGCCAGAGATTTTAGCCATTCCTTCTCTTGAAATTACCATATATTCTGTCTTATCTTGGTTGATAACCAGCCCAATCTGTTGGGCTTTTTCCTTTAAGTGAGTCAATATTTCCAGGGATGGATTAACCATTAGGCAAACAAGGCACGTACCTAGGGCACCAAGCATTTGGGGGGGGGGGGGCACCACAAGTCCTCAATAAAAATGTGTATATTGTTCCGGTAGCGTAATTGCATGGCATAAGCAAATCGCAGATGTAATATTGAATCACACATTATTTATATATACATACCCTGTGCTGCCCATTCACTAAATCTGGTAGGCAGAAGTGCCGTTGACTCTTGTTTAGAGGCAGTAAACTTCTTCCATATAGTGCAACTGATTTATACTTTTTTCTCAGCTTCAACCAAAGGATGGAAGATTCTGAAAGGATGCCTTGTGAATGAAAAGCTGGTAAAGTCCCTTTCCGATACTAGATGGGAAGCACATGCTGTTTCAACTGAAGCCATTCTAATGTCTCATCCTCAGATTATAGAAGCGTTAGAATGTTTACAAGAAGACCAGTCACAGAAGGGGGACACCAGAAGAGAAGCAGAAAACATTGCAAAGAAGATGCAAGAATTAGAATTTGCTTTCATGCTTGTCTTTTGGGAAGATGTGTTACAACATTTTCACAGGGTCAGTCAAGCTCTACAAAATGAGCACTTGAACTTGAAAACGTGTGCTGATTTGTATTCTTCACTAGCAGATCACTTGCATGAATCTAGGAATGAATTTGAAAGATTTGAAGAAGCTGCAAAAGAAATAACACCAGGTGTGGATTATAAGTCAACTTTGACCAGTAATCGTAAACGAAAGACAATGGTCATTGATGGTGATGCCCCTGAGGTATCTCAGAATTTCAAAACAATGTTTTCCCGTAGTGAATTTAATAACGAAGACACAAACAATAGATTGCACTATTTATTGCCTGGCATATTTCGCTGCATCTCGTCAGGTACATACTGCAGAAATCACACAACTTACGTGAAATTAACTAGATAAATCCTTCAAGTTGAAATATACACAATTTCGCACAGTAATGTCACTTATCTACCACGGTAATTTTAAGCTGACTAACATGTCTTTCTGTTTACACAATTCTGGCTTGCGTTGATAGATCATAATTGCTTCTGCAAATTTTAACAAGCGAGTATTTTGTGTTCTAAACAACACGCGAAATGCAGTGTCTCTGGACACAACGTGGCCACTGGCGACAATGTGCCTGCCGATTGAAGACGCCGGGAGCTTCCGGTGTGTCGGCTCCTTGCGGCTAGCATCTCCTGTGTGTTGCATCTTGTTGACCCATTGAGGTATGTGTTCTGACACCCGTTTGTTAAGCTGTCTCTCCGTTCGACCAATGTAAACGGCCTGGCATCTACATGTGAATTGGTAAATACAATTGTTTGTGGCGTACAGAGGAACAGGCTCTTTGACTGTTGGTGTAGGAATGGGTACGGTTTTACATCTAATGACTGGAGTTGCCGCACAGAATGTTCGACCTACTGCTGTAGTAAGCCGGTCTTGTAGACGTTGCATTACGTCATCCCCTCGAAAGGTTAGCTGGATGAATACCTTGAGTTTAGGGACTGTAGTTACGTCTGCTTTGGGTTTGGGCTGTTGGCAATGGCGCTTTATAAATCCTGTGGAGTACCCATTCAGGTTTAAGACATTCTTCAGAGTTTCAAATTCCTCTGTCAGTGTGTCCTGTGTGCATATATATATATGCAAAATCTTAACTAAAATAAATAAATTTAGAGTAGGAACATGGAATGTTAGGACATTAAATGAGCTAGGAAAGTTGACCAATGTTCTAAGAGAGATGGATAGCATGAAAATGAATATACTAGGCGTTAGTGAGATGAGATGGAAGGGATCGGGCAAAATTATAGCTGACAATCGCACAATAATTTATTCTGGAGGGGATACACATGAAAAAGGTGTAGGAATAATATTAGACGAAAAGACAGCCAAGTCAATTAATGGATACTGGTGTATTTCAGATAGAGTTATTATGGTAAAAATCAAAAGCAAACCAATAGACATAAATATTATACAAGTATATGCACCAACAGCAAGCAGTAGTGATGAAGAAATACAACACTTTTACGACGAAATAGAAATGGCGATGGCTCAAATTGGATCACAAGAAATAAAGATAATAATTGGTGATTTTAATGCAAAAGTAGGAAAGGGAAAAATGGAGGATGTAGTGGGGAATTATGGTTTAGGTACAAGAAATGAAAGAGGGGAAAAGCTAATAGAATGGGCAAATATCAATGATATGATAATTGGAAACACATGGTTTAAACACCATAAAAGACGACTGTACACATGGATAAGCCCTGATAAGAAAATACGCAATCAAATTGACTACATACTAATTAATAAAAGATTTAGAAATGCTTTAATTAATGTAAAGACAATGCCTGGTGCTGACTGTAATAGTGATCATGTACCACTATGTGGACAAATAAAAGTAAGATTAAAGAGAGGGGAAAAGATGGTTAAGAACATGAGACTTAATAAACAGGTTCTGAAAATATATAAAGAAATGCAAGAACAATACAGAGTGACTGTGAAAAATAGGTACAATGCAATAACTAAAATACAGAGTATAGATGAACAATGGGAAATGTTAAGGGACTCCATTCATCAAACTAGCAAAGAAGTATTACCGGAAAGAGGCAAAATAGCTAAGAAAAAATGGATGAATGAAGATATCTTAAAACTGATGGACAAAAGAAAACAGTGTACAAATGACAAACAAGAATACGCTAAGATAAATAAAGAAATAAAAGATAAATGTGGGAAGGCTAAAGAAAGTTGGTTAAACGAGCAATGCAAAAAAATTGAATTAAATTCCATTAAAGATACAAAAAATATGCACAGACAAATCAGTGAGCTTACAGGAAAAAAAAATAAGAATAAATACAGGGTGTTTGAAATCAAAAACAGGAAAGATAATATTAGAGGAAGATGCTATAATAAAGAGGTGGAATGAGTATATAAGAGAATTATATGAAGGAGAAAGGGCAGAATTAACAGAAGATAGTAACTTAGAAGGTCCACCTATTCTGAAAGAAGAAGTCGCTGACGCTATGAAACGTATGAAGAAAGGAAAAACAGCTGGGCCAGATGAAATCACAATAGAAGAATTAGAAGTATTGGGAGAATTTGGAGTAGATATATTAACCAAAATGTTGAATGATATTTACAGCAGTGGATATTTACCCAGTGATATGCTGAAATCTGTATTTATAGTTATACCAAAATGACCAGGAACAATTGATTGTGAAGATTTTCGTACAATTAACCTTATAAACCATATCACTAAGCTTCTACTCAGAATCATAATGAGAAGAACCAAAAAGAAAATAAAAATGGAAATTAGTGAAGAACAGTATGGATTTGTGGAAGGAAAGGGCACAAACAATGCAATTTATACATTGCGGACACTAATAGAAAGGTCACTAGAGAAACAGAGAGACATATATTTGTGCTTCATAGATTATACTAAGGCATTTGATAAAGTAAAACATGATGAACTGATTAAAATGTTGGAAGATATCAACACTGATGGAAAAGATTTAAGAATAATAAAGAATATTTACTGGAACCAAGTAGCAGCAATTAAAATGGGAAATAAAGAGGGTAGGGTTGAACAGATAAAGCTAGGAGTACGACAAGGGTGTGTTTTGTCACCAGATCTTTTCTCCCTGTATAGCGAAGTAATAATGAGAGAGATCAAAGAGATGCCAGGAATACTAGTTGGAGGTTATAATATAAATAATATACGCTATGCAGATGACACAGTATTGGTGGCGGATAATTCAACAGACCTACAACAATTATTAGACGTTGTAGTAACAGAGAGTGCAAGGAAAGGACTCTCTTTGAATATCAAGAAAACAGTAACAATGGTAATATCAAAGAAAATGGTGACACCAAAATGTGACATAGAAATAGAAGGAAAATCCTTAACCAAGTTGATAATTTTAGATACCTAGGGGCATTTATAACATCAGATGGAAGATGTACAACATAGATTAGGAGCAGAATAGGGCAGGCAAAAGCCGCATTTCAGAAAATGAAGAGTATCTTATGCAATAAGTCACTATCACTGAATGTAAGAAAGAGAGTGCTGAAATGCTATGTAGAACCAGTTTTGCTGTATGGCAGTGAATCTTGGAATGTAAATGAACAAATTAAGAAGAAATTAGAAGCAACAGAGATGTGGTTCCTGAGACGAATGTTGCGAATTCCTTGGACTGCCAGAGTAACTAACGACGACTGCCTGAAACAGGCTAACGAAACTAGAACATTATATACAACAATAAGACGGAGACAAACAGCTTTCTTCGGTCATGTGATGAGAAGAGAGGCTTTGGAGAACATCGTAACAACTGGAAAGATCGAGGGGAAGAGAGGCAGAGGTAGACCAAGAGAAGTGATGCTGGATGGATTGAGAAGGTGGCGTGGAGGAATATCAGCAGCAGAGTTGATCCAGAAAACCAAAGACCGAGATCTATGGAGAGCCATGAACGCCTACGCCAGCCGGCACGGCACTTGATGATGATGATGATTATTACAAAATTAATTGACTATTAATTTTAATACAGAAATACCTTATTGTAGGTTTTATATGAGTGATAGTAGTACAAACATATGTGTTTACATTTCACAACTGTTTGTCTTTGTTAGTTTTTTGCATAATATTGAACATACCAGCAGTCAGTGGAGGATCGGGGGCCCGGGGCAGTAGGGGGCACCCGTGTGGGTTTGTGCCTGGGGCACCAAGATGGCTTAATCCGGCCCTGAATATTTCCAATGTCTTTTGTTCATTTTCCCCTATAATATCTATATCATCTGCATAACCAAGTAGCTGTGATGTTCCTCCAATATCACATTCCGCCTTTACCTTCCTTACAACTTTCTCTAGAGCCAGATTGAAGAGTAGCGGCGATAGTGCATCACCCTGTTTCAAGCCAGATGTTATTTGGAAAGGGTCTAATTTCCTGCCTTTATATGTTACTATATTATAAGTATCTTCCATGCATAATCTGGTCATGTTAATTAACATGATATAAATGGGAAGAAAATATAACAGATAGACTAGAAAGATTCGGGTAGTCCAGAAAAGATTGGTAGTCAACAACATCAGTTGTTGACAACGGAGTCCTAATTTATCCTTCAGTGAGATGATGGCACCTGATCTGACAGGGATACAGACTGGTTTGGGGTAGGACAGTTTTCAGCCTAACTGTAGTCTTAACCCAGCTTAATTCTTAAAGGACTTGTGGGTTTCTCTATCTTTAGTTTCGGATGTTTTCTCTCTTAGACTTATCCTATAATGTTACATCAGTTGGCGGGCTTCAGAGGTTAGCTTCAGAGAGGCGCTGTCGTTATTTGGAAGCTGCTGGTTCGAATCCTGGTGAGGTTTTATTGCTTTCAATTTGTTATTGTTTAGTATTTCCTCTAATTTATACTTATTTAATATACTTCTGTAAGTGTCCATCAACAGCAATATAGTTATTTTAAGTAGTATTTCAATGCCTTCCGGGATTTCCCAACAATTGATGTCCTAGTTATTTGAAAACGTATTTTCTTATTATGCTGTGGAATGTAGATTTCATACATGAGAATATTTGCTTAGTTTGTCTAGGGGATCCCAGATGGGATGTATTTAGATTCTCACTCACTTCTTACAAGTTGAGGTGATCATGGAATTCTACCACAGACACAAGGGGGAAAATACTTCACTTCTTTAAATAACTGTGTCTATGTGTAAGTCTCCACTCCCAATAAATCACCTTTTAAATTTGATATAGTGTCAGAGAACATTGATTATTTACAACATATAGACCAACCACTGTTGAACAAACATCAACAAGCAATTAACATAAACATCAATCTTGGACAAACAGTTCCCCAGGAATCAAATCAAGCTCTGAGTATACAGGTAAGGGTAATGACCACAATGAGTTTTTGGAATATGCATGGGAGGAAATATGACATATGTACACATTCACATGCGATAACCCCATTGTCCCAAAAATCAATGCCCTCAAAACCAAAACAATAACCACTATTTGGTTCTAACACCATTAACAACTCTACAGATTTTTAAACCAATGACATTTAAGCACCCAAATAATAATCCAAATTCAGAACACAATAATTTACTAATTAGACTAATTACTCTGTCCTATTCTTTCATTCCTTTGTTTTCTTCTGATGGTAGTTATTTATCTCCAATGTCCAGCAGATAATGTCCATATTATCCGGGGACCGAATTGATGCACTCAATTGTGTTCCACACACCTAATATTCACTGGAAATTGGCTGGCGAATATATCATAATCCCTAATATCCGGGGATAGAATTATAAAATAATCCCCATCCCCCAGGGGCTGAATGTAAGATAACTCTTTTGCAAGTGGGCTGTGTGTCCTAGTGAAATTGAGGCCTGGGTCAGTCAAACTTTCAGGAGGTCAGCTTCAGACGGGCCGAAGGTCATTCCCAACATCATTGTAGATAATGAAAAAGATGCCGACAGTCCAGCAGCTCTGCTTATTAACACTTTCAGTGCCAAACAAAAATTGGTTCATGACTAAACAGAAATTCATGGCAGAAAATTGGAAGTAGGGGCGTGTCACAATAATGCTTTTAAAATGGTTAAAATGGTAGCAGATATATTGTATTACATAAAAAGAAATTAAAGATGATAGCACAAGGAACAAGAAAGTGTTAATAATTAATTTATAGGTTTCAAATATTATGACAATAATGAGATGTTTAATAATAACAATTGAAATTAAAGAGGTAAAAATTATTTTAAAATTGAACTTATCAAGGTGTTTTCTATACTCATCTACTGCTAAGCCTGTTGAATTTACTGAAAAATGAAACAAACACCACCACTTGTCTTCAACAATATAAACAGAATCGCTCATTAAAACTACACAAAAAGAAGTTGTGCTGTATATTTTGAACCATGTCTTTTTCACACAAAATTTAGAAAATTCATGGCAGAAATTTTGAAGTAGGGGTGTGTCACAATAATGTTGTGTAAATAGTTAAAATTGTAGCAGATATGTTGTATTATATATCAAAATAAAGGGGATTGCACAAGGAACGTGTTAGTAATGGTACTATTGCTATTGGTTAGAGATGTAATATAATTTGTAAAGTAATTTGTAAAAATATGTACAAATTATTTACAAATTGTACTTAACCAAGGAACTTTGTTATCCTCATCAGCTGCTAATCCTGTTGAATTTACTAAACAAACACCACTTTTCCACAATATAAACACAATTGCTCCTAATCAATAACCCGAAAAGAAGTTTTGCCGCAGATTCTGAAGCATGTCTTTTTCAGAAAAATATCAGGGAAACACTTGGCAGATTTACATTTAATTACAATTAATATTTACAGGAGTCTGTTTATTTTATTTACAATATGTGGCAGTCTATTTGTGATAGGCTACAAAGCAAACTTTGGGGCATAAGTGTGATCTGTTAGTGCAGCCGGAGCAAACAAAAGATTATATTTGTCGTTCAGTTCAAGTGCTGCACAAAACACAGTTTCTGTTGACGCCGACATATTCTATTAAATGCTTTGCTTCTGTCACTCTTTCAACATAATTTCCTGCAACATACTATTTTTAATTCTTTGGCGGGCAGAGTGTGACACTTCCAGGACTAATCTGAGCTACTTCGCGATGTGCACCTTCAAGTAAACTTTTCTTGAAATCCTTCAATGACAGTTTTGTTTCCTCCTTTCTCTGTTTGGCATATGGAATGTAGGATGTGTCAGGGTCTTAAACTTGGCTCGCTTTCCTAACAAGTGTGAGACAGTACAAATACAACGTGATTTGACGTAAGACTCAACGACACATCGTTCGGTGGATTTATTAACATATCAAATACAGAACGATGATCACAAATACATATAATGGATACTTTACAACTTACATCCACAATACAGTCACAAGTCTGACTCGCAAGATGTCCAGACACTCGCCTTTCAATACAGAAACCATACAACGCCTTTCTCACACGTCCGTCATGTTCCGTGTCCCAGAGCTGTCTGGACCTGGTTCGCAACTTGCCTCCTGCCTGACGTGGCGTCACGTGGCAGGCGTGCGTCTTGCGTTGGCGGCCTGACCGCTGGTCAGCCAGCGATCTCGCAGGCCGATAACTCCTATTTGCCTGGCGGCGCAACGAAGTTGTTGCATCCCTTACTGGGAGCTACGTCGCCTGGCGGTCGTAACGATGTCCCTGCATCGCTGTCCCCTGTCGGACTCTGACACGCTCCCCCGGTAAAATCCATGAAAGATGTCGTCTTTCATGTCTAATGTCTGTACCTGTTGGGTTAATAGTATGCCCTTGTCAGAGTCTACCTTCCCATTGTTATACACAACGTTATCAAAATTACACACATGGCATAGAAATATATAAGAACTGGGAGTTGGGTACAAAGACATGTGGTGCTTCATGTTTAACACATATCAGGCTTCACCCTCTCGATGGCTGGTTACCTCAATCGTATTATCACCCAGTCGGATCAGTAGCACCAGCTTCACGCATCTACGTCAACGCAATTTGAAAAAAAATAATAATATGGTTCTTGAAACAAAAACCATCTCGCGAGACTGAAATACGACTTTATATAAGTCGTATAAAACACTCAAACCCTGTCCCTACTTGGCCAGGAGTTATTGTGTTGGTATACAATGTTGGCAACCCTCTGCCATGCCCAGTAGATGCCTGCCTGTGGTGTCAACACTTTAACAACAACATGTTATATTACACACAACACATTAGCATATACATTTCAACTTATGGCCCTTTGTGTGAAAATGTAATAACAATAAATGAAAGGGAAATAATTCATACATTAGTGAAACAATAATTTACAATAACTATTTAATTTCTTAGTGTCATTGCTTGACGTTTCTTCATATTAACGCGAAAAAGTCGGCAATATGAATACGTTAATCAAGATATGATTCTAAGATTACATGAGAGAAATAAATAAACACACAATTCGTGTATTCAATTTTATAGAATCCTAAACATTTTAGAATCGTCAAAACTTTTTAATCTTTTATATGTTGTCTGCTATTTTTGTTCTAAATTTCTAATTAATCCGGAAGTACACACGAGCTCTAAAATCAGCTGATGGTAAAGCTTGTAGAACACACCTGTTCCGGTTTGATGTAGTTTAAGGAAGGAACAATGTTCTCAAAGTTCGTGTTGGATTTTGGTACACAATCTTCTGGATTACGATCGAATGTTCATGTGTTAGATGTTTCAGTCGAACACTAAAGGTTTCGGTTCACTGCAGAGGTGTAGAAAAGTCGTCACTGTTCAGTTTTTACTTTCACACTCGTAATTAAAATGTTCCTGGAGGATTCAACACGAAGTTGTCACTGTCAAGTTGGATAAATCGCTTCAGGTAAGTGCGAATGTGACACTGTTCTTGTACGTAATATATACAGTTAATAAAGTTCGCTTTCTACCACATACTACACATTTTTACACGACAATCACTACATGAACTAGTAAAATACGAACACTATATATAATGGGAGTAATCCCTATCACAATATCGTAGACATTACACAGCTTTTTGTGAATGGAAAACCACTATTCACTGCTAAATGGCTGTGTCGGTCTGAGTGTATTTCTACATACTGCACTCAGACATTGGTGCTCACTGGGTCGGTCGGACTACGTGACAAAAGAACGGCAATTGAATTGGTTCTGTCTGGGATATGTCGAACCTCAAAGCTATAATATTGAAGTTTCAGAGACAAACGCGCTATCATATGGTTCGATGGCACACCTGAATTCATCCATCGTAAGGGGCTGCTGTCCGATTCTACGATGAAATGGCGTCCTAGAAGAAATCTAGACAATTTGGTGATACCTACTACTAAAGCTAGGGCTTCCAATTGAGGAATGGACCATGCCCGCTCTCGGGCTTTCAGCTTCCGGGATACAAAATAAACTGGGTGGAGGATGTTGTTGTACTCCTGCAACAGGACTGTTCCAATCGCCACGGAGCTAGCATCTGTGCGTAATCTGAAAGGTAAACGGATATCGGGCAATTTAAGGATAAGATTCTGTTTATTCTTATCGGAAAAACATGATAGCACTTTATGAAATGCGATTTTTAGGCATTGATCGTGTACAATTTTCTCAGGTTTATCCTTTGTTAGTAAATTAGTAAATACCTCGGTCAGTTCCGAAAAATCAGGAATAAATTGCCTATAGTAATTGATTAGGCCCAGCAAACTTCTGACTTGTTTTTTAGTAGTCGGAAGTGAGAGTTTTAGTATCTTGGACACAATTTTATCGTCTGTCGTGACAAAGCCATTGGATATTTTGTAACCCAAGACTGATATTTCCTGGTAGGCTATGTCTACTTTTGCAGGCTTCACTGTCAGTCCGTGCTGTTTGATCCGTTCAAATGTTTGGTCTAATGTCTTAATGTGCTCCGTCATTGTCTCTGTGTGAATGCATATGTCGTCAATATAGCAAATTATGTTAGGAATGTCTCTTAGCAGTAGTCGTGTCATACGTACGAATGTGGCTGGGTCGTTAACAAGCCCAAATGGAAGTTTGCACTATTCGTACAGTCCCCAAGGTGTGGCGAAAGCTGTCAGATGTCTGCTCTGTTCGTCTACAGCAATCTGCCAATAACCTTTAACCATGTCTACAGTCGTAAAGAACCTAGCGTCTGTCAGTTCTGTCAGAAGATCGTCAGTGTTTGCCATAGGCTCAAGATCTAGAACAGTTATTTTATTCAGTTTTCGGTAGTCGATGCACAGTCTTATTGTATTGTCCTTTTTGCGTACTATGACCATGGAAGATGAGTAGTCTAATTGGGATCGTCTTATGATGTTATTTTTCTCTAAGTTGATGATTTCTTGATGTAACTGTTCTTTGTAATGTAATGGGATGGTGTATGGTCTGCATCTAATCGGTGTGTTTGATGTGAGTGCGATGTGATGCTGTATTAATTCTGTTTGTCCTGGGTTGTTGGAAAAGATGGTGTTGTACTGTTGTATAAGTTGTTTGCAACTGTCTGTGTCTGCTTGAGTTAAATTTGGGTTGATTTTGATCTCCTTCCAGCAGTCTGTCGTGTCTAATGCAGGTGTTGAAATTTCGTCACTAGCATCGTCGTCTTCGTGATCTATTATCACTGTACAAACTGTTGTATCGTCTTGTTCGTCGTCTCTGTTGTGGTATGGTCTTAGCATATTTATGTGAAATATTTTGTGTTTGTTTTTTATAAGGATCTCGTAGTCTACAGGTGAAATCTGTCTTGTCACTTTAAAAGGTCCCTGCCAAGAATCAGTCAGAAGGTGTATGTCACTAGGTAGCAGAAGAAGAATGTCCTGTCCAGGTGTCAATGTTATTGTCCTGTTACCTTTGTCAGCATACTGTCTATAAGTAGCACCAGATAGTTTTAGTGCATTCTTTGCAATAACACAAGATTTGATGATTCTTTCACGCAATGATGTCACATATGAGTATGATGATATGGGTTTAAGTACTGGTGTAGAGTCAGTTAACATTTGGTGGTAAATGGTCAATGGGCCACGTGGTTTGGCACCATAGATAAGTTCAAAAGGAGAGAAACCGGTACTAGCATGTGGTACCTCGCGATAAGCAAAAAGAATAGCTGGTAGATATACATCCCAGTTGTTGGGGTGTTCTTGCGTCACTTTTGCAAGCATGTGCTTAAGATCCCCGTTAAATTTTTCTATCACTCCGCTACTGTGAGGATGGTAGGGGGAATTGAAACACTGCTTAACTCCCAGCATTTTGGTGAAAGCTTGGGTGGATGCGGCAATAAACTGAGTGCCCCTATCAGATTGGATAGAATCTGGAAACCCTATCCTAGAAAAAATATGGAAGAACACTTCCATTATTTCATTGGCAGTTATGTTCTTTAACGGAATAGCTTCTGGCCAGCGACTACATTAATCAATGACCGTTAGAATAAATTTATTCCCTCTAGTTGTTGTATGACTGAGAGGGCTCACTATGTCAACCGATAGCTTTTCAAAAGGTAGACTGGCTAAGTCGGTAACTTGTAACTTTGCCTGTGGGTGTTTACCTTTTTTAACCAGTTTCTGGCAGGTGTCACAACTTCTGCAATATTCTTTAATGTCATTGCAAAATTTTGGCCAGTGAAATTGTGTCAATAACCTTGATCTGGTCTTAACGTATGCCATATGTCCTGCAAGAGGTATATCGTGTGCAAAATGTAAGGCTTGTTTGCGATAACTAGTTGGCAAAACAGTTTGCTCTGTGGTATTGTCACCTCTGGTGTAATACCTAGTGAGTATGTCATTTTTCATCGCAAAATGCCATTTTGCATTATTGGTTACTTTTGGCTTTCGCCGATCAGGTCAAAGTATTTTGACAATGAAGGATCAGCTTTTTGGGCTGTTACAAATGCTTCCTTCATGGTGTTAGTAGGTAGTGAAACTGGGCTGAGCAATTGTATCGCCTCAGTTTGATTTACTTCATCTTGCACTCTAGCAGTAGCTCGTGTTACTGCGTTCACACACTCAATGATATCAGATGATGATGATGGAACAATAGTTTCAATGCTGTCATGAGAACTTAGTGCTACATTAGCTACATTAAAATCAATAGGTGGTGTGACATTTTCAATGATGACATTTGATCGTGATGTTATGGTATCATCATTACATGAAGATGTTATGTCATGAGGTTTATCATTTACCTCACTTAAATTACCAATAATTATATCACAAACTGGACTGGTTAGTGCAGCGCACTTTACTTTCCCAGTGAGGAAAGGTGTATCAATATATGCCCATGCTAATGGGTATCTCTCAATATTGCCTGAGAATGTTCTACATGTTACGTGCCTGCCTGTGTAATCTGTAGGCAATATGAACGTTCATTTCAGGCCAATGATTGTACTTCCTGTGTCGCGAAGGACTGTAGCATATTTGCCATTTACATATCCGTGATGGATGTTTATTCTGCCCTTTGAACCTATTACCGAATTAGCTTCTTCATTGGCAATAGGGATGGTATGACCGCATTTTAAAATACCATCTTCATAGAAAGTATTACAAACATAGCATTTGTTTGCGTTGAATATGTCAACAGCCTGTGCTGAGTTCACAGGATGTTTCTCTGGCTCTTCTTCTTCAGACGCGGAACTGTCATCCAAGGCGGCACTTGCTTTTTTGGTCATCTGCCTGCCCTCACAATCCCTCCGATGGTGTCCGAACGCCTTACAGAGAAAACATTTAGTCAACCCTTTGAAGGTTTCACGCTCCTGATTTTGTTGATTTACCCTGTGTTGTAAGTACGTCTTGTAACGAGGGTTTTTATCACACATCTCGCTCTGATGATGAGAATATTTACAATACTCGCAATGAAATAACTTCTCAGAGGTAGGCTTACGAAATTTCTGCCTACTATAGGGTTGTTTGTCATAATTAGCCGCTGCTACAAAGTTAATGTTAGTATCTTCAGTAGCAAAGCAATGTTTGTTGGCTGTGTAGTAAGCCGAACCCCGTCTTTCAATTTCATCCACACTAGAGCATTCATTCTCTAACAAAAATTTAGCAAAGGCTGAAGGAATAGATGACACAATTTTGTCTCTAATAATTAGATCTTCCAATCTCTGATAACTTTTTTTCAATTTTGGCTGCTGACGTCCATTTGGTGAAAATATCTCGGACTAAGCAGAGGTAGTCAGAGAACGTTTGAGTCGGTTTTCGGCTCAATTTACTGAACTGTTCTCTGTAACCTGCCTCATCTAACATAAAATGTGCCATAATCTTAGATTTCAGATAATGGTAATCTTTTCTGAGGTCTTTGGGGATGGTTTCAATAACTTTAAGAGGTTCCCCTGACAAACTCCTCATGTACACAATATTCCATTCAGACAGTGGAACTTGATAATGTTCCATTAAAGTTTCAAAATTTTGGGTAAAGGCTGCAATGCAGTCACCCGAGGTATAATTACGTACAATACCTTGATATTTCTTATACTGGTTTTCTTTCTCCAGTCTTTCAGATTTCTTAAACTCTTTGTTAATGGCAGTCTCAGTGTCAAGTTGTTTCATCTTCAACTGTAACTCCAGTTCTTCTCTCTTACTCTGAGCTGCTATTTCTGCCTTTTTCAGCTCTGTATCTTTCTCGATCTCGGCCTTTTTCAGTGCACTATCTATCTCAGCTTGCTTGGTCTTTTCAGCCAATTCTGCATGCTTTAAGGCTGTGTCTGCCTCTACTTGCTTGGCAGCTCTTTCTGCTGCTCTTTCTTCGTGTTCATTAGCTTTTTCCTGAACAAGTAGGTATTCTGCGTATTTATTCTCACTCCACTTTGTTAACTCATCACCTGCTAACTTTAATTTTAACCCCATATCAATGAAGTCAAATAATGAAGACATGATGGAAAAATGTCAATGAAATACAAGCCACACAAAATATATTATAAGTGGTTAGTAATCAACAAGTTACAATCTGTTTATATGGACGATATGTGCCTAAAAATGCATTTTTAAAGTATACGAAAAGGAAAAAGTATACTCAAGTGCCCTGGATGCGGTGAAGAACGGTTGGAAATCGGGCTAGGAACTGTAGGGTCGCTACCTCAGACTACAAATGACCTCTACGGCAAGGTTTCGGATGGTACGGAAAAACCTGCTTTTATTTTGGAAGAAGATAAATTAGCGTCTATTTGTTGGTGTGTGCCTGCTTGTCACTAAGTGTTGATTAGGTTTGTATGGCGTTGAGTATAATTGTATGTCGTAAGTTTGTCCGTCAACAATTTGTTTACAATACACGTTACTTTCTTTACAAACACTTTTCGCGTTCCACAAACTCAATTCACAAAGACAATCTACAAGTATCTTAACACTCTACAACATTGATAACACATCACTTACATCAAGATGACATTCAGTAAGGACATAGACATCAAGTTTACAAGATGGCGACAAGGTCAAAATGGCGACAAGATCACAATGTCGACAAGGTCAAAACGGTGACAAGTTTCACAAATCACAAATGTTTTACACGCTTACAGGATCAAACAGAATGTATGCATTGTACGTTTACAAATGGTCTTACACATGTTTAAATAATGTAGTAACAATCAAAATGAGCCTTCCATGATCACATTTAAGTTTAAATCTAATTAAATTAAACGTTCAACAAGGACAAGCTATTCACGTTCAAATATAACTAAATTAAAGCTGGACGAGCCCTCCACGTTCACATATGTCAGGGTCTTAAACTTGGCTCGCTTTCCTAACAAGTGTGAGACAGTACAAATACAACGTGATTTGACGTAAGACTCAACGACACATCGTTCGGTGGATTTATTAACATATCAAATACAGAACGATGATCACAAATACATATAATGGATACTTTACAACTTACATCCACAATACAGTCACAAGTCTGACTCGCAAGATGTCCAGACACTCGCCTTTCAATACAGAAACCATACAACGCCTTTCTCACACGTCCGTCATGTTCCGTGTCCCAGAGCTGTCTGGACCTGGTTCGCAACTTGCCTCCTGCCTGACGTGGCGTCACGTGGCAGGCGTGCGTCTTGCGTTGGCGGCCTGACCGCTGGTCAGCCAGCGATCTCGCAGGCCGATAACTCCTATTTGCCTGGCGGCGCAACGAAGTTGTTGCATCCCTTACTGGGAGCTAAGTCGCCTGGCGGTCGTAACGATGTCCCTGCATCGCTGTACCCTGTCGGACTCTGACAGATGTGTGCATTGATCTGTGCAATTTCAAAGATCCAGTAGTAGATCTTCTTCCACCACTTAATGGTTTTCCTATCATGGATATTGTAATATCCAGCCATTTGGTCTATTCTGTGGCAGCCATTCATCACCGTGTTGTATTCATGGATCATCTTCGGCTTGCTGAGCGGTTTACTCATTCCGGTCTCAACAGTTCCAACTACAGTCTTGGTAGAGAGAACAATGCATGGTTTTTTTAGCTTTTTTATCTCTCCATGCCACACATAATAGTCTATCTCCATCAAGAAAACACTTTATCTCTTGATGCTGAAGTCACAAGCATTTCAACTCTGGATGAAATCCTACACGGTTGACATTCAGTGTCCCTGCATAATTCAAATTGTTGGAATGCAGATAATCAATCAGAGCTTTCGAAGTGTAGAATCTGTCAGCAAAGATGTGATGGCCAGCTCCGAGAACATTCAGTAGTGTGGCAAACACTTTCACTGCATGACCAGTTGTGGGATCTAAATCTGGATTGTATTCGGTGTTTCTTCCATAGTAATTTTTTTAATTCACTACGTAGCTAGTCGCAGAATCACAAATGCCAAATGTTTTGATGTGGTACTTGTGAGGCTTTGTTGCATTGTATTGTCTGTTCTGAAATATGCCCTTCCACCCATAATCATTTCATCAATGGACAAAATTTCAACTGGATAAAACGCTTCCTGGAATTTCTTCAGAATCATGTCAACAAGAGGATCAATTTTTGTTGCACCTCTCCGTCTGGTTCACATACGTGAAGCACGGTGTGATAAATAGATTCAAATCGATTCTTTGGAAATATAGTAGCATACCAAGGAGTATATAAATATGCAGCAGTACTCCAATAGTCCTTGATCCATGGTCTTGGATCGAACCCCATAGAAATAATGACAGACGTAAACTTCAGCCATTCGTGCTTCGTGAGTGGGGTCCAGGATAACAGACGACAATGTTTTCTTGTAGGAGTGTTCTGCATCAACATCTTTTCTGCGTATCTATTTATGTTTTTAATTAAACAATCTATTATGTCATCATCAAAAAACACTGTGAGAGAATCCATAGGTGTTTGAAGTTGATAAAGTACAGTGTTGACTTGAAACCTTCGAAGACGAAACTCAAACTTCGGTTTTGTTTCCCCTTCTGGCAAATCTTGCCATGTCGATGCTGTTGAAGATGATGGGAGAGGTGCATCACACTCTACAGAAGCTTGTAAAATAGAGTTTTTACATCCAGTTTTTTTCTTATTTTGTACTGATTGCTTTCTTTTGCACTGAGTAGTAATTGTGACATCCTGACATTCATTGTCAGACACCTCAGCTGATGAATAACTTTCACTGTCATTGTAGGTTTTGTAGTGTGTGTGTAACGAATGAATGTCGTATTAGTTACTTGTTCTTCTTTACCACTTTAGTGTCGTCCCTGGAGTGAAGAGAATCGATACCCACATTTGTTTTAATTCAATATCTCTATTCTGGAGATATCCAGCAGACTCCGTCCACACACTCCATCAATCTGAAGACACCTTCCTCTCACTCTTACTCACCCCTGGATCATGTCCCCTCTCATTCTTCCCCAACATAACATACTTGACAACTCTCGCTTCAACAAATAAAAACAAGAAATTTATTAAAGCAAAGAGTATATGTAGGAGAAGTGTATGTGTGTATAAGGTGTAGAATGTGTGACGTGTATTCTAATGGTAGACCAGTGATTTAGAAGCAAAGTCTGTAACATCATAGTGCTTAGCACACAACAGCACCATTTTCCGGACAGTGAACCTCACCCAGAAGATGACGACTTTCTCCAATCACTCGAACATACAGGATGCTGGTAATCCGATAGACACTGTTCATCTTGGTCTCCACTCCTCCACACGGTGAAGTTACTCTGTTTCCTAATATTTGTTTGAACTGATAGTTCTCCAATTAACTGAAATGTCACTTGGGGAAACTCTACTGTTTATTAGTTTCTGGTTATAACATTTTCCCCTCTTTTAGAACACAACCTATTAATGTTTGTTAGGTAGATGTGTATATAGCTATATATATATATATATATGTCCTTAGTATGCGAGTTATTAATCTTCGGTGATGAAGCTTATCACTCATTAAACACAACACTTCTGTTCATACAATTCCACTCAGCAGAAGCCAGGTTCCCGCAAACCAACTTGGGTATAAGCCCTATGTAGCGGCCTCTCAGCAACCTCTGTCTTCAGATGCCAAGCCATCATTGTATCAACTTTGAACTGCTTCTTCGTAGTAAATCCTCTCCCACTCACGTGGAACACTCAAGGGGAACTGTACATGGAACCATATTTCTATTCCTGTTGTTACTCGAGAAACTAGGCAATCCGATTGGATCTATGTCCGTGGATAACTATCCCTACTAAGATAGGCTAGTCCCTCTAATATACCACAACTGGGAATTATCCCCAATTCTAACACTTCAGAATGTTTTCCTCGACTCCATCCACCTGTTTACTGCACTGGGTTTTATATAGGTGCTTGAGTGAGTCACCGGAAAGTCCAGACGCCAATCAGTCCAGAATCTGGCTTTGTCCTCCTGTTTCCAGACTAACCAGAGTCAATTAGCTGTCAAGTTTCCTTTTCATCTGTGGAGTTCTTTGTCTCATCCAACAAATATCCGGGTTGTCTGTAAGCCAAAGACCTTTCTCCCATTACATAATCTTTCTGACCTCTAGCAGGCATTCTGTCTATCACTTGCAACGACCCACTTCCGTTTGGTAGACAAATGTCGCCAGTACACACCTCTCGAATAACATCCTGTCATCAAACTGTCGACTATGTGTAGACAACTCTACGTGACTCCCTTTGATCTCATACACACTGTTGACCAGGTGTCGAGAATCTGTACAGACGTATTGTCCTCAGTTTGTTCACCATAAAAGCGTCAATTGTGTTAGCAAAATAATGTCGGGTGTGGTTATCATTGATCGACTGACAAGTTACTTTATCCTGTGACAGGTTTCTCTATCACCACGTGCTGACTCACTACTAACACTACTATCTGAATCTTCGTTTAAATCGGAATCACTATTGTCTACAACTTTCAAACAACAATCTAGCTTGATCTGATGTAAGTCTACGAGGCCGCATACTCGAGGGCGTTGCCATTTGTGAAAAACCAAAACAAACTACTTAATACACGTAAAACTCAAGGTCTAAAAAACAAAATGGATGCAAACGTTTGGCCTTACAATGCCGAAAGAGAAATATTCCGGGTACGTGCATTTTCAATTTACTGTCACTTAACATTGCGGAAGGTAGCATTAATGTATCAAATAAACCACTGTTTATACTGGGCCTTTTAAAGGGCACATTGGCTTCAAAGTCGGGTTACTGTGCCCATATAAAGGCACTTGGCAGAGAAAGAGTTAATATCAGAATCTCAACTCTGTACACGAGTATATTACACACACCCAGTCTCAGGCTGATAGGCCATCCCACACTTGGTGATAATACAATTAGGCCTACCTGGGACCAGCATAGAGTCATATTTCAATATATTCATTCCAGTGTAGGAACATTCAATTCTGTGAATCATTCATTGGTAGCATCTGGGACTATGTCGATAACTGGTCTTCACATGCATGTAATAGAAGAAGAAATGCCAGCACACAAACTGGGAGTCGCAAGACAGTCGGAGGATTCCTTCTGCTGCATGTGTTTAAACATTTGATTCCTCTAGTTTTTTGTTTTTTTTTTCATAGTGTCTTCCCGATGGTGTTCATATCTAGGACATTGTTTTGAGCTAGTCTGCATATGACTTGTGTCGATGAATAATACTATTGAGTATTCATTGAACTTGGGAATCCAACAGGCACATGGAGGGTTCTCACTGCTGTTAGTTTTGTTAAAACTGTGACTGTCCCTTCGTTGCTTTGACCTTGCTGATTAATGGTGCGTCAGGCGGTACCTCCCAGAAGTAAAAGTGGATTATACTCTGGTATCTGTGTACTGTATATATCTGTTTGTCTTGGTATATATTTTGATAAGGAATGTCGTCCTGGAGTATCCCGACAGATGTCGGAATACATCAATCGCGTTTCGTCAATCATCTTCGTCCATGTCTGTTATTGAGAGGGTCAGCGAAATAATGCGGCTGTCAAAATTTTCTTATAAGTCCAGAATGAATGTGTTGGACATTCTTTCATGTATCAACTCCAACTGGCTTTTGACCCAGGATCCTGTTTGGTGATAACGTTCGAACAACCACCTACCTCTCCACAGCTGGAAATGACAAAAGAACACAATCCCATGCATTAATACAAACTCCTGTTGTGCTAACATTTTCACAACACAAATACAAGAAACAAATAGGAAGAAGAAAGGAGTGTTTCAAATTTTTCCATCACTCTTTGCTGATTGTTGAGTTATTCCAACTCCACATGTGAGTAGGGTATCTCCTTACTCAATATTCCGTGCCTATATTGCCACTGGGATTTTATGATGCGTTAGAGACGTTGTAACCATCACAAAATCTGATAATACACCTGTCCTACCATGACAGGAATCCCTGAGACGTAGGCCTTTTGTCTAGAATTCCTCATCTCTTACTCATATAGCTGTAATCAGCACTAGACCAAAGGCCATCGACCATACCAGTCAAAATTCTCTTTTAGATATACAAACGTTCACAAACTTCTTTCCTCACCATCGTCATGATCATCATCATCATCATCATGTGTCCCCACTGAGTAAAACTAGAATGTATACTTCAGCAGTGAAAGTAACAATCACGAAAAGAATATTTAAATCTCATTATAGAGAAAGCATGTGAATCCTTCTTATGACAATATAAATATTATTAATCATTCAGGGGCCATTCATGGGATTTCCTCCCATTCTGCAAACCATAAGACCTGAACAGATGGTCCTCTCCTACACGCACGCACGCACGCACGAACGAACGCACGCACGCACATACATACATACATACATACATACATACATACATACATACATACATACATACATACATACATACATACATACATACATACATACATACATACATACATACTGTCAGCGACTTGTTCGCTGCAGATTCTCAGGACTCCCCTACTTTCGCACCGCACGAAATAACAACTCGTGACATTTGCGAAAGGAATGCAATTTATTTAGAGCCGACATTTGAATGGCTCTGCGAGCGTTATACTTCATCATCGTTATACAACATGAATGCAATGAAGTGGTGAGAAATGATGCTCGAAATCACAATCTAAATGAATAGCCTAATGTTTGCCTATTGCCTAGAAACTATAGCATTCGTTAAGGATACGTCTGCTCTCTACCGTCTCCTGTCGGGTCTGTCCACACGCTACACATTGCGTGGACAAGCACGGACACTGTCCTCTCCGTGCAGTAGCTATTATTGCGTGCATGGTCTCGCAAGCACGCTGGCTTGTGAGCTCGAGTAACCGGGCACTTCACGGTTACTCGCAAGGACAAGCTTCCCAATGGCTTGGGGAAAGCCCTCGCTCAGTTGTACGCATTGGCCCCTGGTCTGACACAAATGTGTCTCCTTGTAAGGCTATTTATAGTGCTTGGAGTCTCTCCTGTCTGGTGTCTCCCTACTAGAATTGTGTTTACTCTTCTTACCTCTGTAAGGTCTTATTGGAGATCTTGACAGGCTCCCCTCCTCTCTGTGAAGTGTTACTTCTCTTTAACTCATGTTTGTAACACTTCTGGTCACAAAGAAAAATTGGTTGCTCCAATTTTGTCAAATATCCAATAAGTTAAACTCTCTAGTTTGGGGATAGAACAACTCTCTTCTTCCTTTACTCACACTGCTTTACCTTTTCACTTGGCTAATTAAGTAGCCCATGTATCAGTATAGTTGGCTCTATAGATATCTTTGGGAATTGTTTTGGACCGAAACCGTTGTCTTATGACTTATGTCCTGGCTTCCGTCGTTTGACCCTATGTCTTTTGACTTTCACCTATTGACTTTTGTCTTGACCTGTCCTCAAATTGCCCGAAATGACAACACACATACAAGTTGACTCTATTCTGAGTACAACACATGAGCACAAAGTGTTCGTGTTCCCCTTAATATCCCCTCCAACTCTTATACACATAGTTCTACTTTTCACCTTCTCGCTTCCGCTTGTGAAAAGCTATATTCACTGTTACATTAAGGTTTCTAAGAAGTTATTGTGTCCCCTGAATTTAAAGTTATTGTTCTTTGAACTGAATAGTGTGTGTATCGTTTCTATGTTTGTTTTCCTGTTTGTTTGCGTGTTTTCTAATCAACTACAGTGCACTTAACTCTCTAACATGTGTATGCGTTAGTGTAATAAATGTGTGTGTTCCTTCGAGTGCCGTAAATCGGTTTATTGTGGTTACAAACGTTCGTTATTCTTATTTGTGACCACAACTCCGTTTTCTGAAGCTCAAAGTACGTTCTCTATATACTCTATTAAAGTATGGCAGCAACACACATAAAAGCTCGACAACACATTGCTACACAGATGACACAGACAAGTCAAAATTAGAAGTTTCCAGCGGTGGAACAATTTTCCGCTGTCTTTCTCTCTCGCTCTCTTTCTTTCAATGTTTACTAATTTTCGCATTCTCTCCTCGCATTTATTCGTCTTGAATACATCTTTCATTCACTTTCATACATTTCTTTCACTCAAACATTCTCTCGTCATTAAAATGTGTTTCATAGCATCAAATACATGAACATTGCATATATACAATAAACGATTGGCTGAATTATAACAGTAATCACGCCAAATGACTGTGCGTTTTGTTTGCACGTGTCATGTCTATACATAATATACAAACTTATGAGGATGGTCTGTTACCGATCCTGTAGTAGTAACTCACATAGTTTTGGTGTGCTGACCTAAATTAACCTCAAGGGAAATAATCTAATAAATAATTTCATTTAAGCGAATTGGGTTAATTACCTTAAAGTGTAGTTTTTGAAAAAGATGATGTTAATTCCTAAATGGTTGGGTTAGTTTGGAAATGATATTTTAGATAAATGAATTTATAAATGATTATGATTATATGGTAATAAAGTAATATAATATCTAACAATCGTATTTCTATAATTGGTGTTCTATTAAATGGGTTATTAACTAAATAATGGTGATTTCTAACTACCAAATAAGAAAATAAAGTTATATATGCATTTGAACAATTTGCAATTCAATAATTAATAGAAAAATGAAGTTTTAGGTACTGATAATAAAATAATAATATACATATATCACATTTACATTTCTATATCTAATTACACTAAATCGACGTCCTCCTTTGCGTTGTGAAGATGGAGCAATACTCTTTGTAGACTATTATCACATAGTTCATTTCGGCAAAGTCTTCTATGCTCTCCTTCGTGGATAGTGTTTAAATATAGTTTCCTACTAAGTTATGTAGGTTCATAGCTAACACTTTAATGTTCCTCTAGTTTCCGTGTGTGTCAGCGCATGTTACTTCTGCGTCTGTTCGTTACACTTCTCATAGCACTGTTACTTTCACACAGGTTACATATTTGGCGATGATAACGCACTTACAATGTTTCATAATTACCACATACGGCACTGAGTTATCTACTATTACCGTGTCACTGTTTCTGGTGGTCTGTGGTCGATCCCTTCCTGTAAATCAGGTATTTCAATGGATGAAGGTCGACTCAAAATGTCCGCAACAGTGTTCAATCTTCCTTTTAAGTGCTGGATGGTAAACGTGTAATTTTGGAGAATCAACGCCCACCTGTAAATTCTGTTATTGCAAGGAAGTCCAGACTGCATCACAGACAACTGAGAGTTATCGGACTCGATCACAAACTGTGCTCCTGCCAAAAATCTATGAAACTTCTTGACGCAATAGATCAAACTGAGGCCCTCCAATTCTGATGCTGAGTATTTTGATTCAGCAGGGGTAATCTTGCGACTTACGTACATTACGGTGTGGAACGTCCCGTCGTAGAACTGTCCTAGTATCCCAGATATGGATATGGCACTCGCATCTGTGCGTAAGAAAAAAGTGAGTTTTGGGTTAGGCATACGAAGGATAGGTGGAACGCTGAAAAGATGTTTCAATTTTGATAACGCACTAATTAATCCTGCATCTTGTACAGATAATTTAGCCGAAGCTTTTAAGATGTTAGAAAAAACACTGGTGATTTCCGCCAGATTTGGAATGAATTTACTATAGTAGTTTACCAGTGTCAGGGTCTTAAACTTGGCTCGCTTTCCTAACTAGTGTGAGACAGTACAAATACAACGTGATTTGACGTAAGACTCAACGACACATCGTTCGGTGGATTTATTAACATATCAAATACAGAACGATGATCACAAATACATATAATGGATACTTTACAACTTACATCCACAATACAGTCACAAGTCTGACTCGCAAGATGTCCAGACACTCGCCTTTCAATACAGAAAACCATACAATGCCTCTCTCACACGTCCGTCCTGTTCCGTGTCCCCAGAGCTGTCTGGACCTGGTTTGCAACTTGCCTCCTGCCTGACGTGCCGTCACGTGGCAGGCGTGCGTCTTGCGTTGGCGGCCTGACCGCTGGTCAGCCAGCGATCTCGCAGGCCGGTAACTCATTCGCCTGGCGGCGCAACGAAGTGGTTGCATCCCTTACTGGGAGCTAAGTCGCCTGGCGGTCGCAACGATGTCCCTGCATCGCTGTCCACTGTCGGACTCTGACACGCTCCCCCGGTAAAATCCATGAAAGATGTCGTCTTTCATGTATAATGTCTGTCCCTGTTGGGTTAATAGCCCTTGTCAGAGTCTACCTTTCCATTGCTATACACAACGTTATCAAAATTACACACATGGCATAGAAATATATAAGACCTGGGAGTTGGGTACAAAGACATGTGGTGTTTCATGTTTAACACATATCAGGCTTCACCCTCTCGATGGCTGGTTACCTCAATTGTATTATCACCCAGTCAGATCAGTAGTACCAGCTTCACGCATCTACCTCGCAGCAATTTGAAAAAAAAGAATAATATGGTTCTTGGAACAAAAACCATCTAGCCAGACTGAAATACGGCTTTATATAAGTCGTATAAAACACTCTAACCCTGTCCCTACTTGGCCAGGAGTTATTGTGTTGGTATACAATGTTGGCAACCCTCTGCCATGCCCAGTAGATGCCTGCCTGTGGTGTCAACACTTTAACAACAACATGTTATAAACACACAACACATTAGCATATACATTTCAAATTATGGCCCTTTGTGTGAAAATGTAATAACAACAAAATGAAAGGGAAATAATTTTAACATTAGTGAAACACAATAATTTACAATAACTATTTAACTTCTTAGTGTCATTGCTTGACGTTTCTTCATATTAACGAGAAAAAGTCGGTAATATGAATACGTTAATCAAGATATGATTCTAAGATTACATTAGAGAAATAAATAAACACACAATTCGTGTATTCAATTTTATAGAGTCCTAAATATTTTAAAATCGTCAAAACTTTTTAACATTTTAAATGTTGTCTGCTATTTTTGTTCTAAATTTATAATTAATCCGGAAGTACACACGAGCTGTACAATCAGCTGATGGTAAAGATTGTAGAACACACCTGTTCCGGTTTGATGTAGTTTAAAGAAGGAACAATGTTCTCAAAGTTCGTGTTGGATTTTGGTACACAATCTTCTGGATTACGATCGAATGTTCATGTGTTAGATGTTTCAGTCGAACACTAAAGGTTTCGGTTCACTGCAGAGGTGTAGAAAAGTCGTCACTGTTCAGTTTTTTCTTTCACACTCGTAATTAAAATGTTCCTGGAAGAATCAACACGAAGTTGTCACTGTCAAGTTGGATAATTCGCTTCAGGTAAGTGCGAATGTGACACTGTTCTTGTACGTAATATATACAGTTAATAAAGTTCGCTTTCTACCACATACTACACATTTATACACGACAATCACTACATGAACTAGTAAAATAAGAACACTATATATAATGGGAGTAATCCCTATCACAATATTGTAGACATTACACAGCTTTTTGTGAATGGAAAAACACTATTCACTGCTAAATGGCTGTGTCGGTCTGAGTGTATTTCTACATACTGCACTCAGCCATTGGTGCTCACTGGGTCGGTCGGACAACGTGACAAAAGATCGGCAATTGAATTGGTTCTGCCTGGGATATGTCGAACCTCAAAGCTATAATCTTGAAGTTTCAAAGACCAGCGTGCAATCATATGATTCGATGGCACACCTGAATTCATCCATCGTAAGGGGCTGCTGTCCGATTCTACGATGAAATGGCGTCCTAGAAGAAATCTAGACAATTTGGTGATCCCTACTACTAAAGCTAGGGCTTCTAGTTGAGGAATGGACCATGCCCGCTCTCGGGCTTTCAGCTTCCGGGATACAAAATAAACTGGGTGGAGGATGTTGTTATACTCCTGCAACAGGACTGCTCCAATCGCGACGGAGCTAGCATCTGTGCGTAATCTGAAAGGTAAACGGATATCGGGCAATTTAAGGATAAGATTCTGTTTATTCTTATCGGAAAAACATGATAGCACTTTATGAAATGCGATTTTTAGGCATTGATCGTGTACAATTTTCTCAGGTTTATCCTTTGTTAGTAAATTAGTAAATAAGATGCAAAATCCAGGTGTCAATGTTATTGTCCTGTTACCTTTGTCAGCATACTGTCTATAAGTAGCACCAGATAGTTTTAGTGCATTCTTTGCAATAACACAAGATTTGATGATTCTTTCGCGCAATGATGTCACATATAAGTATGATGATATGGGTTTAAGTACTGGTGTAGAGTCAGTTAACATTTGGTGGTAAATGGTCAATGGGCCACGTGGTTTGGCACCATAGATAAGTTCAAAAGGAGAGAAACCGGTACTAGCATGTGGTACCTCGCGATAAGCAAAAAGAAAAGCTGGTAGATATACATCCCAGTTGTTGGGGTGTTCTTGCGTCACTTTTGCAAGCATGTGCTTAAGATCCCCGTTAAACTTCTCTATTACTCCGCTACTGTGAGGATGGTAGGGGGAATTGAAACACTGCTTAACTCCCAGCATTTTGGTGAAAGCTTGGGTGGATGCGGCAATAAACTGAGTGCCCCTATCAGATTGGTTAGTATCTGGAAACCCTATCCTAGAAAAAATATGGAAGAACACTTCCATTATGTCATTGGCAGTTATGTTCTTTAACGGAATAGCTTCTGGCCAGCGGCTACATTGATCAATCACCGTTAGAATAAATTTATTCCCTCTAGTTGTTGTATGACTGAGAGGCCCCACTATGTCAACCGATAGCTTTTCAAAAGGTCGACTGGCTAAGTCGGTGACTTGTAACTTTGCCTGTGGGTGTTTACCTTTTTTAACCAGTTTCTGGCAGGTGTCACAACTTCTGCAATATTCTTTAATGTCATTGCAAAATTTTGGCCAGTGAAATTGTGTCAATAACATTGATCTGGTCTTAACGTATGCCATATGACCTGCAAGAGGTATATCGTGTGCAAGATGTAAGGCTTGTTTGCGATAACTAGTTGGCAAAACAGTTTGCTCTGTGGTATTGTCACCTCTGGTGTAGTACCTAGTGAGTATGTTATTTTTCATCGCAAAATGCCATTTTGCATTCTTGGTTGCTTTTGGCTTTCGGCCGATCAGGTCAAAGTATTTTGACAATGAAGGATCAGCTTTTTGGGCTGTTACAAATGCTTCCTTCATGGTGTTGGTAGGTAATGAAACTGGGCTTAGCAATTGTATCGCCTCAGTTTGATTTACTTCATCTTGCACTCTAGCAGTAGCTCTTGTTACTGCGTTCACACACTCAATGATATCAGATGATGATGATGGAACAATAGTTTCAATGATGTCATGAGAATTTAGTGCTACATTAAAATGAATAGGTGGTGTGACATTTTCAATGATGACATTTGATGGTGATGTTATGGCATCATCATTACATGCAGATGTTATGTCATGAGGTTTATCATTTACCTCAGGTAAATTACCAATAATTATATCACAAACTGGACTGGTTAGTGCAGCGCACTTTACTTTCCCAGTGAGGAAAGGTGTATCAATATATGCCCATGCTAATGGGTATCTCTCAATATTGCCTGAGAATGTTCTACATGTTACATGCCTGCCTGTATAGTCTGTAGGCAATATGAACGTTCTTTTCAGGCCAATGAGTGAACTGCCCGTATCGCGAAGGACCGTAGCAGGCTTGCCATTAACATATCCGTGATGGATGATTATTTTGCCTTTTGAGTCTACTACCAAATTAGCTTCTTCATTGGCAATAGGGATGGTATGACCGCATGTTAAAATACCATCTTCATAGAAGGTGTTACAAACAGAGCATTTGTTTGCGTTGAATATGTCCAAAGCCTGTGCTGAGTTCACAGGATGTTTCTCTGGCTCTTCTTCATCCGAAGACGAACTATCAAACAAGGCGGCATTTGCTTTGTTGGTCATATGCCTGCCCTTACAATCTTTCCGATGGTGACCCCATGCCTTGCAGAGGAAACATTTTCGTGAGTTTTTAAAGGATTTACGTTCCTTGTCTTGCCTGTTTACCATATTTACTAAGTAATTATGGTACCCTGGGTTTTGATCGCACATTTCACCCTGATGATGTGAATTTTTACAATGAATGCAATGATTAAATTTCTCAGAGGTAGGCCTATGAGGTTTCTGCCTACTATAGGGTTGTTTGTCATAGTTAGCCGCTGCTACAAAGTTAATGTTAGTATCTTCAGTAGCAAAGCAA
Organism: Cepaea hortensis; assembly: GCA_963921405.1. Classification (NCBI taxonomy): domain Eukaryota; kingdom Metazoa; phylum Mollusca; class Gastropoda; order Stylommatophora; family Helicidae; genus Cepaea; species Cepaea hortensis. The sequence continues at coordinate 15,475,256 of OY992891.1, forward strand.
TGTTTGTTGGCTGTGTAGTAAGCCGACCCACGTCTTTCAATCTCATCCACACTAGAGCATTCATTCTCTAACAAATATTTAGCAAAGGCTGAAGGAATAGATGACACAATTTTGTCTCTAATGATTAGATCTTCCAATCTCTGATAACTTTTTTTCAATTTTGGCTGCTGAAGTCCATTTGGTGAAAATATCTCGGACTAAGCAGAGGTAGTCAGAGAACGTTTGAGTCGGTTTTGGGCTCAATTTACTGAACTGTTCTCTGTAACCTGCCTCATCTAACATAAAATGTGCCATAATCTTAGATTTCAGATAATGGTAATCTTTTCTGAGGTCTTTGGGGATGGTTTCAATAACTTTAAGAGGTTCCCCTGACAAACTCCTCATATACACAATATTCCATTCAGACAGTGGAACTTGATAATGTTCCATTAAAGTTTCAAAATTTTGGGTAAAGGCTGCAATGCAGTCACCCGAGGTATAATTACGTACAATACCCTGATATTTCTTGTACTGGTTTTCTTTCTCCAGTCTCTCAGATTTCTTATACTCTTTGTTAATCGCAGTCTCAGTGTCAAGTTGTTTTATTTTCAACTGTAACTCTAGTTCTTCCCTCTTACTCTGAGCTGCTATTTCTGCTTTCTTCAGCTCTGTTTCATTCTCGATCTGAGCTTGCTTTAAAGCTGTTTCTGCCTCTCCTTGTTTGGCAGTCATCTCTGCCTGCTTTAAAGCTCTTTCAGCTGCTCTTTCTTCACGCTCAGCCGCTTTCTCCTGAACTAGTAGGTATTCAGCGTATTTCTTCTCACTCCACTGTGTTAGTTCATCACCATGTAACTGTAACTTTATCCCCATATCAATGAAATCAAATAATGAAGACATGATGGAAAAATGTCAATGAAATACCAGCCACACACAATATGTTATAAGTGGTTAGTAATCAACAATTTACAATCTGTTTATATGGACGATATGTGCCTAAAAATGCATTTGTTAAGTATACGAAAAGGAAAAAGTATACTCAAGTGCCCTGGATGCGGTGAAGAACGGTTGGAAATCGGGCTAGGAACTGTAGGGTCGCTACCTCAGACTACAAATGACCTCTACGGCAAGGTTTTGGATGGTACGGAAAAACCTGCTTTTATTTTGGAAGAAGATAAATTAGCGTCTATTTGTTGGTGTGTGCCTGCTTGTCACTAAGTGTTGATTAGGTTTGTATGGCGTTGAGTATAATTGTATGTCGTAAGTTTGTCCGTCAACAGTTTTTTTTTACAATACACGTTACTTTCTTTCCAAACACTTTTCGCGTTCCACAAACTCAATTCACAAAGACAATCTACAAGTATCTTAACACTCTACAACATTGATGACACATCACTTACATCAAGATGACATTCAGTAAGGACATAGACATCAAGTTTACAAGATGGCGACAAGGTCAAAATGGCGACAAGATCACAATGTTGACAAGGTCAAAACGGTGTCAAGTTTCACAAATCACAAATGTTTTACACGCTTACAGGATCAAACAGAATGTATGCATTGTACGTTTACAAATGGTCTTACACATGTTTAAATAATGTAGTAACAATCAAAATGAGCCTTCCATGATCACATTTAAGTTTAAATCTAATTAAATTAAACGTTCAACAAGGACAAGCTATTCACGTTCAAAGATAACTAAATTAAAGCTGGACGAGCCCTCCACGTTCACACATGTCAGGGTCTTAAACTTGGCTCGCTTTCCTAACTAGTGTGAGACAGTACAAATACAACGTGATTTGACGTAAGACTCAACGACACATCGTTCGGTGGATTTATTAACATATCAAATACAGAACGATGATCACAAATACATATAATGGATACTTTACAACTTACATCCACAATACAGTCACAAGTCTGACTCGCAAGATGTCCAGACACTCGCCTTTCAATACAGAAAACCATACAATGCCTCTCTCACACGTCCGTCCTGTTCCGTGTCCCCAGAGCTGTCTGGACCTGGTTTGCAACTTGCCTCCTGCCTGACGTTCCGTCACGTGGCAGGCGTGCGTCTTGCGTTGGCGGCCTGACCGCTGGTCAGCCAGCGATCTCGCAGGCCGGTAACTCATTCGCCTGGCGGCGCAACGAAGTGGTTGCATCCCTTACTGGGAGCTAAGTCGCCTGGCGGTCGCAACGATGTCCCTGCATCGCTGTCCACTGTCGGACTCTGACAACCAGACCTAGTAAACTTCGGACCTGTTTCTTGGTCGTTGGCATTGTCAAATTCAGAATCTTAGTGACGATTCTGTCATCAGTTTTTAATTGGCCCCTGCAGATGGTATGACCCAGGAAGTCAATTTGTTCCATGCCCAACTCTACTTTGGTCGCTTCGCTGTGAGCCCAAATAATCGCAACCTGTCGAAGACTTGTCGAAGTTTCAGTAGGTGTGTTGTCCAGTCTTCCGTATGGATGCATATGTCATCTATATAAGTTGAAATATTGGTCATCCCATGGAGAAGATCCCTAGTTAGACGGACGAAAGTCGCTGGAGCGTTACGAAGGCCGAAAGGAAGAAAGCGCCACTCATAAAGTCCTAAAGGAGTGGAGAAAGCTGTTAGATGAATAGAATTTACTTCCATCGGGACTTGCCAATAACCTTTCGTGAAGTCAATCTTGCTAAATATGCGAGATGTAGACATGTCCAAGATCAGATCCTCGCATGATGGAATCGGTTCAGCGTCAATTTTGGTTATTTTGTTTAAGCGGCGATAATCGACGCAGAGTCGAATAGTAGAGTCCTTTTTGGCGACAAGGACAATAGGGAAAGAATACTCTGACTGAGATTTCTGAATAATTCCGCTCGACTCAAGAGATAGAATTTCTTTGTCGAGGTTCGACCTATAGTTTAAAGGGATAGAGTAAGGTCGACACTTGATTGGTGTGGTGTCAGTCAGAATGATAGAATGTTCTATTCTATCTGTCTTTCCTGGGATGTCGGAGAAAATGTCTCTGTACTCTGTCACTAGCTCTATTATTTGTCGTCGTTGGTCATCTGTCAGTTTCGTTTCTATCTTTATGCTGTCAATGGTCGCAGTCGTGTCTACCGTAGGAACTGGTAATTCCATCTCGTCTTCGTCTGTCTCGTTCAATACTGTTGTGGTGCTAGCTGTGTGTGCTGTTACCTGGCTAAGTGTGTTTGCGTTGTCGCTGTCGTGTGTCGCCTATCTAGTGAAGTTGTGTTGTGTACGTCTGTCGTCTCATTGCTTGGTGTTGGTGCAATTTGTTCGTCTGTCTGTTGTTCTTGTCGTGAAAAATATGGTTTCAGCATGTTGATATGAAATATCTTTAAGTGTCCTTTTATCGATATTTCATAATCCACATCTGATATTTTACGTTCAACGTTGAAAGGCCCTTGCCAAGATGTTAGTAACAAATTACGTTTATCGGGTAGTAGAAGCAAAACCTTCTGGTTTGGTTCGAGGTGAATAGTTTTCGCACCCTTATTTGCATAATCGCGGTACATCTGTCCTTTCCTCTCCAAAGATGCTTTGGCTATTACACACGCTTGCATTATTCTATCGCGTGTTTCGGTTACCATCTCATACGGTGATACTGCTGTTGGATTGTCTGGTAAGCTAGTGATTAGCTGATGGTAGATGGTTAGGGGTCCTCGAGGGTTCGCCCCATAAACTAATTCAAAAGGTGAGAAACCCGTACTCGAGTGCGGAATTTCTCTATGGGCAAATAGCACTGCTGGCAATAGTGTGTCCCAATCAGCTGGGTTCTCCGCTGTTACTTTAACCAGCATGTGTTTGAGATCCCCGTTAATTTATTCTATGATCCCGTTGCTCATTGGGTGATACGGGGTACATAAATACTGCTCTACTCCTAACAATTTGGTTAAGGCTTGCGTAGCAGCCGAAAAAATCTGATAAGATAGATCATGGGAAGCCAAAGCGAGAAAATATGTGCAAAAATACATTGGCCACATCTTTGGAGGTGATGTATTTGAGGGGAATCGCTTCGATCCACCTGGTGCATAGGTCCACGAGAGTAAGTATATAACGGTTTCCTTTGCTTGACACCTGATTCATGGGTCCAACAATATCGACCGCTACACACTCAAATGGTCTGGATGCTAATAATGACCGTTAAACTTCGGCCGTCACATGCTTTCCCTTTCGTACCAGATGTTGACAAATAGTACAAGAACGACAGAAAGATTTTATGTCCGAACAGAATTTCGGCCAGTAAAAGTGTGACAGAACTCTGGCTCGCGTTTTATCATAAGCCAAATGTCCAGCAAACGGTGACTCATGTGCAATTTTAAGCACATTTTGTCGGTATGTTACAGGTAACACCGTCTGCTGAATTTCATGGTTATTATTTGTGTAATAACGCATGAGAATTCCGTTAAATTTTCTAAAGTACCAAGATGCATTCTTAGTCACTTTCGCTCGTTCACCCAAGAAATTTAAAATACGGTGTAATTGTTTGGTCGGTGCTTTGTGCCTCGATAAATTTCTGTCGAGTAGTATTGGTATCTGCACCAATTGGGGTCCTGCCTGTCAGCGACTTGTTCGCTGCATATTCTCAGGACTCCCCTACTTTCGCACCGCACGAAATAACAACCCGTGACATTTGCGAAAGGAATGCAATTTATTTAGAGCTTACATTTGAATGGCTCTGCGAGCGTTATACTTCATTATCGTTATACAACATGAATGCAATGAAGTGGTGAGAAATGATGCTCGAAATCACAATCTAAATGAATAGCCTAATGTTTGCCTATTGCCTAGAAACTATAGCATTTGTTAAGGATACGTCTGCTCTCTACCGTCTCCAGTCGGGTCTGTCCACACGCTACACATTGCGTGGAGAAGCACGGACACTGTCCTCTCCGTGCAGTAGCTATTATTGCGTGCATGGTCTCGCAAGCACGCTGGCTTGTGAGCTCGAGTAACCGGGCACTTCACGGTTACTCGCAAGGACAAGATTCCCAATGGCTTGGGGAAAGCCCTCGCTCAGTTGTACGCATTGGCCCCTGGTCTGACACAAATGTGTCTCCTTGTGAGGCTATTTATAGTGCTTGGTGTCTCTCCTGTCTGGTGTCTCCCTAATAGACTTGTGTTTACTCTTCTTACCTCTGTAAGGTCTTATCTTGACACATACATACATACATACATACATACATACATACATACATACATACATACATACATACATACGTACGTACGTACGTACGTACGTACATACATACATACATACATACATACATACATACAAGCATGCATGCATGCATGCATGCATACATACATACATACATACATACACACACACACACACACACACACACACACATACATACATACATACACACATGCACGCACGCACGCACGCACGCACGCACACACACACACACACACACATACACACATACATACATACATACATACATACATACATACATACATACATACATACATACATACATACTTACATACATACATACATACATACATACATACATACATACATACATACATACATACATACATACATACATACATACATACATACATACATACATACATACATACATACATACATACATACATACATACATACATACATACATACATACATACATACATACATACATACATACATATGCGTTTTCTTTCTTTCTTGAGATTTTACTCATCCCACATGGAATTTCCCTTGCATATTTATAAAAGGATTACATGTCAATCATAAATGTTGTGTGCTTACTAAGATGTAAACAAATGATGTGCCGCAAAGAGAAAAGTTTCATGAAATGAACTTAGAGTTACTACTCTACAGCACATAGAATATTTGTAGATTGATATGCGTTGATGGTGATATAGTTTAACAACACATGTAAGAAGATACACATAGGAATAGAAACTGTATGCACAGGAAAATCGGCAGTGAGACAAACATGGCCTCTCAGTAGAAAGCAATCATTCAGGCTATCGTTCACATGGAGAGTTTATCATTTTAACAATTCTTATTTTAATCACAATGATACATGTACCTTATCAAAAGACATGGTTACCCATTCACAATAAGTCTACAAACGTGCCTAGGCATCAGAGAGTAAATTGTTAGGGCTATTTTGCCCTCCCAATTTTGGAGGCGACATTTTCGTTCCCCTTCTGGCTGACAAGTGTCTACTAACGCTTTATTACTTCTAGCGCCAATGTCTTGGCCGGGTGCTCGACCAATCACTGGGCTAGAATTCAAACCTGGGCCACATAAATTATGTGTCACATAGGTAAAGTCTAGCGCCTTTTCTCTCTCTCCTCCCCCCCCCTCCCCCCACCAAGGTATGGTACTTATTCACTCATTCAGTAGCATGTCCTTTGCAGAAACTTGCTCCCATAACACCCTTCCGGAAAACATCTCAATCATAACCAAGATATCCAACGTCCAATACACCCATCTGGAGATCATCCGCCACATCCTACACCCATCTTCTCTTTGGCCTTCCTCTTCCTCTCTTCCCAAGCATATACACCTCCATTATTGCTCTCTCCGAACTTTCATGACGTTTCAAGTGACCAAAATATTTCAATTTTCTTTGTTTTATCGTCTTTAAAAGCCAACCTTCTTCAATATTCAGCTCTTGAAGTATGGATGCATTTGTCCTTTTCTTTACCCAAGATATTCTTAGAAATCGTCTATAACATTTATACTCAAAGGCATTTATGCGCTGTTCAGCTTGTTTAGTACGTGTCCAGGTCTCACAGGCGTAAGTTGCAATGGGAAAGATGCATGCTCTTAAAAATCTAATGTTTGTAGTTCTGTCTGTCCCATTCCATAATTTATTCAGCTGTTTTAGTCTTTGAAGAGCAATTGATAGTCGCCGTTTAATTTCTTTCATTGTGTCGCCGTTGTTGGTAATCAATGACCCAAGATATTCAAAATTTTCCACCACCTCCAATTTTTCCTCGTTAATAAATATTTCTTTCTCCATAGTGGTTTTATCTGTATGCATTATCATTGTTTTTGCTATGTTAAGATATAAGTTGTGATTTTCACTATTCAATTGGGTTGGGGCTATTATTTTTTCTATACCAGTCTGTGTTGTGGATAGCAATACTGTATCATCAGCATACCGAATCTCTGATATGTCATGAGCACCGATATTTAGGGCTCCCTGTTTATATCATCTCTTACATTTCTCATTATATTTTCGGCGTACAGGTTAAACAATTAGGGGGACAGCATACATCTCTGATGGACTCCTTGCTTGATGTCAAACCAATCTGAAAGTTTCGTCATCTATTCTAACCGCTGCTTTTGGTCTAGATAGAGCATTCTTATTAGTTGTATTACATGTGGTGGAAAGCCCATATTCCTCATGATTTCCCAAAGTTTCTGATGTTGTACACAGTCAAATGCCTTTGAATAATCCACAAAACATGAGAATAGGTTTACATTAAATTTTCTGCACTTCTCTATTATTAAACGCATAGTCAGAATGTGATCTCTTGTTCCTCTTCCTTGTGTTGCCACATTTATGTCTCCCAGCTTGAGCCACGTTAATTTATTTTTCCATTTTCTTACGAAGTCTTCCCATTATCATTTTTAGTAGAATTTTACTTGCATGACTGATCAGGGCAACAGTTCTATAGTTGGTGCATAATTTCAGGTTGCCCTTTTTCATATTGGAATGAAGATAGTTCTCTTCCAATCTTTTGGCCATATACCATATTTCCATATCTTTTTACATAATGCGTTATAGATTTGTATGCGTTCACTCCTCCCGCTTTAATTAGTTCAGCAGGTATCTCATCACATCCAGGTGATTTACCATTCTTCAGGTTCTTTATTGCCTATGCAATTTCATCTAATGAGGGTTCAGGTTCTGTCTCTGCTGTCGTTGGCTCATGTATCTCGTTCATATCCTCACTGTCACTCATATGTCATGGTACTTAAGGAGTCAATAATGGGGAATTGTAACGACGCTACAGTTATATTACATTTGCATAGCTATACAGATAATATTTACAGGGTGACATTGAAAGAAAAATAAGCAAAATGGCTGAGACTGTCACCAATTTACGACATGTGGCAGGATAACAAAATTAAGTCATTCTCAGCGACTAACTCTTGCAGTGGTTGAAGTGGAGGAAATAACTTATTTTAAGTAAATGTCACTTGTAGTCTAGAGGAGACATTAACCCATTGGAAAAACTAACACTTTTTGAAGAGTGATGAAATTAACTCATTCTAAATTACTAACACTTGTGATAAAGTCAAGACATTAACTCATTCTAAGTGACAAACACAAGAAGTAGAGAAGATACATTAACTCATTCTGACTAGCAAATATCACACGATGGAGAAGAAATAGATAATGCTGGTACTTGGGGATGGTCTTAGAGACAGAAAAGGGAGAGGGGAAAAACTGGTTAAATGGGCAAGGGCACATATTATAATCGGATACACCATCTCTCTGTACCTTCCTAGACGCCTTTGGGCATGGACGAGTCAATGAAACAATTGGACGGACGTGATCACCAACCCACACGAAATGGTCTTCTTCTTTTAATCCGTACCATGTCCACAGACTTTTGTCTCTTGTGCTGCCAGTCTTTTCTGATGCCTTTGTTCTACCATGTTATGATGTAAAACTGTCTAACTATCTTATCTCTTGGTCTCTCCCCGCCTCTCCCCTCTTACATCTTTCCCGTCGTGATTACGTACTCAAGGTTCTATACTGGCCAAGACCTACTAACACGTCCTAGCCGTGCGTCCTGGACAAAAGGTCCCTTTGGGTTCCTGGCTAACATATTAGGATCGCTGATTCTTCCGAAGTCGGAGAGTATCTGCCTGCACGGCTAGGAACCCCCAGTCTGCACACCAATAAGCCAGACATGGGACAACGGATACTCACGCAAACCTGAGATCCTGTATAACATCACACTGATGTTGGACAACAGGATGTCTTCATTCGACATACAGGATTTCACGCTGGAGTTCACAGCCAGCGAATGCATGCAAGCAAGCAAGCACCGTATCATGACATACACAAAGAATGTGGACCATCTCTCTTCTGATGCCAGTAACTAGTTCTTTTTGCGAGTTAACTTCATACAATATACAATCAATGCTCTTGCTATCAATTTACTGTTTTCATTCTTCTATATAATCATATCTCCAAGGCTTAAACATAATTCCACTGTTGTCTGCTAATTGTCGATTATTCGCCTCCGTACATTAAGACAACCTACATATAGCTTTTAATAACTATTTTCCTTACCTCAACTGACAACTATCAGTTGCAAAGAACAGTCAGTTTGTGACATTCTGTCTTCGCTTCGGCTATTCTACGCTTTATTTCGTTAATGCATGTTCCATTTGCTAATATTACAGTACATAAGCAATTACACACATTGACTTGTTTCAGATTGGCTCCATCCACTTTGATATTGCATTTGGGTGTAGAAATTACTATGTAATAATAATGTCGTGTCTTTTTCCATTTTTCAAACTGTCCTGTGTTTTGATGTTCTGTTACAATTATATAAATCACTTCTTGTAAATGCGTTTCATTTTCAGTGGCCAAAACCATGTCACCAGCAACATGCATTTCAATCATTCTGTCTGTTAATGTTCTCAAGATGCATCGGTGTTGTTTGTAGCCTTATCTTCCACAAATCCATCCTTCTCATCTTCAGTTTTTGGTTTTATTTCATGTCTTATTTTTCTCTTTGTAATTCTCATTAGTATTTTAGTTGCATGGCTAATTAAACAAATGATATAGACTTCCGGTCCCCAGCATGGCGGATAGGCAAGGAAACGGTTAAGGCCTCTGGGTGTTTATGTTCGTGGCTACAGTTGCATTTTCCTCATATTGGACTGGTAGTTTACGGTTCCGTCACCCTGCTACTGAGTTGAGTGCGTGGCGCAACGCTGTGAGTTGTGAATTTCGTGTGAAATGCTTTTACATCTTCCCGTGGTTGTGGAGCGTGATCTGCATGTTCAGAGCAATAGCGGAGGGCTATGTCCCAGATCTGACCGGTTTTTGTGCCTTACGCATAAATGTGTGGCGGCTGGCCTTCTGGTTGTCTGCCGCTCCTTTTGACGATGAACCATGCTTTTGTTTTGGCATTCTGGAGACGGCATTGTGTACAGTGAAATGTTTTTTTTTACATCTGTCCAAGGTGTTGTGGTGTGATTTGCATGCTCAAAATGGCGTAGCTGGCTAGATAACATCTAGAAACGGAACAACAACATCCAGAAATATCTGCATGTATGGCGGCTGGTGTGTCGCAGAAGCGACCGGTTTCCTTGCCTTATGCAGAAATGTGTGGCAGCTGGTTTTGCTAGTGACTGTCGTTTCCATCGATGATGAACTGTGTTTTCGAGGAGGACTTTTGTGTTGGCATTCTGGCGACGGTATTATTTACAGTGAAATGTTTCTTTACATCTGTTCGAGTTTGTTTTGTTGCGTGATCTACATTTAGGAGAAAAATGGCGTGGTGGCTAGAAAACATCTAGAAACGGAAGAAAAATATCTAGAGACATCAAGACTTTGTAGGTGAACATATGGTTGGAAAAGTGACTGTCAGTTCCATCAGGGGTGAACTGTACTGTTCGTAGAGGACTTTTATGGTGACATTCTAGCGGCGGCATTATGCACAGTGTGCCTGAGCGGGCCGTTGTTTGTCGAGATTCTTGTCTTTTCCACTTTTCGCATGGATGAGTGAGGAACATTTCATGTGATATTCACTGGCACGGGAACGGAACATAATGGGGACGACCTTTTGCTATGGTGTTGGAACCGCTACTAATGACTAATGACTAAACGAATGGTGCCATGTTCTCCACAATCAGTTGCACCATATTTCTTTGGTAAAGCTGTGACAATAGATTTCAAGCGATCATCATGTATATCCAATGTTATAGATATCATTCAACAATTTTGTTATCACTATTACTCCCAAATCACCAACAGCTTTAACGGCTTCGACATTGGTGCCCAGAAAGCCAGTCAAGTGGCTAGCCAGGTGAGCTCTAGCGACAATAACTCGGGTTAGCCATAAGGAAAGCTCAGAGTTGTTGTTCCGAGTTGGAAAGGAAAGAATACGAGGCAGCTTAGCGACAGGTCATAGAATGTTAGCTACAGATCATACAAGAGAAGCAACAGGTCATACAAGGTTAGCGACAGGTCGTACAAGGACGGAGACACGTCGTATAAGGTTAGCAACAGGTCGTACAAGGTTAGCGACAGGTTATGCAGCGTTAGCGACTGGTCATACACGGTTAGTTACAGGTCATACAATGTTAGCGACAGATCATATAAAGTTAGCAACAAGTCATACAAGGTTAGTTACAGTTCATACAATGTTAGCGACAGGTCAAACAAGGTTAGTGACAAGTCATACACGGTAAACGACTGGTCATAAAAGTTTAGCGACAGGTCATACAAGGTTAGTTACAGGTCGTAAATGGTTAGCGACAGGTCATAGAAAGTTAGCGACAAGTCATACAAATCACATAGTAAACAAACATTGAACCCACAACACATAACACTATTTCAGCGATACTCCGATATCAACTCGCATACTATTCACCATTGACGCCATCCACCAAAGGCCTAGAGTAATATCCAGAGGAGGGGAGTATGCAGTAGAAAACTAGAATGAGTGATGGAAAGTTCCGGCAGTTAATGGCAGTGTTAACCGTCGAGTGCAAGCAGCAGTTGGAAACAGTGACTTTTCGTTCACTATTTACAAGACAGAGTAGTGAACTGATCTGTTGAGCGGCAGAGCGAGAGTACATTGTGATAACGGTTGTTACAGCTGGACTGTGATGACATGATTGAGGGCCATTAAGTGTACTGCCCATTATCTAAAGAAGTATTCGTACGACTGTCCATTGTGTATCAAATTATCTGAGCCTGTTGTGGGGGTATAGAAGATGCACATCCTTAGGGAATACATGTTATACCAGCTGCTGCTGTGAGTTGGTCTTGTTCCTTTCGTCCAAGCATCTGCCAGGTTCGTGTGTGCACGAGCCATTGTTTCAAGTAATCATTGTCAGCGGTGTTATCCTTTAGCCACAACTCCCACACTACCATCTTGGCTCTATGTGTGCACGAGCCATTGTTTCAAGTCATCATTGTCAGCGGTGTTATCCTTTAGCCACAACTCCCACACTACCATCTTGGCTCTATGTGTGTACGAGCCATTGTTTCAAGTCATCATTGTCAGCGGTGTTATCCTTTAGCCACAACTCCCACACTACCATCTTGGCTCTATGTGTGTACGAGCCATTGTTTCAAGTCATCATTGTCAGCGGTGTTATCCTTTAGCCACAACTCCCACACTACCATCTTGGCTCTATGTGTGTACGAGCCATTGTTTCAAGTCATCATTGTCAGCGGTGTTATCCTTTAGCCACAACTCCCACACTACCATCTTGGCTCTATGTGACTGGCTCTTGCAGTAGCAAGGGGAAATTAACTCGTTCTTAATTATTACCAATTGTGGCAAAGTAGAGAAATTAACTAATTCTACCTACAATCAATATTGGTGGAGTGGAGATATTAATGATTATATCTTCTGTCGTTTGTAATAGACTACCAGAACTGTCTCACGAACCCTACAATTGCTTTACGTGTCATCAAATCATATAAATTGTAACAATGAACTGCATCATACCCAATAAATTACAGAAATGTTTGTTATCCACTTTCCTAGGTCTAGGGAGCTACCCAAGTATTGCACAGATGGCATCTGCGAATCAGAGGAAAGCAACATTCATTTCCCACAAGCTGAAATTCTTAAAAGGTCAGGGAGACCATTTGATCAGCGCTGTTGGAGATTATGTCGGCTGGGTTTGTGAGAATTTTGTCTATAGTATGTCCACATTTGTTTGCCACAATATAAACATCCATATCTCAGTAACCAACTGAGGGAAAATTATGGAATTTAGTATATAAACTTATCATTATGTCCACCCAACAAAAAACATTTTGTTCTGGAGATTTTACAGCAGATTTCAAAGTTTGTTTATATGCGGTATATAATTTACGGGTCTGAGATGAGTAGCCAGACAATCAGCGCTCAATTTAGAATATTGTACGTGTTTTGAAGGGATCGGCCTTATGCCAACTACCCGCGTTGTTCAAACAAGGACTGTTCAGAGGTGTCTCAAAATGTGGGTTAGTTCATGAAACCTGATTAATATGTTGTGGTTTTTTTTTTTAAATCTTACCACTTATCGCTAACATTGAAATGTGTGAATATTTTTCAATGGGATTTAATGCAAAATTGTACACTTCAAGAATCGCTATGAAGTTGTACACATGTTTTTGTCAAGAAGCTGATCGCAGGAAACTGTTTTATACTATTACAAATTCCGAAAATAGAACAGTGCATGCATTGGGTTTGAGTCTATGGGTGCAAGAATCTGAAATTAAACCACCACGCAATAACAAAACGGTAGGTAGAACGATTATTGTAGACAGCTTTGACAAAGATGTCATAACGTGAGCTATTATAAAAATGTTTTTAAAAGTCGACAGGGTCGACTTCATTGCACCGGGTTCTATCCAATATGGCTCGGTCTCTTTCCGCAGCGCGGAAAGCATCGCACAAGGCACGAACTCCGCTACTCTAGCGACGACCCACACACGTCTCCGAAAAATTTAACTTGTGAACCGAAGGATGCGGCCCGGAATTGAACCCACCATCTTTGGAGCCCGAGTCAAAAGGCTTGACCACTTCGCCGCGGAGACTCCTAAAATCATAAACAATTAGGATTTTATATCCAGGATTATCCAGCATTATAAAAATGCTGGATGCCACAGAAAGTCTGTACGTATGTGTCTTTGTGTGTGTGTGTGTGTGTGTGTGTGTGTGTGTGTGTGTCTGCACGTGTGATGTCTCTTACTGTGTGTCTGTGTTTGTGTGTGTGTCTTTGTTCCATTGTGTGTCTGTCTGTGTGAGTGTCTATGGATCTTTGTTCTTGTCTATACGTGTGTGTGGTTGTGTGTATGTTGTGTTTGTTTGTCACTTGTCATGACTGTATGTGTGTATCAACCATATCCACTACAATCAATAATATCGATCACATTTAATTTTAAGGTTTTCATTTGTAACCCGTATGATGATCGTGAACAGGCGACTACGACACTCTACAGGCCATTAATAACCTCTACCCACCCTTTCTCAACTAATTTCACTAAACCATACCAACTACGATCAATAATACCGATCACATTAAATATTTAAGGTTTTCATTTATAACCTGTATGATAGTGTTTACACCACTCCGACCCTCTAAGGGTGACTAATAACCACCAACCACCCCTTAGCAACTAATGTCACTAAACCATACCAACTACATTTAATACCACAGCCCATCATTACTTTTTAAGTTTGTCATTTGTAATCTGTACGATGAAAGTGTTTAAATCCGAACCGTCTAGCCACACTCCACGCGCCCGTACAGCTGCTCTCCGCCCCCGTGGTCCACATCTCAAGCGCTGTCTTTTTATTTATTTGTTGTCATTTTTATTATATATATATATACATATATATAAATATATATATATATATATATATATATATATATATATATATATATATATATATATATATATATATATATATATATATATATATATATATAATTCATTGGCACCTTTCCGTCTTGATAGACGATAGTTTGGTACATTGTGCTTCAAAAAGGCTTAATAACTACGATCCATGGCGGTGGCGAGTGTGACTGGTAAGGCCAATTCTTGCTGCAAATGTTTGCCCACAGTAGGTGCATGTGAAAACATGGTCATTTCTACCATTTTGCACCATCTTACGTCTCTCACGCTCTGTGTGTGCTTTATCTGCAATTATTTTCTCCTTTGACTTTATTCAATTTCTGATAGTTGCCCTCCATGCAATACGTTCAGTGGCGACGTGCTCCCAATGTGCATTATCAATGCCTGTATCAATCATGTCCAGCTTACACACATCTTTGTAACGTAGTAGAGGCCGACAATGAGATCTCCTACCCGTCTGTAATTCACCAAAAAAGATGTCCTTTGGTATTCTACCATCATCCATCCTCCTATATATATACATATAATTAAGATATACACCCACCAAAAAAAAAATTCCCCACATTTTTTCCACCCACCAGAATTTCCCAACTTCCAATTTCCATCATTTCCCCGTTCGAATCACGGAGCCGACCGCCGGGGACACCCCCCCCCCCCTGTCACAGGATAAATAAACTTGTTAGTTGCGACCGATGACAACCAGGCCCAACATTTTTTTGTTAACACAATTGACTATTTTATGGTGAACAAACTGAGGGAAATACGTCGGTACAGATTCTCGACACATGGTCAACAGTGTGTATGAGATCAAAGGGAGTCACGTAGAGTTGTCTACACACCGTCGACAGTTTGATGACAGGATGTTGCTCGACAGGGGTGTATTGGCAACATTTGTCTACAAAACGGAAGTTGGCCGTTGCAAGTGATAGACAGAATGCCTGCTAGAGGTTAGAAGGATTCTGTAATGGGAGAAAGGTCTCTGGCTTACAGACAACCCGGATATTTGTTGGATGAGACAAAGAACTCCCCAGATGAAAAGGAAACTTGACAGCTAATTGACTCTGGTTAGTCTGGAAACAGGAGGACAAAGCCAGATTCTGGACAGATTGGCGTCTGGACTTTCTGGTGACTCACTCAAGCACCCATATAAAACGCAGTGCAGTAAACAGGTGGATGGAGTCGAAGAAAACAGTTTAAAGTGTTAGGATTGGGGATAATTCCGAGTTGTGTTATATTAGAGGGACTAGCCTATCTTAGTAGTGATAGTTATCCGCGGACATAGATCCAATCGGATTGCCTAGTTTCTCGAGTAACAACAGGAATAGACATATGGTAGGCAATTAATTATATCTAATTTAAGAGTATGATTAGGAATAGAGTGCAGTACTGTGCAGTAATATAATGTATTATAGGTGCAGTGATAATGTATTATGATTAGTTATAGAATGTTCTATAAGTGCGGTGCTAGAAAGTATCATAGGAGCGTCGGCACTAGTATTCTATTTTGTGGCTTCAAGTAGCTCGTGTTATATATCATTTTACTCAGGAAGTTGAGGACAATGTAGTGGAATAATAATTAGAGAGATTAAGGATGGTTGAGAGGGAGAAGAGGTATGTGTAATGGTAGAATCTTCCAGTAGGGCATCTGCTGGGTTTCTACCCGTTCCTTTATTCTTTCCTGGTGTTGCCATGTCTCAGATCATATGATTGAGTTATTTGGCCGTATGACAGAGATCGGATCTCTGTTATAGATCTGAGTGCTGTTATTGGCCTACACTTGCCTAATTCTGGCCAGGACTGAGTTGCCCTCACCATGATGTTATCTCCTCTACAGGTTCCATGTACAGTTCCCCTTGAGTGTTCCACGTGAGTGTGAGAGGGTTTACGACTAAGAAGCAGTTTCAAAGTTTGACACAATGATGGCTCAGCATCTGAAGACAGAGGTTGCTGAGAGGCCGCTACATAGGGCTTATACCCAAGTTGGTTTGCGGGAACCTGGCTTCTGCTGAGTGGAATTGTATGAACAGAAGTGTTGTGTTTAATGAGTGATAAGCTTCATCACCGAAGATTAATAACTCGCATACTAAAGTAATATATATATATATATATATATATATATATATATATATATATATATATATATATATATATATATATATATATATATATATATCTACCTAACAAACATTAATAGGTTGTGTTCTAAAAGAGGGGAAAATGTTATAACCAGAAACTAATAAACAGTAGAGTTTCCTTAAGTGACATTTCAGTTAATTGGAAGACTATCAGTTCAAACAAATATTAGGAAACAGAGTAACTTCACCGTGCGGTAAAGTGAAGACCAAGATCAACAGTGTCTATCGGATTACCAGCATCCTGTTTGTTCGAGTGATTGGAGAAAGTCGGCATCTTCTGGGTGAGGTTCACTGTCCGGAAAAAAGTGGTGCTGTTGTGTGCTAAGCACTATGATGTTACAGACTTTGCTTCTAAATCACTGGTCTACCATTAGAATACACGTCACACATTCTACATCTTATACACACACACACACACACACACACACACACACTTCCCCTACATATACTCTTTGCTTTAATAAATTTCTTCTTTTTATTTGTTGAAGCGAGAGTTGTCAAGTGTGTTATGTTGGGGAAGAATGAGAGGGGGCATAATCCAGGGGTTAGTAAGAGTGAGAAGAAGGTGTCTTCAGATTGAAGGAGTGTGTGGATGGAATCTGCTGGATATCTCCAGTATAGAGATATTGAACTAAAACAAATGTGGGTGTTGATTCTCTTCACTCTAGGGACGACACTAAAGTGGTAAAGAAGAACAAGTAACTAATACGACATTCATTCTTCACACACACGACATTTATTGGGGGCTCGTCCGGGATCTTTGGCAGCGGAATCTTTAGACAACGGGATCTTTTAACACGGGATCTTTAGTTAGAGGATGGAGATATCCTATTAGTGAGAATCCAGCTAGAGTGAATGTGGATAGGTGTTAGGACTTATCTTACCTGTTCACACTTTACACGTCTGCATAGGTCTGTGGTCCTGATTCTACTCTTGTCACTGAGTGATTGTGTTGTGTTGTATGGTGTGTTTATAAATATATAGATTAATAGTATTTTGTCATTAGCTATATATTGGTTTAGAGATAATCTATACTCCATCTGCTGAGTTACCTCTCTGTAAAATGGCCACTCATAGATTAACTACGGCGGAACTTAGGGCAAAGGGGGAAGACATGGGATTGTCGGGTTCTGCTCTAACGGATTACATACAGGAAGTGGAGAGGGAGTATCGTCAAGCAGAAAGGGAAGATCGAAAGGCCGAGTTGGAATTGAGAAGGATGGAGGCAGAGCAAGCAGCTAAGAAATTGGAAGCAGAACAAGCTGCTAGGCAACTTGAGGCTGAGCAAGCCATGAGAAGGCTGGAAATAGAAGCTAAAAAACTGGAAGCAGAGCAAGCTGCTAAGTTACTTGAGGTTGAGCAAGCTGCTAAGCAACGGGAAGCGGAGCAAGAGGCTCAGAAAAAGGAGCATGAGTACCGGATGCGAGAACTCGAGCTCAAGAGGCAATCTAGTGGGGAAACTGAGGGAGCAGTGGGAGGTTCCTCTCTCCCTGGCTCAACACTAGTAGGTGGACATAGCTACCATGCTATGAAGTTCCCTCTAGCGATCTACGAGGAGGACAAAGAGAAGATTGACCAGTACCTTCAACGCTTCGAGGCTATGTCAGTTGCTATGGGTCTGGAGCGTAACAAATGGAATCTCAAGCTATCCCAGGGTTTACGCGGGACCGGTTACGAGGTTTATTCTCGCCTGCCACCAGGACATGAGAACAATTATGACGGGTTGAAGACGGCTTTGCTTAAACGTTTTGAAGTTACGTCCCATACCTACCGGAAAAAATTTCGAGGAGTGAAACGAGAACCGGGGGAGTTGTTCGCCGCCTATAGTCTGCGTCTGAAAGCATATCTCCATAAGTGTATGGATTTGGCTGGGTTTGCGCATGACTATGAGAGTCTGGAAGAGCTCACGGTAGTCGACCAGATGCGGAAGCAAATATCGAAACCTCTCAGGACATTCTTGGGAGAACAAGGGGCGGAAGGAATCGACATGGTGACGAAATTGGCAGAACGGTTCGTCGAGGTCCATGGGGAGGCAGCAGAAAATATTTCTACAACACCAAAAGTCAGGAAAAACATAACCTGAAGAAAGCCAAGAGCACAGGAACTAAAAAGGTGGAACCATATGTCAAAACTTCAGAGGAGAGTTCGGAGAAGACGAAGGGGGAAAGCAAGAAAACTTCGAGCTCTACACATAAACGACCATGGTCGGAGAAGTGGTGTTCGATTTGTAAGTCACCCTCTCACAATACGAGGGATTGCAAATCAAAGGCTAAGAACCCTCACTTCGCGGCATGTCAAGTGACTTCAACGCAGGTGGACACTGACAATGCCAAGGTCGACAAGGAAGCTCACCACCAGGAGAGCTCACTCAAGTCCGGCACAAGAAAATCTAGGACAGGGAAATGGTGCAAACACTGCAGGTCGAATACACACAATGCTATTGACTGCAGAGGAAAGTCAGGAGACACTCAATTCATCGTGTGCCCCGGAAAACCTAAGGTGGAGCCCACCGAACAGGTCGTGGCCGAAGAAGAGACTCCAGACCAGGAAAAACTACCTGTAGTGGAATTGGTAGAAGTTAACGGTCGTCAAGTGGAGTGTTTATACGACACAGGACTGGACGGGGAGGCCGTGATTTTTGCGGATCTGGTACATCCAGAACAACTCACAGGTGAAACCATGGAGATACAGCCTGCACAGAAGAGTGCTGTAGCCATGAAATTGCCCATTGCTAGAGTGGAGATTCGGTCAAGATATGTCACCGGCACCATCAAGGCCGCGGTGTTGACTGATCCCATTTTTCCCGTAATCCTCGGTTGCCGGTATGTCTTTCTGGGAATGCCCAGGGAGCCAGTCCATATGGGAGCAATTCAGACTCGCTCTCAGACGAAAACGGATGAGGCAGAAGCAAATGTGACTAACCCACTGCCAGGGGAGTTGCGAACTGCCCAGAGTGAGGATGCTACATTACGTCCTTGCTACAATAAGCTGCAGAAAAGTGCTGATCCACCCAAACGGGGGCAGTACTATATGAAGAATAGGATACTCTACAGGAGAGCCGGAAGGGGAGACAACCTACATGGTCAGTTGGTGGTCCCAAAGGCCCACCGTTCCCAGATTCTTCATATGGGGCATACCATCTCATTCAGTGGGCACATGGGTATGGCCGCCACCATGCAGCGAATTTCCTGCCATTACTATTGGCCGGGAATGACAGGTGATGTGCGTCGGTATGTGAAGTCATGCCCTGAGTGCCAGAGGGTGGCACCGAAACACTGGACAGCGCCGGTGGATTTGGGTGAAATGCCCATCATGAACTCTCCTTTCGAGAGGGTATCCATCGATATTGTGGGTCCATTTCCTAGGACTAGGAAGAGGAACATGTACATACTCACCATGGTGGATAGCTGTACAATGTGGGGTGAAGCCATACCGTTGACCAAGATTGACTCGAAACGAGTGGCGGACGCTTTAATGGAGGCCTTTACTAGATTAGGCTTTCCTGATCAAATACTGACGGACAATGGGTCCCAGTTTTGTGGAAAACGTATGGAGGAGGTATTTAGGGTTTTCCACTCTAACCATATCCATACCAGCCCTTACCACCCTCAAGCCAATGGACAAGTAGAGCGTTTCAACGGCACGTTGATGACAATGCTCAGGAAACTAGCGCAGGAAAAACCTGATAGGTGGGATGAATATATCCCAGCAGCACTTTTTGCCTATCGGGAAGTTCCTCATGGCTCAACAGGACTACCACCTGCTACGTTGCTGTTTGGTCGTCCAATCAAAGGACCGTTGGAAGCCATGTTGAGGAGTTGGACTGAAGAGGGGACATCAGAAGAAGTGATCTCTTCTTACAGATATGTGGATTAACTGAAAGAAAAACTTCACAAGGGATGGACTCTGGCGACTCAAAACTTGAAAAAGGCCAGAAAAAGACATGCTGCTTACTACAATCGTAGGTAAAAAGACAGATCTCTAGAGGTGGGAGACAAAGTAGTGTTGCTACTCCAAACGGGAAACAACAAACTGGAGATAGGTTGGCAAGGACCATTTCCCGTGGAAAGGGTGATATCCAGAACGAACTATCAAATCCGGATCCGGGGAAAGTCGAAGATTTTCCATATCAATCTCTTGCGGAAATACAAAGAGAGACCAGGAAAAAAAGCAGCTCACCTCATGGCAATGGCAGTTGCAGTGGAGACAGAAGTGGGAACCAACGAGGGAAGGGAATATCCCCTAGTACACCAGGAAACCTACAAGGATGTACAGGTGAACCCTGATTTGACTTCCCAGGAGAGGGAAAAGATAACCCAGGTTCTCAAGTCTCATAAGGAGATACTGACTGATAAACCAGGACGAACGAGGTTGGTGTAGTTCGAGATGACTTTGACCACTCAAGAGCCTGTTCGCCAAAAGGTTTACCCAGTGCCATTCTCTAAAGAAAAGGCCCTGGAGGAGGAAATACAGAAACTGTTGGAGGATGACGTGATCGCACCTTCCACATCCTCATACAATGCGGGGGTAGTTTTGTTACGAAAACCAAGTGGAGAACACCGGTTGTGTATAGACTACCGACTTCTGAACAGCCATACACAATTTCAGGTGGAACCTTCGCCGAATCCAACTCAGTTATTCGCGAGGCTCCATAAGGCAAGGTATTTCTCAAAGGTGGATCTGAGTCGCGGGTATTATCAGATTCCGGTCAAACCAGAGGTTCGACCCCTACAGGCCTTCAGTACCCCCAGTGGACATTATGAATTCAAGGTCATGCCCTTTGGACTCAGCAATGCACCTAGTGTGTTTACTCGCATGATGAGGACTTTACTAGATCCTTTAAAGGATCCGTCCATCATCTCATTCATGGATGATATTCTGATTTCCAGTGACAGTTTGGATGACCATTTACAATCCTTGGAAAATGTTTTCACTAGGCTCAAGGAAGCAGGGCTTACAGCTCGTCCAACCAAGTGCATGATCGGTTACCAGACTCTGGAATTTCTAGGTCACACCATCACTCCAGAACACATTGTCCCAGAGGAAAAGAACCTAGAGAAAATGAGAAGTGCTCCAAGGCCAAAAACGAAGAAGGATGTGTGATCTTTTCTATCGTTGTGTGGGTTCTACCACAAATTTATCCCACATTTCACGGAACTGGGAGCTCGATTAACAGAAACCTTGAAAAAGGGATTCCCAGACCAAATAGTTTGGACACCGGAATGTGAGAGTGCCTACAGTCAGTTGAAGGAGGCCTTGGTAAGCAAACCTGTGTTACAGCTCCCGGACCTTTCCAAACCATTTGTGTTGAGAACGGATGCAAGTGGGATTGGGATTGGGGCAGCTTTGTTACAGGAAGGAAAAGACGATGCTTCAATTTTGAAACCAGTGGCATACGCAAGCAAGAAACTTCTCCCAGCTGAGAGGAATTATTCGACCGTTGAGTGTTTGGCTCTCATATGGGCCGTACAATAATTCCAGCCTTATTTGTATGGAGTTCAGTTTCGAGTTCAGTCGGATCATCAACCTTTGATATTCCTGGCCACTTCTCAGAAGCTCAACTCCCGTTTGATGCGTTGGTCGTTGCTACTTCAGCCATACCACTTTACAGTGGAGTATATACATGGGAAGGAAAATGTTGGAGCTGATTTCCTGTCTAGACATCCAGCTCCTGAAGAAGAGGAATAGGTCATCTGGATCGGACCTCCAAGAAGAAAGAGTTGTTGCGGACTACTCTCTTAGGAGGGGGCCTATGTCACAGGAAAAATAAACTTGTTAGTTGCGACCGATGACAACCAGGCCCGACATTATTTTGTTAACAAAATTGACTATTTTATGGTGAACAAACTGAGGGAAATACGTCGGTACAGATTCTCGACACTTGGTCAACAGTGTGTATGAGATCAAAGGGAGTCACGTAGAGTTGTCTACACACCATCGACAGTTTGATGACAGGATGTTGTTCGAGAGGGGTGTATTGGCAACATTTGTCTACAAAACGGAAGTTGGCCGTTGCAAGTGATAGACAGAATTCCTGCTAGAGGTCAGAAGGATTCTGTAATGGGAGAAAGGTCTCTGGCTTACAGACAACCCGGATATTTGTTGGATGAGACAAAGAACTCCCCAGATGAAAAGGAAACTTGACAGCTAATTGACTCTGGTTAGTCTGGAAACAATAGGACAAAGCCAGATTCTGGACAGATTGGCGTCTGGACTTTCTGGTGACTCACTCAAGCACCCATATAAAACCCAGTGCAGTAAACAGGTGGATGGAGTCGAAGAAAACATTTTGAAGTGTTAGGATTGGGGATAATTCCGAGTTGTGTTATATTAGAGGGACTAGCCTATCTTAGTAATGATAGTTATCCGCGGACATAGATCCTATCGGATTGCCTAGTTTCTCGAGTAACAACAGGAATAGACATATGGTAGGCAATTAATTATATCTAATTTAAGAGTATGATTAGGAATAGAGTGCAGTACTGTGCAGTAATATAATGTATTATAGGTGCAGTGATAATGTATTATGATTAGTTATAGAATGTTCTATAAGTGCGGTGCTAGAAAGTATCATAGGAGCGTCGGCACTAGTATTCTATTTTGTGGCTTCAAGTAGCTTGTGTTATATATCATTTTACTCAGGAAGTTGAGGACAATGTAGTGGAATAATAATTAGAGAGATTAAGGATGGTTGAGAGGGAGAAGAGGTATGTGTAATGGTAGAATCTTCCAGTAGGGCATCTGCTGGGTTTCTACCCGTTCCTTTATTCTTTCCTGGTGTTGCCATGTCTCAGATCATATGATTGAGTTATTTGGCCGTATGACAGAGATCGGATCTCTGTTATAGATCTGAGTGCTGTTATTGGCCTACACTTGCCTAATTCTGGCCAGGACTGAGTTGCCCTCACCATGATGTTATCTCCTCTACAGGTTCCATGCACAGTTCCCCTTGAGTGTTCCACGTGAGTGTGAGAGGGTTTACTACGAAGAAGCAGTTTCAAAGTTTGACACAATGATGGCTCAGCATCTGAAGACAGATGTTGCTGAGAGGCCGCTACATAGGGCTTATACCCAAGTTGGTTTGCGGGAACCTGGCTTCTGCTGAGTGGAATTGTATGAACAGAAGTGTTGTGTTTAATGAGTGATAAGCTTCATCACCGAAGATTAATAACTCGCATACTAAGGACATATATATATATATATATATATATATATATATATATATATATATATATATATATATATATATATATACACATCTACCTAACAAACATTAATAGGTTGTGTTCTAAAAGAGGCGAAAATGTTATAACCAGAAACTAATAAACAGTAGAGTTTCCCCAAGTGACATTTTAGTTAATTGGGAGACTCAGTTCAAACAAATATTAGGAAACAGAGTAACTTCACCGTGTGGTAAAGTGAAGACCAAGATCAACAGTGTCTATCGGATTACCAGCATCCTGTTTGTTCGAGTGATTGGAGAAAGTCGGCATCTTCTGGGTGAGGTTCACTGTCCGGAAAAAAATGGTGCTGTTGTGTGCTAAGCACTATGATGTTACAGACTTTCCTTCTAAATCACTGGTCTACCATTATAATACACGTCACACATTCTACACCTTATACACACACACACACACACACTTCCCCTACATATACTCTTTGCTTTAATAAATTTCTTGTTTTTATTTGTTGAAGCGAGAGTTGTCAAGTGTGTTATGTTGGGGAAGAATGAGAGGGGGCATAATCCAGGGGTGAGTAAGAGTGAGAAGAAGGTGTCTTCAGATTGAAGGAGTGTGTGGATGGAGTCTGCTGGATATCTCCAGAATAGAGATATTGAACTAAAACAAATGTGGTTGTTGATTCTCTTCACTCCAGGGACGACAATAAAGTGGTAAAGAAGAACAAGTAACTAATACGACATTCATTCTTCACACACACGACACCCCCCCCCCCCCCCCCCGCCTGGATCCCCGCCGAGAGCCCCCGCAGCCTCCGCCAGATTTCCCCCTAGTAATTGCCATACATCACTACTAACAACTTGTTCCTGCCAAAACCTGTACAGGGATATCATGATCCTGAAACTGGCTGCTGCGTTTATTGCGTTTATTGGAGGCATTCACGTGGAAGCCTGAAGAAGGTGGCACACAGGCCTGGAGCATCTCCATGGGATGTCAGATGTAAAATGTAGCCACGAGAGAATATGTCTTGTAGGCTAGAATATTCTCTTAGAGCACACATCAGATGAACACACTGAGTACCTTGCCAACTCCACAGAGGCCATGTAACCACTGACGCCAGTGTGACGCCAACATTCCAGGGTCTTCAATGTTCCAACTGGGCTTCACCAAGTTGAATATTTAGCCTACAAGGAGCCGTGGTGGCATTGTGATTACCAGGCTTGCTAGCCACGCCAGAGTCCTGATTCAATCCCCAGATGTGAGTAGATGTTTTTTTTTACCCCCTGACAAGTATGGCTCTGGGGTGGGGCAGGCTTTTGCCGTGAGTACTGGACAATTTTCAGAATATTTTGGAAATTGTCTGATCAAGGAAGCGACTTAAAGAAAACTGACCACCTTACATCATTTTCATGTAACCTAGAACATGTGAAGGTCTAACACTTCTTTCTCAAATGCATTTTCTACTATAGGACCTCTTGTGCACTAGATCCCCTATTGTAGCATAGGTCCTCAGTCAACCCGGGCTGAGCCGTCCCAACTATACTATCTCTCGCAGCTCCAAATATCTTTCATCTCCATCTCTAGTTCTATTCTCCGTGCATTGTAAGTTTCCTTCTGTGTCTTATGCCCCGTGGCTCCACTTTTGTCTTCTGTCCTGTCGTGTCTCGACGTACATTCAACCGCCGAAGCATTAACTCAAACTTGAATGAATGTATGTAACAAAAGTCGCTCACCTTGAAGATTGTTATAATTTTGAGATAAATCCTTTTATTTCGGATCTGCTCTCTTTTAGACAAAATGAACACAACACTGCGGTATCATATAACGGGGCCCTAACACGGGCACGGGACGTTATATATGTTAATACAACTTGGCCGTTCATCCAATTCTATAATTACCCAATCTCCTAAAGCATATTGCAACCCATGTCCAAACATAACTCGTTGTCTATATTATCTATATGTCCCGGTCCTGAGTATGACAAGAATGCTATATATAAACAGGCGATATCCCTTCTCAGTAACAATGCCTTGCCCTAAATGATCAAACCTTTTTCTCACGGAGCTTTCAGGGAAAAATACACACAGCCGTCTTGATGTCCTTTCTCGAAGTCACCTTCTGCTGTCCCTGACGATGATTACGTCGTCCTCAGTTTCTCGTCGTCAAGTCATTCTATTGTTAGACTGGGAATCTCCTAATTTACATTAGGTGGTGCGTGTGGGCGTGACCACTATGTGGCATGTATGTTCCAGAAAAAAGAACTTTTCTGTTAACAGATCTTGTTAAATGTAAGTGTCTTGGCAGATACTGGTATTGGGGTGTCTTCTTCTTCTTCTTTGTGTTCATCCGGAGTTTTTTCAGATGTGATTGAGGTGTGTCTGTTATGCGCCCTTGGGCCGAAACCCGTAGGCCGACACAGCCGGCTATAGCGTGCATTTTTGACCAGGTAGCATTCCTGGGAGACTCTCACATTTTGCGGTACCATCCACAAACCAGCTGGCCATGTTGGAACGGTCGAAGACAACGGTCAACCCTTTAAGGAAGGCAGGGACAATCCATAGCATTTTCCGCCATCCATGGTTGCTTCCATAATTGCAGGGCCGACACATAGCGCCCTGGTGCTAGGCTCACTGAGGGAATCGTCAAGTCCTGCTCATGGCTGCTTTAATTTCTCACTTCAATATATTGGAATTTTGTTCGCCCCGGGCCGTTCCCGCACAAACCAGACAGGTCTGGAGACTGTATCCACTCAGCGAGTTTTCGACACGGACATGTGCTTGTCGTTGCGCCCGTCAGAGCTGTTCCAGGCACTGCGGACATTCGGAAAACTATCTAGTCAGAGCTGTTCCGAACAAAAGCGGCATTCGGAAACTAGGTAGTCAGAGCTGTTCCTAGCACGAGAGACATTCGGACGAGACATTTCATTCGGATGTTAATGCGTAGTGCCAATTTTTAGTTTGCCACCCGTAGGACGGCACATCCGGCTTCGGCGGGCATTTTTTAATGAGGTTAGCCTTCCTCGGGTTTCGAGTCAAGTTAGACTTATTGTTGTGATGTCGCCCACATCTCAGCTGGTCAAGATAGAACGATAAAAGACATCACGGTCGACCCTCAATGGAAGGCAGGGGAAGACCATGGGCATTCCCTCGCTATCCAAGGAGGCTTCCATAATTGCAGAGCCGGCACATATTGCTCTGAGGCTGGGCTCACCCGAGGAGTTGCCTCGTCCTGCTCATGGCTGCTTTAGTTTCTCACTTACATGTGTTGGGCATCTCGCTTGCCACTGTTCGCTCAAGCACACACCAGGAACGATCAGTCTGCAGGCGACATCCACTAGGTAAGCTTTCGCTTCGGACTTCGCACTACGCAATGGATTCGCTAGCCGTGCTTTCCATTTCGTGTTATTGAGACGTTTTTCCACCTTTGTCTACTCTCTACGAGTTAGAAACAGACTGTTTTCGTAACCATTTCATTCGACTGGGGCATTTCATCAACCTTTTTGTACTCACTCACGAGGTAGGCTACATGTGCTGCCGGCTCAGCACCTTACCTCCGTACAGCAGTGAGCGAGAAATGGCCAGGCCCTCTCATCCGGGGATCCCTCATATCCCCCAGCTGAGAGCCTTCGGACATGTATCTGAACTGGGCATTTAGCGTGCTCAGTATCTCACTTCCATTCTCCATTTTTCGGTAGGTGAGTGTCGGCCGGGCTCTCTAATCCAATGGTAGTAGCTTAGCGGCGTTCAGCTACATCTCTCAGATGGAGGCCTTTGTGTAAGTGTCTGGACCAAGTTTGTGGCTTCGTGCACCTGAGTTAAAATTTTGACTGCTATCCTCAGTCCACCTGCAGAGCAACAGGGTGTGTCTCTCTTAGTCTGGTCCCTATCCCAAGAGCTGTCCAATATGTAGTTTATATCCATTAGCGCTTGGGGTCAGTGGGACACTCAAGATCCCCCACCGCGGCAAGGTGGAGACACATCGGGGGCGGGGGAGTATATCGGGGTGTGAAGTGTAAGTAGTAAAGCACATGCCACTTTTACATGCCTTCACGTGTAGTGAATATATGATGTTAGCCCAACATGTGTACATACCTCTTGATGCACGATGTGGTCAACATTACACTAGCCCCACATGTTTATAAACTGCTTGTTGCACGATGTAGTCAAAATTACACCGATTCCACATGTTTCTAGACCTCTTGATGGACGATGTGGTCAACATTACGCCGGTCCCACATGTTTATAGATCTCTTGATGCACGATGTGGTCAACATTACCTTAGCCCCACATGTTTATAGATCTCCTGATGCACGATGTGGTCAACATTACACTAGCCCCACATGTTTATAGACCCCTTGATGCACGATGTGGTCAACATTACGCCGACCCCATATGTTTATAGAGCTCTCGATGCACGATGTGGTCAACATTACACAGGCCCCACATATGTATTGACCACTAGATGCACGATGTGGTCAACATTACACTAGCCCCACATGTTTATAGACCCCTTGATGCACGATGTGGTCAACATTACGCCGACCCCATATGTTTATAGATCTCTTGATGCACGATGTGGTCAACATTACACTAGCCCCACATGTTTATAGAGCTCTTGATGCACGATGTGGTCAACATTACGCCGACCCCATATGTTTATAGAGCTCTTGATGCACGATGTGGTCAACATTACGCCGGCCCCACATGTTTACAGATCACTTGATGAACGATGTGGTCAAAGTTATGCCGGCCCCACATGTTTACAGAGCTCTTGATGCACGACGTGGTCAACATTACGCCGGCCCCAAATGTTTATAGATCTCTTGATGCACGATGTGGTCAACATTACGCCGGCCCCACATGTTTATTGATGCATCTCTTTCCGTCTGGACATTCCTGTTGAGGAACTTTTTTTACATTCACTATTCTATAATCGGCCACTGAGAATATCCGTGTTTTTGCAGATAATTTCAGCAGGAGCATCATGGACACAAGGGGGAGACAACAAAATGGATTACCAGGAGTTATGTCACATGATAGATACTGCCGTTGAGTTCCTATGTGAAAAATGTGAAGAACTGTCAGGTGAGAACTAGAAGATAATTATTCGGTACGTTAGAACTAGCGCGTAAGTAGTAGTAATAGTAGTAGTAGCCTCTTTCAGTCCTGTAGGACTATAGAGTTGTGTCGCTGGGGAGGTACCTGACAGCTCCGCTTCTGACTGTATAGTCCAATGCGAGAGTGACAATCTCTCTTACAATTCCCACATCTGTTAGACGAGGTAGGTCCCTTAGCAAGTGACTGCATTTTGTGCGTGTGCCTCTTATCCTCATTTGTTTGGTCTGATTGCGCTCAATCAAAGAGCACCAGTCTGTTTCGAACATCTCTTCTCCAGGAACATCTGTCTGTTGCAACTCTTTCCCACGTGTCTGGATCTGTGCCAAGGGCTTTCATATTTTGTTTACACACATCCTTATATCACATTTGGGGTCTCCCGGTTGGCCTCGTCCCTGTGGCTAGTTCTCCGTATAGGAGATCTTTGGGTATACGTTCATCCTCCATTCGAGATGCATGGCCCAGCCACTGGAGGCGCCTCTGCTTAAGGAAGGAGTTCAATGTGGTAATATCCGCTCTTTCAAGCACGTGTTTGTTTGTTATGTGGTCTTTTCACGATACGTCTCAGATATCTCATGTGGAAGGAATTCATCTGGAAAGGAAGGAAATCCTGTGGAAGGAAATCCTGTGAGTACAAGGTCCAGGATTCAGACCAACAGAGTAGTATACTAACAACACAAGCTTTATATACTTGAACTTTTGTACTCTCTGTTGCTCTATTATTCTCCCAACGTATCTTAGTTAGCCTGGAAAGTGTTGTGGCTGCCCTTCCAATGCGTCTGTCGATTTTTGCCATTTAGGAACGACTATCTAATATTTGTTTTTAATGTTGCATATTTGTTACAGGACGTTGCAGTCAACACCAGTATTTTTCAGCTGCTGTTGATACACTAGGCAAGATTGCTCTCAGCAGTTTGCCATTGCTTTCTGAGCGACCGGCTCACATACCTCCGTAAGTAACCAACGCAGCACGATCCGGTACCTAATCTCGCGCAGCTGCGTTACTCGCGACAATATATGGGATTACCGAGAAAGACGTTAACCACCAGGCCAGGGAGGACGGCTATCTGATATTATCGAACCCAAATACGCAAACTCATGGACAACCTTCGATTCGTATCTAGCAATTTTGATTGATGGAGGTGCACCAGCATATAGTTCCATCACCTGTGTTTTATTTAGGCTGATGGTGAGCCCAAAGTCTCTGCAGGCGGCTGCAAAACGATCTATGGGCCATTGCAGTTCTTCTGCTGCATGAGTGGTCCGTGCTGTATTATCTGCAAAAAGTATTCTCTTGTGCATTTTGAGTTTATTTTGGTCTTTGCCTCGTCTTGATGGGTAAAACAGCTTGTATGGGTGTATATGCCTTCAATGGTAGTCCCAAATGACTGCCTTAAGAGAACGGCGAAGAAAATACCAAATAATGTAGGAGCAAACACGCAGCCCTGCTTTACTCCACTGCAGATGCTGAATGACTGGGATATTGAGCCATCGAATAAAATGGATCCATGCATGCGCCAGAGTACACTATAGGATGACTGCTCCAAAAAAACTGCTGGTGTCAAAATACGACTGAGTATCTGGGTCTGACGCTTAATGCCGGACTTTTGTAAATACTTCTTTCTTAGTGCTCGTGTTCTGAAGGGGTATGATTTATATGTTTCTTTTCCTCTCCAGTCAGCACCCTGGTCATTTCTCAGCACAGAACTTGGCTTGGCTAATAGTTAAACTACTATTCTTCACACATTACACTACTCACTACGAACGCCACTCAACATAACAGTAATAAATTCGAATAGTCGTGAACTCGAACAGTAGTAGACTCGAACGCCAGTAGTAGTTTTAGGTGTATACTATTCTACACAGACTAAAGTAGACATCATCAATGCACAAATTAGATATTCTACAATAATTCTACATCACAAGTATCTAAACGTGCACTATCTGAAACTATCGGAACGTGGTCCGCACTCCGCGAAACCCCGATCTCGAATCTCTTTGTCCTAACCCCATTTCCTGTTGACTTGGGAAGCGAGTCCCGACGTTTTCACATTGTGTGAAAAGTATCCACTTTTCACGATCCAGGTGTCCATTTCCTGAACACTGCATAACCTTGTGACCTAATCTAATTTAGATTATGGCTTTATTCCCATGGGGTAGAGACAAAAATGAGCATCAATTCTTTCTTTTGTTGTGTTTCTTGTTGTCACACCAAATTGTTCAATTGAATTATATCTAATTATTAACTTATCTACCCAAAATTAATTTAAACTATATGTTTTTCAATGTCTCTGTAGTCGGCCAATGACACTTGATAACTTCCTGTCATTCTGAAATATAGGAATGCATTAATCACCTCCGTTTAAATATTAAATACATCAAAATATCAAATATATCTATTTTGTCCTACCACCTTTTATATAACAATGTAACTATAAGTATTCTTTCTAAACTTAAATCAATATGTCAATCAGTAAATTCAATTGTCTATTAATATAAGACAATTTTCTCGTATGATCTTTCAAAATCAACAATTTAATTCTACATTTGTGCCATTCTGTTCGTATAAACCAGGGGTCAGCAAACTACGGCCCGCGGGCCGGATCCGGCCAGCGACGTCATTTCATCCGACCCGCCGACGGTAATCGAACTTGCTTGATATATGGTATGGAACACGAGACGTTGTGATACAATTTAAATGTAAGTATTATGTTTAGAATAATAGGAGATCTTCACATGTGCGGAGACCTCCTGGCTGCCATGTGTCTTCAATTTACTATTTTCAATTATACATGATTGTATCTAGATTTTCTTGTTTATTGTAATGTGTACTTATTTAGCGCCATCCCAAGTCCTTACCCGGCTCGTTGTAGTGCCGTCTACGCTCTGACATTATCATGGTTGTCATGGCAACACACACACAACCACACACACACAAATACAAACACAAACACACACACACATACACACACACTCACACACACATCTTTCCCTCCCTGTCACGAATGCACTGTAATTTAACGATAAGATGAAATAACTAACAGAGGCAGTCTGATTCACATCTGCAAGTTGTTTAGTTCTGGCGGCGGTGAGATTAAAAGGTACAGCCGTCCTTGAGTCTTCCCGGAGAGACGGAAAATATGTCGAGGTTATTTTGCCGACTTGCCGGATAAAAGAGAAACGCGCTGGCTTTTTTTTTTTGGTTGTCTAAACAAGGGAGAAGACTTTTGCGTTGCTTGAACAAGGGGGAGAGAATAATTCTGAAATAGTTAGTTGCCCTTGAGGACACCTGTGTTGACATCAAAGGAAGTCCCTAGAACAATCGAAGACTGTTTGAAAAACCAAGCTTGTTACAGCGATTGTAAACAAGAGAGTTGGCCTAAGACGGGCGGTGTTTTCGCTAGCTCTGTTGGAATTTGAAAAACATCTACCGTGTGCGGGATTAATTAAATTTAATATACACGTGCCTGTCATGGCAAATTGTAGATGTGATTCGGGAGCAAAGCAGTGATACATAAGGTACTCCATAGATTATATTTAGGTATAATTAATGTGGGATAGACTGGTAATCATCGTTATAACGATGATTAATGTACATGCACCTACTGAAGAGAAAGAAGATGATATTAAAGAAGACTTTTATAATGATCTGGAAGATGTCATAGAAGAAACCCCCAAACAGGACATCCTGATTGTGCTGGGAGACTTCAATGCAAAAATAGGTAGAGAGCAAACTAATAAAAAAGTGGCCGGTATGGAAAGCCTACATACAACTTCAAATGATAATGGATGGAGAGTCATCAACCTGGCAGAAGCCAAAGGACTGCAGATTAGCAGTACCAGACTACAAAGAAAGGATATACACAAACAAACTTGGAAATCATGTGACAAGAGAACCTATAATCAAATAGATCACATTTTAATTAACAACAGAAATGCATCAAACATACAGCAAGTCAGAAGTTATAGAGGAGCTGAGTGCCACAGTGACCATTTCCTCGTTGGAGCAAAATTTAAAATAAAACTTAAGAGAGCTTTCTATACTAAATTACAAAGATTACACCCAACATATAACAGAGAAAAACTACAAGACATTACAGTCAAAGAGAAATTTACAGATGAAATAAAATGTAAACTTGAAACTTTGCAAAACCCTTTGGAGGAAAGCGTTGACCAAACTTGGTTGAACATCAAGAATACAATTCAATCTACCGCAGAAGAATGTCTCGGTGTGTTAACCACGCATAGAAAGAACAGATGGTTCAATCAAAAATGTGAAGAAGCAGTCACTAGGAAGAAGAATGCCAGACATGTATGGTTAAATGACAGCAATAACATCCAAAAGGAAGAGCATTATAGAAATGAATGTAAAGAGGCTACAAAAATAGTCAGACAGCAGAAGCGAGAATATATGAGTAATATAATCAAAGATATGGAAACTAATCACCAGAAAAATGAATCCAGAAAATTTTTTAAAGTACTGAAGTCAATGAAACGAGGGCACCAACAAAACACATATGGTTTAAAAGACAAAAATGGGAATATGATAAATACCAATGAGGAAATGTGCAACACATGGAAAGAATATTTTATTGAATTACTAAATTGTGAAGCTCCAAGTAACATTTTCCCACAGGAAGAGGTTCTAACATGCGAACCACAAATTGAAGAACCTACATTTGAAGAAATCCTATATGTAATCACACGACTTAAAAACAATAAGGCAACTGGGACTGATGGAATTGCTGCTGAATTTATAAAGGCAGGTGGCCATGAATTACATCTAAAGCTATACGAACTAATAATAAAAATCTGGAGGACAGAAGAATTACCCCATGACTGGAAAGAGTCATTATTGATACCTATCTTTAAGAAAGGAGATAAGTTCCAATGTGGAAATTATAGAGGAATATCACTACTGTCCACAAGCTATAAGATACTATCCGCAGTATTACTAAATAGACTAAAACCATATTCAGAAGACATATTAGGTGACTACCAGGCGGGTTTCAGACAAAACAGATCAACAATAGATCAGATATTTATCTTACGACAAATAGCCGAGAAACATTGGGAATATAAAAGAGATCTCCATAACATTTTTGTGGATTTTAAAAAGGCTTATGATAGTGTCCATAGGAATAGTCTATGGAATGTTATGCAGGAATTTGGAATACCAAGGAAGTTAATTAACATGACTAAACTATGCATGGAAGATACTTATAATATAGTAACATATAAAGGCAGGAAATCAGACCCCTTCCAAATAACATCTGGCTTGAAACAGGGTGATGCACTATCGCCGGTACTCTTCAATCTGGCTCTAGAGAAAGTTGTAAGGAAGGTAAAGGAGGAATGTGATATTGGAGGAACATCCAAGCTGCTTGGTTATGCAGATGATATAGATATTATAGGGCAAAGTGAACAAAAGACATTAGAAATATTGACTCACTTAAAGGAAAAAGCCCAACAGATGGGGCTGGTTATCAACCAAGATAAGACAGAATATATGGTAATTTCAAGAGACGGAATGGCTAAAAACTCTGGCCACATACAAATAGATAATATGACCATTAAAAGAACGGAAACATACAAATACCTGGGTACAATCTTCAACTGCTCCAACATCATAAGGGAAGAAATACAAACTAGAATCAACTCTGGAAATAAGATATACTATGCACTACAACATCTACTAAAATCAAAGGCGCTATCTCGTAACACCAAAATCACAATATACAAAACACTGATCAGACCAGTTGTGCTGTATGGCTCTGAAACCTGGAGTACAACGAAAGGAGACGAAGCCTTGTTACAAACCTTTGAGAACAAAATTTTAAGACGCATCTTTGGACCCATTAGGGATACACAAAGTGGAGAGTGGAAAAGAAGAAGTAACAAAGACATTTATGATTTGTTTAAGTCCCCGCTAATCACTGGTATCATGAAGGCTAATAGACTACAATGGCTGGGGCATATAGAAAGAATGGAAGATAATAGGGAAACAAAACTCGCTTACACTCAGGAAATAAATGACCGTAGACCCCGAGGTAGACCAAGAAGGCGGTGGAGAGATAATATACATACAGACCTACAAGCACTTGGAATCAACGACTGGCAAGAGAAGGTCCACCAGAGAGACGAATGGAGACAGATTGTATTTGCAGCAAAGAACCTCAATGGCTCGGAACGCTGAAGAAGAAGAAGAAGAAGAAGAGACTGGTAATAGTTACAGTTAGGACTTTAACGTAGTGTGTTGCTTTGTGGTTAGGTAGTTATGGAGTATCGGCGACAGTAGGCGATCGCATTGTTGAAAATTAACTAGTGTGAGAAGTCAAGTAGCTCAGCAGGTTGGGAATAGTGAAATGGGATGATAGTTAGAGAGATTGAAGATGGGTGGGGGGGGGGGATACGGAGAATGTTCAATGGTGGGATCTTCCAGTGGAGTTCACTGGGGTTCTACACTTAACATTTTGCTCTGTCCTTATCTTACCCTACCTCCGACCGAGGTGATGAGCTCCTCAGCCCATGACAGAGTTGGTTCACTGTCATGTATCTGAGTGAGGCCATCGGCCTACACTCATCTAATAGGAGTCAGTGACAAGTTGCTCTCACCGGGTGCGTTGTTCTCTCTTTTATAGGTTCCCTCAGGTTGGGATGAAAACCACTGAAACATGGAAAATGAAACTCCTGGAGAAAGTAGTGCAGGAAGGTTTATACATTAGCTTATGATAGTAAAAGTTTGAAGGACATGGCTCAGGTGAGCCGATACATACAATCATCCAACAGGATGATTTCTTAGAACAATAATGTTGGTGTTACACGCCACACGAGACCTGAACATTAGTGTGCTCTCTTTTCCACTTCATATAGGAAAATAACAATAAGAAGTGTCAAGGAAATTGGTAGATTCCTGTGAGACTATATACAATACTTGAAAGAGGGTGAGAACTTTAGGACATCTCTTAGAAAGGAATAATGTTAAATTCCAGGGACAGTGTTCTACGTTTTCACTATTTAGGAATTGTGTAGTCTCAAACTCTAAGAACATTTAGGGACAGTGTTTATGATCAGATTAGGAGCAGTATCGGACTATATCTGTGTTTGATGACCTAGTATCGTGATCATCACAGGCTACGGGAGATAGTCTACATCTGGCAGGAGGGACACCTCGTTTGGTGAGGTCTTTTGTGCTGACTCGGATGATGTTGTGTAGTCCTTACGATGATGATCGGATGTTGCTCCTGAGCTGCCCGGTCTAATTCTACAGACACACTAGAGTATACGACATACATTCTACACATAAACTTCTCACATGCTTACACATTTCTTTATTAAATTAATTTGTTATTAATTTTTAGAAGCTAGAGATGTTGAGAATGTTGTTTTGGGGAAGTGTGAGAGGGGTCATGATCCAGTTGTGAGTGAGAGAGAAAGAGGTGTCCATTAACTGAAGGAGTGTTGTGGACGGAATCTGGTGGATTCTCCAGAATAATGATATGGGGTTAAATATAATGTGGGTGTTGATTCCACTCACTCCAGGGACGACACAATAAAATAAATCCACGACACTCCCCCTGATGCGTCCGCCTGTCAACACAGATCCGCAGCTCAAGAAATATTTACTTTTTTTGCCTGTTATCCATTTTATAGTTATGTCACAAGGATTTCTTTGACAATGATAGGTAAGTGAACTACAAGTGTGAATGGAGGCAATAAAGTAACAAACATAGCTTTAAAATGCCATAGAAGCCTCGTGTTATTACGAAAATATTAGTTAGTTTAGTTTAGTTTAGTTTAGTCGACTGATCAACATCACGGCACACGGGTGTGATCCATAAGTGCTCCGTTCTACTCCTAACTCAAGTCTGAGTCCGGGGAATCTCAGCTCAGTGCACAAACTCCGTAGCACCGGTGAGGATCCTGAAATACTGTGGGTAGAACTGTAACTTGAAATTTTGCCCGGGCAGCACCGTTAGGCTACTCTTTTCCGATTTCCAACTGCCAAGGAATTTTTTATGTGCACAACAATGCACACGGGCGTCCGATCTCACTACCCAGAGACCAGAGGAAATTTTGTTACTAGAAGTCCACGTGAAAAAATCCCGGCCCTCACCAGGGCTTGAACCCG
Source organism: Cepaea hortensis (assembly GCA_963921405.1). NCBI lineage: Eukaryota > Metazoa > Mollusca > Gastropoda > Stylommatophora > Helicidae > Cepaea > Cepaea hortensis. The sequence continues at coordinate 15,512,392 of OY992891.1, forward strand.
GGACCTCCAGTACTCGAGGCGGACACCATACCTTGAGACCGCTCAGCCCCCCCCCCCCCCCCTAGAGTGAGAGAGAGAGAGAGAGGCAGACAGACAAACAAACAAACAGACAGACAGACAGACAGACAGACAGACAGACAGACAGACAGACAGACAGACAGAGAAAACATTTGAAAGCAATTCTCTTAAATGGATACAACAATTCCAAACCAAACATTGATGATAATTTGAAAGCCAAATATCAGTTTCACACATCTCACTAACCTTATTTGCTGCTTTGTTTGTGAGATTCGGATATGTGCACACACACATATGTCTGATGTAACTATCTTTTTGCTAACGTTGCCTTCTTTGATAACTTTTATTTTCCAGTGAATACATATGTTGGTTGTATTTGTTTTTTGTGCATTGCACGCCGCTCACCCATTATTAACTTAGTTTTCGTCTTTCCCCCCATATTTCACGATTTCATTCTGGCTTGCAAGTATTGTTAAAGTTAGTTGCATATCCTATACAGAACGTTTGCAGTCAACACCAGCATTTTTTTGCTGTTGTTGATGTCTTGGCAAGTTTACGTTCAGTAGTTTGTCATTGCTTTCTGAACGACCGGCACCCATTCCATAGCGTTAAAAAAACCCAGATCAACGCGGTCTGCTGCCTAATCGCGTTCAGCTGTGTTTCAAACGCGGGTATACTGGATTACGAGGCGCGTCCGTAAGCCCTTCGCCACGGAGACGGTGCAAGTATTGTACAGAATGAGTGTCCGGCCTGCGCAAGTCATTTTTGTCAGTTATCCGGCCCGCCGAGTGAAAAGTTTGATGATCCCTGGTATAAACTATTAGCATCTTATCGGTAAATAGCGTGGATCGTGGTAGTACATCATTGACCACTAGTAAACTTACTCTGTCAACTCTCTGTAGATTAATTGCTAAAGTAACTAGTCCCAGGTATTCGAGGGGTTTTATTTGTTCAACCATGCACTCTCCTCCCACCGCCCAAGTCTAATCACCCTTCATAAATGATCTTGCAAGGTAGCGTTTTGTGAGTAGTCAATCCATGCATTGCCTATGCCTCTTAACTCGGTCGTTGATACACAGTTCATTATACACACATATAGTTGGAATGAGTACTATTTGTGACAATGTAATGTCAATAACTGCTCCGCTCCGATTTAAAGAAAGTCCTTAGAATCGAAATACAGAAACTTCCATTATAGCTTCCTCATAACAAAATATGTTGACATTATTTTTTTTTCTAAATATTGTTTTCTCCAAATTACTTATATTCATCCTCTATCTAAAAAACGAATAATACAATAATCAGTTAACAAAATTGTAACATAATTAATCGCTTAATAATTTACTAAATAATCTACTATACATCTTTTTTTAAAAAAACTCTTTCTATTTATTAATGTGTTACCAGTGACCATCAATAAATATTATCAATAAATATAAAATGATAATACTAATTGACCCTTATAATATATTAACAATCTTTATAATATATCCTTCAGTGAAATATATTTAGCTTTTTAATCATCTTTATAATCTATCTCATTAAATCGAATCTATTTAATATATCAGACACATTATGAATCAATTAATTAATAATAAATAAACATACTTTAATAACATACATTACTTTTATTGTTTTGATACTTAATAAAATATAATATTATGAAATTAATTTTATTAATATATTTACTTTTCCAATTACACAGTGAATAATATATTATTATTTCTCTTTTAAAATTACCATTACTATGAAATGAATTCTATTAATCGAATTACTATGACCAATTAAAAAATTATAAATAACATTGTACTATATTATTAATATAAAAAGATTCTTTCAATTCTATTAATAATCACAATTCTATGAAATTATTTCTCTCATTTTCACTTAATTTAACATAGTGTTGAAATGTACATCTATAATTCATTAATTGGAAACTAACATTCTTTTTACAATATATAATTCAATTAACTATATTTAAATTTATGAATCACTCAATCCATCAATTCATTGCATTAGTAAATAACAATCAACTGATTCGGATTGTAATTGTTTTGAACATAAACAGAATCATGCAAGCAACAGATGCAAAGCATTGACATTTGTGTCTACTATCTGATAACTCATCTCATCTCATCATGTTCCTCTTGTACCTTGCGGTGTCGATGTGAAGTATAAACAGCGGGAGAGTGCCCGATTGTGGGCTTCATGTATCGATATTCCCATCGACTCTGTTATCCCCTGCGTCCATCGTTTGCGTGGTCGGCTTCTTCCTCTGTTTCCCTCTTTTCTGTACATCATTGCTTGTTGTGGTATACTGTTAGTTGGTAACCTACTTGCATGGCCAAACCATTTAACTTGCTGCTTTGTAATAAAATCTAATGCAGCTATAACACCCACTATAGTCCTGATTTCTTCATTTATGATCTTATCTCTTCTTGATACATTGAGTATTCTTCTCAGGAATCTCATTTCTGTTGTTGTGATTTTTCTTTTCTCTTTTTCTGTCATTGTCCAGGTTTGGCATTGGTAACATACAGTTGGTAGGAAGATTGTGTTGTAAAGTGCTTTCTTAGTAGTTATTGATACATGTTTGTTCTTTAGTATTAGTGCCATTTGTCCAATGAGTTGGTTTGCCTTATTGCATCTATTTTTGATCTCATCTTCTGATTTGCCATTTGATGATATTATACTTCCTAGGTACTTGAAACTCTTTACTTGTTTCAAGGGATGTTCGTTTAGGTGAATTGTTGTTGCTTTTTCTTCTTTAGTTATAGTCAATACCTCTGTTTTACTTGTGCTAATTTTCATGTTATGTTCCCTACACATTTCATTTAGAATATTCATGTGGTCTTGTAATCCAGCTTCTGATTTTGCTATTAGTGCTTGGTTGTCCGCAAACAGGAGTTCTCTAATGGTTAGATTTGCAGATGGTTCGTCTTCCGTGTTCTCGTCATGCAGTGTTCTTGCGGTCTCTGTTTGGCTGGTTTCTTTACATATGTTGTCTATATATGTTATAAACAAGAGAGGGGACAGGACACCTTGTCGTACTCCGGATCTTATGGTGAAGGGTTATGAGTGTCCTTCAGTTGCTCTCACTATGCATTCACTGTTGTTGTATAAGCTTCTATATAGGTTTGTTAGATGTGTGTACTCACTCCATATTGTTTAAAGATTTCCCACAGCTTGTTTCTATTAACTCTATCAAATGCCTTTTCTTGGTCGACAAAGGCTAAGTAGAGTGTTTTATTAAATTCGATTGTTTTTCTATAAGTTGTCTAAGAGCAAAAATGGCATCTGTGCATCCTTTGTTTTTCCTAAATCCAAGTGGTGTTTCGCTTAGCTGGGGTTCTATAATAGTTCGTAATCTTTTCTCAAGAATTTTGCAAAATATTTTCCCAGTATGACTCAACAGTGAAATGCCTCTGTATTGTGTGCAATCTCTTGTGCTGCCTTTGTTTTTCCAAATTGGGATAATTATGGCGTTTCCCCAGTCTCGCGGTGTCTGTTGTTCTACCCAAACATGGTTGTATAGTCTATGTAGCCAAGCTGTTCCTACTTCTCTTGCTGCTTTAATTAGTTCATTTGGTATTTCATCCTGTCCCGGTGATTTGTTCAATGGGGCTAATCTGACGGCTTCTATAATTTCTTCTTTTAGTACGTCTGGTTCTAGTTCTTCGGTGGCATCTGTGTCGGCTTCTTGAATTCCTGTGACATCTGATTGGATGTTGAGAAGTTGTTCGAAGTACTGTTTCCATCTTATTAGTATTTGTGTTTGTTCACCTATTGATTCTCCATTTTCGTTATTAATTATTTCAGTTGGGTCAAAGGGTTTTCCTCTGGATCTCATTGCACTTATTTTTGACAGAAGTTTCTAGTTGCAACTGTGTAGTTTTTATTTAGAGTTTCTCCATACTCCTCCCAGTCGTATTGTTTCTCTCTTTTTACTGTTCTATTCACATGTCTTCTCGCTATTCTATAGTCTATGTAATCGCATTCCTGTTTGCTCTTCGACCACTTTTTTATATTTTTCCTTTTTGTCTTTTACAGCTTTCTTTACTTGTGCGTTCCAACACTTTTTATTTTCTTTATCCGTGTTTTGCGTTTTTTCGTGGTTCCACGTGTTATCTTTGCAGTATTTAAAATGCTTGATTTGAACATCTTCCATTCTTCCTCCACTGTCTTTCTTTCTATAGGTAATTTTACAAAGATTTCAGTTAGCTCTTTTTCATATTTTTTCCTCACTCCTCGTCGTTGAGGTTTTTTAAGTTTACTGATTCGCATGGCATGTATTTTCCTGGTCTTTGCTTCCTTCTTCTGATGATTCTTATTGTGGCAACGACTGCTTTGTGGTCTGTGTATATACCTAAGTTGGGCACTGCCCTTGCATCTAATATATTTCTCTTTCTGTTATTTCTTGTTAATATAAAATCAATTTGGCTTTTAGTATCTAGATCGTTCCATTTATAAAAGGTGTATATATTTGTGAGTCTTTGTGTTTATAGAATGTATTTGTTATATATAGAGGTCGTGTTGGCTGCAAAGCTCTATCAGTCTACTGCTGTTATCATTTCTTTCATTATGTCGGTCTCCAAATGCTCCAAGATGTTGTTCTATGCACGCTTTGTTGTGTCAGAGTCTTGCATTAAAGTCTCCCATAACTATGATGTTGTCCTGCTTATCTATTATATTTAGCACGTCATGGATGTCTTCGTAGAAGTCCTCGCATTATTGCTCAATATTTTATGTATTACATGGTGCATATATTTGTACATATATTGTAATTGTTCTTTTAGTCTCACTGTTATGATTCTTTCTGATATATATATATATTATTTCTAGTATTCCTCTTGCTAGCCGTGGTTCAATGACTATTCCCAATACTCCAGAGTAGACAAACGTGTAACTGTGATGTATCTCCTTGCATCCTTCCCCCCTTTATTCTTGTGTCCGCTATTGCCATCAGTTCAATTTTCCTCTCTTTCATTGTATCTATAAGTTATTCTTATTTACTATTTAAACCACAGACGTTCATTGTGCCTATTTTTTGAATTGCTGATCTATCACGTAGTCCTTTAACATTGTCGGGTCTATATCCGTTAGGGTCAGTCCATTTATACTTCTTAGTTTTTCTATGAGCAGTATGAAGATCCCCTGTCGGCTTGCTAGACCAGACGCAGGTTTATTACAAATATCTGACCATAGGGAGTCCATCCCCTATGGCGAGCCATATCCCCGTTAATCCATGACCTCTCGATCATGGTTTCCCAGTCTGCACCACGTGGAGGTGGGGTTGACTTATGTAGTCTGTGGGTCATCGGCAGGCTACTAATTTTAACTTTTCACCCCTTCTGTAACATTGTCAAGTAATCAAGACGAGTTAAACCTATATCCTCATCAGTCGACAGCATCATCTTAGTATCAACTTCTATCTCTGGTTGCAAATGTCGACTGCTAATATAAAGCTATGTTCAGCTAATATGTTTATACTCATGCTATGGTGATTTTATGTAATTATATTACTTAGTAGCTGTATACTTAGTATATGTTGCGTCCTCATCTATTCTGACTGCTGATTTCAAGTGTTAATCTTACCATAAAAATCAGTCCAAGAGGAAAGTCCTCTTCAACTTCATAATAGTTCAATCATAAACTCTGAAGATAATCTCTGCTCCATGTGGATAAGTGCATTACACTTCATTTCCATCATATTTGTTTCTATAATCATCATGTCTCTTTACAGGATAATACTAGTAAGACTATATAATATCGGAGATATGTTTAGAGCTAAATATAGTGTATTGTCATGTCACTACGGCCTTGTAATCTGGATGACAATTGTCAGTTTGGGAGAGTCATCTGATTCGCTTAGAAGAGTTCCCTTATTGATGTCAACGCCGCATAATATATCTCCGCATATCGTTACTATTTATACCTGAATCATATTTAACTAAACTCATCAACGTTATATTTCGCCACAGATGCCATAGACTTGTAGGCTCTTTGAAGGTCCGGCATACTTTATGACCATATACAACAATATGAAAATAAATATCTTCCCAACATGCCAGAAATTCTGATAAATGAAATAATTTTGCATGCAAGAAATGATGATAATAAATTCAATAACTTCCACATGCAGTCAACAAAATTTACCCCAAGATATTGAAGGAATATAACCTAATGTTTTCTAAAATCGTGCCTGAATCACTCTCTATTACTATATACTATTGACATATATACAACAAAGAAAGCAAAGATGGTTAGTCAAAGCTTGTGAATTGTAGATGTTCGATGAAAATTCAATGATCAATTAAATTAAATAATCAATAAGATTATAACATAACTTTAGAAATCATGAAGCCTTTGAATTGTAATAGCGATTGCTTTATTCTCATGCTGTATGAAAATTATAACACTACCATTCAAATTAGTGTTTCCCCGCAATCTATGTGTCCGTGTCGTACCAAGAGAAGCACGATGTTAAAGACAAATACAGAGCCGACATAGAAATGTTAGGACTCCACAGATCCGAAATGAATATATATTTTATTAGATGTTAGTTGCAATGCATTAAATTCAACATTAAACATTAGTATAATTCATGATTGGGTTCATACATACACACCCGGTCATTTCAGTGTGTTAATTTGTTAATAACATAACATAAATAAGTTACCTGTAATATGATATTACATCACTGAACCGTAATAATATGCTCACTAAATGATCTAACTATCAGAAGCATTAATCACATTTTAATTTATCTTAAATAATTGTAAAATAATAAATCACAACTACATTATGTTCACTATCCACTCACTTTACTATATCCTAACTAATTATACATGGTTAAACGTATATATCAAAAACACTTCTTAACACAGTTCTACTACCTAATCACCATAATGCTACTAACTTCCGGTTTCAAGATGGCGACGGACGGTCGTGTTGTTTTGTGATCGTTAACTTTTTCGCGTAGGAGATGGATTTATTCATCTCTTGCGTGTAATCTGTGTGCCAGCATGTAAAACCAGGAGTTTCTACTCAAGATCTGCGCCGATGCTACGGAGTTTCCTGCATTGAGCGAAGCAATCCTTGAGTGAATTTTTCGCAGCGTGTGTGGTTTCTGTGGTTTTCGATTTTTCAACATGGCGGAACAACGTGTGTTCTCCGAGCGGTCGGCGGTCAACCTAACGAGGTGACGTGGACGCCGGGCAGGCTGCAAACAAGGTAAGCGTAGTGGTTTAAGACGTTTTAGACTCAAATGTGACCGTCAGGGACTCAGGAACATCCGTATTCTGTATTGGAACCGCGCCAGCGTAAAACAACGGGGCACTATTCTAGAAACCCTGGTTTACCGGAATGACATTGTAACGCTCCAGGAGACAAGACTGGGCGATCAGCTACTCCGAATTGCCGGCTTCAAATGTTTCTACAACAGAAGACATCTAGGAATTGCGATTCTCATTCGCGACAGCGTGGTGGAGTCAGAGCTAGACATGTCCAGTTAGGACAGTGACGATATACAAGCACAGGCGTTAAGAGTTCAATCCAGTCTACCATTTGTGTTGGTTAATATTTATGCCCGTAACGCGAGTATGGATTCCCAGAAGTGGCAGTGCTTAAGTGACATATTAGATCACGAGAGAAATGTTATTTTCTGGGGCAATTTCAACGCTAAAGGCAGATCATGGGGAAACATTTCCTCCACCACACAGAGTGGGGGGGGGGGGAGAAACCGCTGTGTCACCAGGACAGCAAACAGTCCAGGCGATGAGGACAGTGCTATTGATCTGGCGCTGGTTTCTCCTTCACTCACTACAGTGTGTAGATGGGGTGTCTTAGGACACCACGGCAGTGCCCACCACCTTTACAGAATATTGGTGGAGAAAGGCAGAACAAAGTAGCATAAGCTAACGGTCAAGACTTTCCAGTATGACAGTACATGGCAAGATGTGGTGAGTAAAATAAGACGTGACAAGCGCAGAAAGCTTTAAGGCAGGAAAAAAGCTGGGAGCAGCCACCTTGGTGGAATTTCGAGGTGGAGAAGGCTTGGGTAGATAAGGGTAGTGCTGTAAGGAGATGGCAAAATGCCAAGAAGAACAGAGCTGGCCATCCTAGTCCCTGCATACACCTAGAAAGAGAGATGCACACAAAAGTACGCTATTTCAAAAAAACTGGTCAAGGTGGTTAACAGTGAAAAATGGGCAGAGGAGTTTCAAAGAGTAAGGACATACAAGTCACTGAAATTGTTCTGGCGACTACATAAAAGCATGAGTGGGATAGTCAAGAATAAGAGCATTCCTGACTTCCAAGGTGCCGACCTCATCTGGCAGTGGACTGACGAGGACAAGGGAAAAGCTCTCTTTGAACGCTATCTAGAGCAGAGCAACCAGACAGACATGGGATGCCGAAATCTTGCCAAGGAGGTCACCTCAGACAGGTGCAAGGCCAAGAACACTTCGGATGAATACACAGTGACAGTGAAATAAATCAAGGCTGTGTTTCGACAATCAAAGAACAGCGCTCCAGGGCCTGATGGTATAAGATACGACGACATCAATAGGTGTACCGAAAACGAGTTAATGGAACTAGCAAACATGTACAACATCAGTATAGGGAGTGCTAGCACCAAGGAGGGGTGGTTACACAGCTATCTGATTCCCTTGCCGAACGCTGGCAAAGACCACATACAAATACAGGGATATCGAGTAATAACCACCAAGAATACAATAGGCAAGCTGCTGGAGATGTTAATTGCCAGGAAAATATCATACCAGCTAGAGAGGCAAGGTGTTTTCCCACCTACCCTGAGTGGGTACCGTCCAAAAAGAGAAACCTGGACCAATGCAGCAGTTTTTGTCCATGATGTCTATGAAGGTTTCCACTCAGGCACTGAAACCATTGCTGCAACGTTTGATCTTTGATTACGCGTACAGCAGAGTACTATTGGATTTTATAATGCTTCAGCCTCTTGAACTCAAAATAAGTCCATTCCTCCTTAGTTGGATCGCTGCAGCCCTCTTCCAACGGAAAGTAGTTTTTAGATGTGGCAGTTGGACTTCGGAGCCAACAACAATATATCCTGGCCTACCACAGGGATCACCATTATCTCCGGTACTGCTCAACCGTCAACTGCCCAACACAGTGAGAATCACCAGTGAGCAGATCAGTGCACCTGGTAAGACACTGTCTTATGCCGATGATGTTTTAGTGTATCGTCAGGGTAAGGACAGAGATCAGGTTGCTGTGGAACTACAAACCGAACGCAATCGCATAAATACTTGGTGTGATGAAGCTGGGGCAATGGTCAACCCAACAAAGGCAACAGTGACTTGGTTCTCGTTGAATAATCATATTGTCAACACTCCAACACCAACTGTAAAGCTGTGTTCAGAGACGGTGGAAAGAACGCAGGCAATGAATTACCTGGTGATAACAAAGGCCAAGCGGGGTTTGGCTGCGATGCTGGTGATGACGGCAACACACTGTGAGCAGCGCTATCTATGTCTTCTGTACGAGGGGCTGGTCATGTCAGTTTTTGAGTACGCGATGGCAATCCTGACTCTCAGCCGTAAGCAGATATAAAGGATGGAAAGGATACAGAATGAAGCTATGCTCATTATTCTTTGATGTACAAGAGATACAGCATGCAGGGCGATGCGCTTCCTTCTTGATTTTCCAACCATTGAAGACGGAATACAAGTTTGCAGAGCACGCGTCTACCTCAGAGTTAACGCAAACACACAACATCCACTGCATAGTGAAATTATGAAGGTGAAGGGCAGCAGTTTAAAAAGAGGACGGTCGTGGATGGGTCAAGCCGAAGACATTCTTCAACATCTGTGTTCACTTGAGGATTTAGAACCTGGCGAGGAGTGGGTGCAAGTGCCAACATATTTCTGCACATCCTTTTCAGTTTGCATCCAACTAGATAGAAAATGCAGACAAGAAAATCCGGTTGCTGTGGATGATGAAGTACAAGCGTTGATTTTCGAGAATTCGCTAGACGGTGATGCTGTCATCAGATTGGTCGGTCGTCCGACAGGTGAGAAGCACATGGGCCTTTACGGCTCGGACCGGAGGGGGAATTGTGAAGGAGGACTCTGGTGCTTTCACTGAGACCACAAGTAGCCTGACTATGGAAGTCATGGCAGTAAGTAAAGGAATAACATGGCTCGAGACACAGACATTCACTAGGACATGTTTCCTTAGCGAATCAATGAGCATGATCAAGAGGATAGAGGAGAGGTCGATCCGAAGAGAATGGTTTCTGTCTCTGAAGCGGTCTCGGCTGGCAAAGATTAGTTTCATCTTCGTGCCAGGACATGCGGGAGTACAAGGAAATGAGCGCGCTGACAAGCTCGCAGGTGAGGCTACGGTGGAGGGCGGACGCGCCATGGACCAGGCTGACATTCTGAATGCTCTACGAGAAGTGAGACTTTTGCGTGAACCAAGTGATGACTGTCAATCTTCAACCGTGGCCAGACTGCGAGAGCAGCAAATCAAAAGAGGTGTGGCCAAACAAGAACACTACGCAGGAAGCCAAAGAAGATTGATAAACCAACACAAAACTGGTGTCGTGAGCCGCTACACGCTGCGGGATTTGCTGAGGAGGGGATCCGAGCACTTATGGACTGAATGGTTCGATGTGCAATGAGGATGATCTGTCGACTAACTAACTAACTATGTTTGGGTTTATTATGGTACAGCTTGTCCGTGTACATGGATGGGTTTATTATGGTACAGCTTGTCCGTGTACATGGATGGGTTTATTATGGTACAGCTTGTCCGTGTACATGGATGGGTTTATTATGGTACAGCTTGTCCGTGTACATGGATGGGTTTATTATGGTACAGCTTGTCCGTGTACATGGATGGGTTTATTATGGTACAGCTTGTCCGTGTACATGGATGGGTTTATTATGGTACAGTTAGTCTCATGTACATGGATGGGTTTATTATGGTACAGCTTGTCCGTGTACATGGATGGGTTTATTATGGTACAGTTAGTCCGTGTACATGTTTGGGTTTATAATGATACAGTTAGTCCGTGTACATGTTTGGGTTTATAATGGTACAGTTAGTCCGTGTACATGGATGGGTTTATTATGATCATGATGATCATCCACAAGGAAATGTGGTAAAAGTAAACTACGGACTTATGTCCCCGCCCTCAGACATATTCAGTATGTGGAGATATCCCATAATTTTACACCAGTCGGCTCTCCATGGGTCATGTCCCCGGTCTCAGACATATTAAATATCTTGAGATATCCCATAATTTTACACCTGTGGGCTCTCCATGGGTCATATCTTCGCCCTCAGACATATTAAATATATTGAGATATCCCATAATTGTACACCAGTCGGCTCTCCATGGGTCATATCCTCGCCCGCAGACATATTCAATATGTGGAGATATCCCATAATTTTACACCAGTCGGCTCTCCTTGGGTCATGTCCCCGGCCTCAGACATATTCAGTATGTGGAGATATCCCATAATTTTAAACCACTCGGCTCTCCACGGCTCATGGGTCAAGGGTCATGCCGGCCAACTTTACTTCACAGAACATTTCCTGGAATACATATTTAGGCCGGGTCGACATGGTCGCCAAGGTCAAGGACAAAATATTCCCGCCTCGAATAGGATTCGAACACATGACTGCCGGGCTGTGGGGCTTATGGAGATATCCATGTGCAATTAAATTGATTCTGAAACCACAAGCAAACCAGGTTGAATGTTTCTGTGGCCTTTGATTTTACTTGATTTATTTGTCTTTTCCCTCTATTCATTGACAGGTTCATCAGTGGGTGTTGCAGCAAATCTATTACCTTGTCAACAGCAAATTATGGCATCACAGTCAATAGCCGCATCATTCTCTACTCGAGCACCATCCGACAGACAACCTGTAGCACCACTAGCTTCTACAGCGATAACATCTGACAGACAGTCAACAGAGTCTGTTCAACCTGCAGGTTGGTCTCCGATGTTGGAATGATTTATATAATGACACACACAGTAAGCCAAGTTTATGTTTGATCTCTGGACACTACATGACTTCCCAGATAATGTACAAGCTCACAATGTTCCTCTGTCAGTATTATCTTATTGCGATTCTCGGGGTCTTTCATTGATTTAACAGCCAGAAAGATCAGATTAAACACAGGATATTTGAAATGAAGTCCAGGAGACATCAGGAACTCACTGATGCTGTAAACATTTGAAGATTGGGGTAAATGCCAGAGGGGTTCACGGTAGAGGAGTTGGTACTACTGGTCGAATGTGGAATAGAAATAGTTAACTACAATGTTGAAAGATATTTACAACCGTGGTCACATTCCTAGTGGTGTAGTAAAATATGTATTTACAACTTTACTGAAGAGACCAGGAACATCACAATGCGAACAATTTGCTTTAGTCTGTTTAAAAAACCATGTCACCACGCTTCTATTTATAATTATATGGAGAGAAAAAAAAAGAACTTATATATAAATTGGTGATGAACAATACGGATTTGTGGAAGGGAAAGGAACACATGATGTAATACATGCATTCCGAACACTAAGAGACAGATTAGATGAGACACAAGAAAACATATCAAACATAGACCAGGATTAAGACCTGGGGATTATATGTATTGATGGCTGAAAAAGCAAAAGATATGCAACAACTGTGCGACATTGTACTAACTTGGAGTGAAAAACGGGTTTTTGATTGGTTATCAAGAATATAGAAATAATACTAATATAAAACACGATAACAACAAAATGTGATATTGCACTAGACTAAACATGCTTAAGTAATTACATCATAACATCAGATAGAGGATGTGTGACAGAGATTAAGAGCAGAATAGGTCAAGCAAAGTCTGCATTTGAGACCATGAAAAAATGTTACATAATAAGAAGCTCTTATTGAAAATTAGAAAGAGACGACTGAAATGTTCTACAGTTAGTTAGTTAGTTAGTCAACAGATCATCCTCATTGCACATTGAACCATTCAGTCCATAAGTGCTCGGATCCCCTCCTCAGCAAATCCCGCAGCGTGTAGCGGCTAAGGACACTAGTTCTGTGTTGGTTTATCAATCTTCTTTGGCTACCTGCGTAGTGTTCTTGTTTGGCCACCTCTCTTTTAATTTGCTGTTCTCGCAGTCTAGCCATGGTTGTAGATTCACAGTCATCACTTGGTTCACGCAAAAGTCTTACTTCTCGTAGAGCATTCGGAATGGCGCGCCGCCCTCCACCGTAGCCTCACCTGCGAGCTTGTCAGCCCGCTCATTTCCTTGTACTCCCGCATGCCCTGGCACGAAGATGAAACTAATCTTTGCCAGCTGAGACCGCTTCAGAGGCAGCAACCATTCTCTTCTGATCGACCCCTCCTCTATCCTCTTGATCATGTTCATTGAGTCGCTAAGGAAACATGCCCTAGTGAATGTCTGTGTCTCGAGCCATGTTATTGCTATACTTACTGCCATGACTTCCATAGTCAGGCTACTTGTGGTCTCAGTGAAAGCACAATAGTCCTCCTTCACAATTCTCCCTCCGGCCCGAGCCGTAAAGGCCCATGAGCTTCTCACATGTCGGACGACCGACCCATCTGTGTAGATGACTGCATCACCGTCTAGCGAATTCTCGAAAATCAAAGCTTGTACTTCAGCCTCCACAGCAGCCGGATTTTCTTGTCTGCATATTATATCTAGTTGGATGCAAACTGAAAAGGATGTGCAAAAATCTGTGTGCACTTGTACCCACTCCTCGCCAGGTTCTAAGTCCTCAAGTGAACACACCTGTTAAAGAATGTCTTCGGCTTGACCCATCCACGACCGTCCTCTTTTTAACTTGCTGCCCTTCACCTTCCTAATTTCACTATGCAGTGGATGTTGTGTGTCTGCGTTAACTCTGAGGTAGACACGTGCTCTGTAAACTTGTATTCTCTCTTCAATGGTTGGAAAATCAAGAAGGTAGCGCATCGCCCTGCATGCTGTATCTCTTGTACATCCAAGACTAATGCGCATAGCTTCATTCTGTATCCTTTCCATCCTTTCTATCTGCTTACGGCTGAGAGTCAGGATTGCCATTGCATACTCAAAAACAGACATGACCAGCCCCTCGTACAGAAGACATAGATGACGCTGCTCACAGTTTGCTGACGCCATCACCCGCATCGCTGCCAAACCCCGCTTGGCTTTTGTTATCACCTGGTCGATGTGCACATTATAAGCAAGGCTTCGATCAAACCGTATCCTCAGGTAATTCATTGCCTGCGTTCTTTCCACCGTCTCTGAACACAGCTTTACAGTTGGTGTTGGAGTGTTGACAATATGATTATTCAACGAGAACCAAGTCACTGTTGCCTTTGTTGGGTTGACCATTGCTCCAGCTTCATCACACCAAGTATTTATGCGATTGAGTTCGGTTTGTAGTTCCACAGCAACCTGCTCTCTATCCTTACCCTGACGATACACTAAAACATCATCGGCATATGACAATGTCCTGCCAGGTCCAGTGATCTGCTCACTGGTGATTCTCACTGTGTAGGTGTTGAACCGTACCGGAGATAATGGTGATCCCTGTGGTAGGCCAGGATATATTGTTGTTGGTTCCGAAGTCCAACTGCCACATCTAAAAACTACTTTCCGTTGGAAGAGGGCTGCAGCGATCCAACTAAGGAGGAATGGACTTATTTTGAGTTCAAGAAGCTGAAGCATTAAAAAATCCAGTGGTACTCTGGTGTACGCGTCCTCAAGTTCAATCGCTGCAGCAAAGGTTTCAATGCCTGAGTGGAAACCTTCATAGACATCATGGGCAAAAACTGCTGCATTGGTCCAGGTTTCTCTTTTTGGACGGTACCCACCCAGGGTAGGTGGGAAAACACCTTGCCTCTCTATCTGGTTTGATATTTTCCTGGCAGTTACCTTCTCCAGCAGCTTGTATTTTGCATGGTTATAATTCGATATCCCTGAATTTGTGTGTGGTCTTTGTCAGGCTTCGGCAAGGGAATCAGATAGCTGTGAAACCACTCCTCCTTGATGCCAGCACTCCCTATACTGTTGTTGTATATGTCTGTTAGTTTCTCTAGCTCGTTGTCGGTACACCTATTGATGTCGTCAGATCTTATGCCATCTGGCCGTGGAGCGCTGTCTTTTGATCGTCGAAGCACAGCCTTGATTTCTTTCACTGTCACTGTGTCTTCATCCGAAGTGTTCTGGGCCTTGCACCTGTCTGAGGTGACCTCCTTGGCCAGATTTCGGCCTCCCATGTCTGTCTGGTTGCCCTGCTCAAGGTAGCGTTCAAAGAGGGCGTTGCCCTTGTCCTTGTCAGTCCTCTGCCAGGTGAGGTCAGCACCTTGGAAGTAAGAAATGCTCTTATTCTTGACTACCCCACCCATGCTTTTATGTAGTCGCCAGAACAATTTCAGTGACTTGTCTGTGCTTACTCTGTGACACACCTTTGTGTTATTCTGTTCTACAGAATCAGTTCTGGTGTATGGCAGTGGATAATTGAATGTGAAGAACAATTTAGGAAGAGCTTAGAGGCAAAAAAGGCTAATGGAATAGAACATTAAATGCAACTTTACAAAAGTGTCAAATTTGTTCGTTAAGCTTATAATGAAAAGAGAACATCGCGACGACTGGAAAGATCAGCAATAAAAGAAACAACGGAGAACATCGCCACGACTGGAGGTATCAGCGATAAAAGAGACAATGGAGAACATGGCAACGACTGGAGAGATCAACGTTAAAAGAGACAATGGAGAACATCGCGACGACTGGAGAGATCAGCGTTAAAAGAGACAATGGAGAACATGGCAACGACTGGAGGTATCTGCGTTAAAAGAGACAATGGAGAACATCGCGACGAATCAGTGTTAAAAGAGACAATGGAGAACATGGCAACGACTGGAGAGATCAGCTTTAAAAGAGATAATGGAGAACATCGCGACGACTGGAAAGATCAGCAATAAAAGAAACAACGGAGAACATCGCGACGACTGGAGGTATCAGCGATAAAAGAGACAAGAGGCACACTGACAGAATTAATACTGGTTGTTTAGACTGGTATGGGGGAACACCATGGACAGAATTGAGCTAAAGCTCCAGCGCCAACGCCTTTCTTCATCTCTTTGTTCATTAGTTTGTGTCTAGTTCTGTCCACAAGATCTGTGGAGAGGCATACATGTCTTTGTCACTTGATGATGATTTCAAAGTGCCACAAATTTTACTATTTTTGCATTTTGCCAAATGGTCAAAAAGAGACGTCTATTGAGATAATTCTCTCATGGCACCTTATAATTTGCCCATGCTGCGTAAATTCTATATATTTGTTCAGTGCATTGTTCCATGTCCTTATAAAGTATGTTGTTCTCTGTCACTATGCAATATGTTGTTCTGTTTCCATAAAGTGAGATGTTCTATGTCCCCATAGAGCGTGTTGTTCTATGTTCCCATACAGTGTGTTTGCATATGTCCCCATACAGTGTGTTTGCATATGTCCCCATACAGTGTGCTGTTCTATGTTCCCACATAGTGTGTTGTTTTATGTTCCCATATAGTATCTTGTTCTATGTCCCCATATAGTGTATTGTTCTATAGCCCCATACAATGTATTATTCTATAGCCCCATATAGTGTATTGTTCTATAGCCCCATACAATGTATTATTCTATATCCCCATACAGTGTATTGTTCTATAGCCCCATACAGTGTGTTGTTCTATAGCCCCATACAGTGTACTATTCTATGTTCCCAACAGTGTGTTATTCTATGTCCCCATTCAGTGTGTTGTTCTGTTCAGCCATACCGTGGATTGTTCTATGTCTCCAAACAGTGTGTTGTTCTATGTCCCCATAGAGTGTGTTGTTCTATGTCCCCATTAAGAGTATGGTCTCCAATCATTCTGTATAATTGTTTGTCAAAGGGTTGTGTCATGGATGGACATCTGAATACAGTATTGACATTGGATCTCTTTGGATTTATGGGGTGTGTGGATCCGGGGGGGGGGGGGGGGGTGCGATCCCAGAAGTGTGATCCTGGAACGTCCAGTGCTGATTGAAGCTAATACTGATCTGGTCCTATGTGGCCGGTATAATGACCAACTCTACACAACACACAACAACTGTATAAGAATCACAGAACGACGGAACGTTGATGATTAGTCTAGTTCTCTTTACTTTTCGTGATTTAACCGTTTCACTCAATGAATCCGCATACTGGTTTAAATACATCGATACAATCAGAACAATCTAATGAGCTAATAAAAACGATGCAAAAGAAACATGGCTTGAGGAGAATTGCAGGGAGATTAAAAACCAACACAGCGTCCAGAATATCAAATTAATGCACAAAACAATTAATTACATCACTAACAAAAGAACAAACATATCAACGGGTTACCTAAAAACCAAAGATGACAAAATCATAATAGAAAAATATCAGACTTTACATGCGGGGTCAGATAATGTGAAAGACCTTTATGCTGATACAAGAGAAGAACAGTATGATCTTCGGAATAATAATGAAGGGCGACCAATTTTGAAGATGGAAGTTCAGAATGCTCTTAACGATATGAAAACTGGCAAGACTGCGGGTCCAGATAATGTCACAACATAAATAAGTAATGCGTTAGAATAGCGGTGTCAAACTCAATCGCTCAGCGGGCCAAAACTCAAATCACACGTAAGGTTGCTGGCCAAAGAGAATAAACATTCACTAAGCCGAAAATTAAACCTTCTTTAAACATTAATATAAATTAAAACAGAACTAAGTTTTAATAATAATAATAACAAAAATCATTGGCATACACACACCAACTCAGTTAGTGATAGAATCCTCACTGATTGATTGATTGATTGATCTAGGAATCGACATCACAGCATTCGGGGCATTCCCATAAGCGCTCCATCCCCATCCTCAGCAGCCAGCGAAGAGTTCCAACACTAATAGTACCAGTAGCAATCTGATTATATGTCCGTCTCGCCTTTCCTCTGAGCGTTGAGCGTCGGCCAGATCCCCTCGTCACTCCTCGCTATCTCATTCTTGCCAGACCATGGTAATCAATTTGCTCCTCCGACGTGTGCACGTGCTCCCACAAGGCCGCAACCACGCCTGCCTTATCATGTAATAACACTCCACCAAGTTCTGCAGAGCCAGCCAATCTGTCCGTCTGTTCATTTCCCAGCACACCGGCATGTCCCGGAGAAAAGATCCAAGCGATGCTTGTCACCCGTGACCTCCGAAGCGAAGCAAGCCACTCCGCACGAAGCCTGCCCGTCCTCACCCTCGTGAGCATGCTTTCTGAGTCAGTTACAATCACGATGTGTGTGTATGTATGTGTGTGTGTGGGTGTGTGTGTGTGTGTGTGTGTGTGTGTCGTATTCTCCATCCAGCGGAGAGCCGCAGTGACCGCCTCCACCTCCATTCTTAAGCTGGATGTTGTGGTATCATATGCCAGGCTCTCCTGCCCCAAACGTCGACCATTAGATTTGGCTATGAACCTCCAGCCACTTCTGTCACCTCTTGACACCGAACCAGCTGTGTAGATAATCACATCATTCGAGTGAGCATTGTCCTGAATTAGTTGCTGGATTTTCACTTCCGTGGCCCCTGCTGGCCACTCCCTGCACTCCCGGCTTAATGTGATTATAACTCTGCACAAGTCTGACTGCTCCGCTGGCACTCTGACCCACTCCTCTCCACGCCTAATGTTCTCCAAGGGGCACACCTGTCTGATCGTATCCTCCGCCTGAGCCATCCATGATTTCCCTCTTATCAGTCTCTGACCCTTCACTACGTCTAGCGCCTCATGCAACGGGTGATCTGTGTCTGCAGCTACTCTGAGGTATGCCTTCCCCTGCATCACCTTGAGCCTACCAGCAACAGTCGGCAGACCAAGGATGTAACGCATACACACTACTGGGGTGTCTCTAGTGCATTCCAGAATGGTCCGCATAGCTTCGTTCTGTATGCGCTCTAACTTCACCAGCTGACTCTCTGAGACAGTGAGCAGACCTAATCCATAATCAATTACTGAGAGGATCAAGTGCTGGTATAGTGTGAAAAGCATTCTCTGCTCTGTGTCCATTGCAGCCATAGTTTTAAGTGCTCTGAATCCTCACTATTAGACTTAAAGGCCGTCCAAAAACACAACTCTCATACAGATATATGCACCTACTTCAAGAGCAGAGGAGGATGAAATTGTAGAGATTTTTACAACACACTGCAAGACACATTAAATAAGATTGGTCATAATGATATAGCAATAATAATGGGGGATTTTAATGCAAAAGTAGGTGCAGGAAGAGCTGAAAATGAGAGATACGTTTTAGGAAAATTTGGATTGGGAAATAGAAATGATGCAGGTGACAAATTAATTGAATTTTGCACATAAAGTAAGTTAACGATGGCCAACACACTTTTTAAGCAACACCCAAGAAGAATCTTCACATGGAAGTCCCGGGACAGTATTACCAAAAATATCAGATAGATTATATTTTAATACAATGAAGATGGAGATCAAGCATAACATCTGCAAAAACCCTACAAAGTGCAGACTGTGATACAGATCATCAGTTATTAGAAGCAGATCTAAAATTAAAACTCAAAAAGCTTACTCGAGGACCAAGGCCACTTCGTTTTGATCTCACCAGATGCATACAACGTAGAAGTTAGAATTTGTTTTGAGGTCTTGATGTCTGTACAAGAGGAAATGACAACTGAAAAACTGACAGTACAAGCTAAAGACATCTTGATAACCGCAGCCAAAGATTGAATTCCGACCAAGAAAAAACAACTTAAGCCATGGATTATATCAGCATCAGACACGTTAGAATTAATAAACCAACGAAGGGAACTGCAACAGATAATAGCTGAATCCGATAACAGTGGGATGAAGTTTAAATCTTTATCTTAGGAATAAGAAAGAACACAAGAAAGGACAAAAATCAATATATACAAGATTGTTGTGTCAGAATAGAGCAATATCATAAGACTGGAAGAGATTACGAAATGTTCAAAGAAATGAAGTTATTGACAAAAAATGTTCAACCTCAATTGAATGTTAACTGCGACAAGATGGGAAATACCTTAACAGAATCCAGACAAATTCTAGAAAGATGGCATGAGTACTGCAGTGGAAGGTATGATATGAGTGACAGTGAGGATATGAATGAGATACATGAGCCAATGACAGCAGAGACAGAACCTGAACCATCATTGGGTGAAATTGCTTGGGCAATAAAGAACCTGAAGAATGGCAAAACACCAGGACGTGATGAGATACCAGCTGAACTAATTAAAGCAGGAGGAGAAGAAAGCATACAAATCTATCAAGCATTATGTAAAAAGATATGGAAATATGGTATATGGCCAAAAGATTGGAAGAGAATTATCTTCATTCCAATGCCAAAATGGGCAACCTGAAATTATGCACCAACTATAGAACTGTTGCCCTGATCAGTAATTCAAGTAAAATTCTACTAAAAGTCATAATTGGAAGACTTCGTAAGAAAGTGGAAGTAGAAATTAACGGGGTTCAAGCTGGATTTAGACAAGGAAGAGGAACAAGAGATCACATTCTCAATATGCGTTTAATAATAGAGAAGTGCAGAGAATTTAATGTAAACCTATTCTCATGTTTTGTGGATTATTCAAAGGCATTTGACTGTGTACAACATCAGAAACTTTGGGAAATCATGAGGAATATGGGCTTTCCATCACGTGTAATACAACTCATAAAAATGCTCTATCTAGACCAACAAGCAGCGGTTAGAATAGATGGCGAGACATCAGATTGGTTTGACACCAAGCAAGGAGTCTATCAGGGATATGTGCTGTCTCCCTTTTTGTTTAACCTGTACGCCGAAAATATAGTGAGAAATGTAAGAGATGATATAAACAAGGAGCTATATGATGTCCTAAATATCGGTGGTCATGACATATCAGAGATTCGGTATGTTGATGATACAGTATTGCTATCCACAACACAGACTGGTATAGAAAACCTAATAGCTGCAACCCAACTGAATAGTGAAAAACTCAACCTATATCTTAGCATAGCAAAAACAAAGATAATGCATACAGATAAAACTACTATGGAGAAAGAAATATATGTTAATGAGGAAACATTGGAGGTGGTGGAAAATTTTGAATATCTTGGGTCATTGTCATTAATTACCAACAACTGTGACACAATGAAAGAAATTAAACGACGACTATCAATTACTCTTCAAAAACTAAAACAACTGAATAAATTATGGAGTGGGACAGATAGAACTACAAAAAGTAGATTTTTAAGAGCATGCATCTTTCCCATTGCAACATACGCCTGTGAGACCTGGACTCTTACTAAACAAGCTGAACAGCGCATAAATGCCTTTGAATATAAATGTTATAGACGAGTTCTAAAAATATCTTGGGTAAAGAAAAGAACAAATGCAGGCATACTTCAAGAGCTGAATATTGAAGAAGGTTGGCTATTAAAGACGATAAAACAAAGAAAATTGAAATACTTTAGTCACCTGAAACGTCACGAAACTTTGGAGAGAACAATAATGGAGGGGTATATGCCTGGGAAGAGAGGAAGAGGAAGGCCAAAGAGAAGATGGGTGCAGGATGTGGAGGAATGATCTCCAGGTTGGTGTTTCGGACGGGGGACGACTTGCTTATGATCGAGAGGTTTTTCGGAAGGATGTTATGGGAGCGAAGTCCTGCAAAGGACATGCTACTGAATGAATGAATACACATTTTCACTCTTATGTCAATTTGTAAGAGCACGATGTTTGTCATCTTTTCTTGGCTACAAGTTCGTTTATGTTGGGAGTAATGTTCTGTGTCATTGAGATTCTCATGATGGACTGCAAGTGTTCATCAGTGAGACGACTGCTGTATGATGTTTTGATAATCTTAATCACAGAAAACAACTGCTCACACAGATGTGTGCTACCAAATATGCTCAAAGTTCGAGCCGCATATAGACGAAGCCGGGGCATCTCTTCAGGAATGAAGGGAGTGAACTGTGCACGCCACACAGTGTCATAATTTGCCTTTAGTGCTCCATTAAACTGCAGTTCTATTAACTCCATCTGCAAATTTACAAGTGCAGTTTCCACATCTATGGCAAATGGATACGAAACAGCTCGAAATTACTTTTCTGTGCTTCAAAGCACTAAAGCGCCGTGCGGACTCAGCGCCAAGTAAGCTAAGTTTTTCAGCAAAGTGTGCATTGGGAAACACCGTAGCGTTGACTTGGTTTAACACTACTTGGCAACAAGAATCATGCACATCAGTGATAACCACGAACATCCACTCACTACACAACTTTTATTTTCGCTTATTCTGATCGAAGCGAGAACGCTCTCAGGTAGCCTATCATTCGGCAGGGCTGCTAATTAGGGAATGTGATTAGCACTTTATATCTTAGCCATTAAAACATAATTTTATCTACAATTCTCTCTTGGGCCGAATATATTTGTACGTTGGTTGAGACCTCTCTGGCCTGACATGATTGTCCGCCGGGCCTGATGTGGCCCGCGGGCCTTGAGTTTGACACATGTGCCTTAGAAGAATATGGAATAGACAAGGTCACCAGACTGCTGAAAGCAATATATGATACTGGAGACATACCTCGTGAATTATGTAATTCTGTATTTATTGCAATCCCGAAGAGATCAGGAGCCATGGATTGTGATCGACATCGAACACTTTGTATAGTGAGCCACATCACGAAGATTTTGCTAAGAAGTATCATGCACAGAGTAAGGAAGAAAATACCTCGTAAAACTCGAAGTAGGTGAAGAACAATGTGGATTTATAGAAGGCAAGGGTACAGTAAATGCTGTATATATGATGAGAACATTAATTGAACGTTCTGTAGAAGTAAACAAAGACCTACACCTTTGCCATATTGACTACACAAAGGCTTTGAATAAAGTAAGACGTGTTGACATTAAAGAGATGCTTGCTGATCTACAAATTGATGGGAAAGACCTTAGACTTGTAAAAAACGTATATTGAAAACAATCTGCCATGAGGATTGATAATGAACTAAGTGAATATCAGCCTGTTAAGAGAGGTGTGAGACAGAGGTTTGTAATGTCTCCAGATCGTTTTTTCCCTATACAGTGAAAGTATTTTCAGAAATGTAGAAGATACGAAATGAACCTTCATTGGAGGAAGATATATCGTACGAACGAACGAACGAACAATCTATAATTAGGTATGCAGATGATACAGTATTGATTGCAGACAATGAGCAGGGTCATACATTTATACCGATGTGCCTCCACCTTGTCGCGGTGGTGGTGGTGGTGGGGGGGGGGGGGGGGGCTAGCGTGTCGCAGAGATCCCAAGAGCATTGTCGACGGATGCACACCTACATGTCAGACAGGCCTTGGGTTAGGGACCAGACCAAGAGAGACACAACCTGCTGCTCTGCTTGTAGACTGAGGCTTTCAGTCATAAGATCAAATCAGGAGCACGAAGGCAGAAATTCTTGGTCCGGACACTCTAAGGCTCTCAGCTGAGGGATATGGCTGAACGCTTTTAAGCTGTAAACCCTCGGATGTGAGAGCCGGGCCGATACCCACCTACCGAAAAATGGAGGTGAGATGCTGAGCACGCTACATGCTTAGTTCAGATACCTGTTCAAAGATTCTCAGCTGGGGGATATGAGGGATCCCCGGATGAGAGGGCCTGGCCGTTTTTCGCTCACTGAAGCACGGTGGTAAGGTGCTGAGCCGGCATCACATGTAGCCTGCCTCGTGAGAGGTATTTGAGGTGGCAAATGGCAAAACGGCTTAGTCGCACGAAGTGGTTACGATGAAAGTCTGTACCTATAGTGAGCGCAGTCAAAGGTGGAAGAAACGTCTCAAAAACACGAAATGGAACGCTTGGCTAGCGAATCCATGATGTGGTAGTCCGAAGCGAGAGCTTGATGAGTGGATGTCGTCCGCAGACTTCCCGTCCCTGGTTTGTGTGGGGAGCGATCAGTGGCAAAACGAAATGCCCAATACATGGAAGTGAGG
The DNA here is from genome assembly GCA_963921405.1 of Cepaea hortensis. Classification (NCBI taxonomy): domain Eukaryota; kingdom Metazoa; phylum Mollusca; class Gastropoda; order Stylommatophora; family Helicidae; genus Cepaea; species Cepaea hortensis. The sequence continues at coordinate 15,536,436 of OY992891.1, forward strand.
AATTAAAGCAGCAACGAGCAGGACGTGGCGACTCCTCGGGTGAGCCCAGTCTCACAGCGCTATGTGCCGGCTTTGCATTTATGGAAGCCTCCTTGGATAGCATGGAATGCCCTTGGTCTGCCCCCTGCCTTCCCTTGAGGGTTAACTGTGATGTCTTTGAACGTTCTACCTTGACCAGCTGAGATGAGGTCGACACCACAGCAGTAAAAGTCTAACGTCTCTCGAAACCCCGGGAAGGAAAACCCATAAAAATGCCCGCTGAAGTCGGATGTGCTGGCCTACGGGTGCAAATAAATCAGGCACAACGCAAAAACGTCCGAGTGAAATGTCTTTCGTGCTAGGAACAGCTCTGACTACCTAGTTCTCCGAATGCTGCTCGTGTTCGGAACAGCTCTGACTAGCTAGTTTCCGAATGTCCGTCGTGCCCGGAACAGCTCTGTCCGGGCACAACGACAAGCACATGTCCGAATCGAAAACTCGCTGAGTGGATACCGGTTTGGTTTGTGCGGGAACGGCCCAGGGTGAACGCAAGGCCCAATATATTGAAGTGAGGAATTAAAGCAGGACGTGGCGATTCCTTCTTTGAGGCCAGCACCAGGGAGCTATTTATCGGCTCTGCGACTATGGAAGCCAGGCTAGTAGGCGGAAAATGCCATGGACTGTCCCTGCTTTCCCTTGAGGGCTGATCGTGAAGTATTCGACCGTTCCAACTTGACCAGCAAAGTGTGGACGGTACCACAAATGTAAGAGTCCCACAGGAATGCTAACCTGTCAAAAATGCACGCTGAAAGTCTGATGTGTTGGCCTAAAGGTTTCGGCCCAAGGGTGCCTAACCAGACACACCGCAATCACATCTATAAAAAAAAAAACTCCGGATGATCGCAAAGAAGAAGAAGAAGATACATTTAGTAGATGCGGTTCTTGCACACAGTGAACAACTAGGCTTGGAATTAAATTGTAAGAAGACACAGATTATGGTCGTCATCAATAGGAACAAAATACCACAATGTAAAATAAAAGTAAATGTTAATATCTTAAGCCAGTGAATCGGTACGATTATTTCGGATCAGTCATAACATCTGATGGGAAATGTCTTGAAGGGATGAGAACAAGAATCGCCATGGCGAAGGTAGCCTTTTGCAAGATGGAAAACATACTGACCAATTAAAGGATGTCATTTGCAACGAGCAAAAGAGTGTTGAGGTGCTACATAGAATCTGTGCTTTTGCATGGATGTGAAGGATGGACAATGAGCAGTCAATCTGAAAAAACATCTGATGGCTGTGGAAATGTGGTTTCTGAGGAAAATGCAATGAATACAATGGACAGACAGAAAAACAAATGACCAAGCTCTTCAAGAAACAAATTAAAATCGAAAACTGATTAGAGAGATTAGACATAGACAGTCAAAGTCTTTGGTCACTTTATGAGAAGAAATTGAAGAACATGGTGACAAATGGCAAGATTTAGGGGAAATGAACTAGAAGAAGGCAGAGAAGTAAATACCTGGATGGCTTGACCACATGATATGGTTGAGACAAGTAAACGGAGCTGATCCACGACTCTCGTAATCGAGCGAAATGGCGAGACATGTCAGCCAAAGCTTACCGGCATGGCATATGATGACGATGGCAATGATAATGAAGCAGCTAACGAGTTAATTAACTATTAGAGTGCATTAATACAATCGTAACCTAAGGAGCTACTTAATTAACTAACATTTACCCTGTACCTGGTGGGTTTTATGCTAAACATTATGCTCTGATTCCAGTGATGTGGGTTTTTGTGCTGTCTTTAGAGTTGCGCTGGCAGTTGCCTGTTGGCCATTGGCATAACCCTTGCTGTTGCAGATGTGATGATAACATGTTAATAACATTTATATAAGTAGTAAATTGTTTATGTTAGTTATCATTGAAAAGTTGTTTGATCTTATGCACAGATGGAGCTCACATGAAACCGGTTTTAGACAGAATAGCTGTCATAGAAGAGGCCATGTGCTCCTTCAGGAGCAGAACAGAAAATGTTGCTGAACAACAAAGTGGCATTGATCAACAACTGAAGGAATTATTATCCAAACTATCAGAGTCGGACAAGAAGCACAGCTCAGGGTTTAAACAAATTAAACAACAAATCAGTGGTATCAGAGAAACACAAGATGCAATAGAGCAAGAGCAGAAGACAAGATTACAAAGTCTGGAGAAACTGCTGCAGGAGATATCTACAGCACAAAACAGACAGAAAGGAGAGATGGAATCTCAGGCAGAACTCGTAGAGAAACTTGTCCATGTACCTAATCTACTGAAGTCTGTGAAAGAAAACGTCGTTGCATTAGATGATAGAATTGACGGAATCATTTATGACTCCAGTAATAAATATAAGGATTTAGAAACCGAAATACGTGACCTGGCAGACAAGGTCATGGCTAACACACAGAGTGGCCAGCTCATATCTGAAGATCAAGCTCAGAACACGACCTTGTTGAGAGAACTAGAGACCAGGTTGCAAACATTGGAGGCAGATGGCGGAAGAAATATGAAGGATGTCCAGAAACAAGCTGAGAAAGGGGAGACAAATGTGAGTATGAACTCTTCAATAAGGAAATTGTGTACAAATATGACTGACGTTACCCATGACGTGGAAGGAAGTGTTCGTTGCTGGCATGAAATTGAGTGTTTTTGTGCCTATCGTCTTCTGCAACTTGCTGTTCTTTTAACAAGATATGCAGCTCCCTTGCCGGGTAGAAGTTCATCGCTTTCTCCATAGTGCCCCATAATTTCTGCTCCAGCTCGGTAAGCTCTTGGTACGTCTGGCAGCGTGGATCTCTGAAAGTTGGGCAGAACTGAACGATGTTTTCTGGGGTCTTGGTTTGCGGTCTACGAGAACGTTTGCTTCAATTTGTGACTTTGACATCGTGTAGATGACCAAGTACTATGTGACTTTGAGACCGTCTAGATGACCAGGTACACTGAGAATTTGATACTATTAGATGATATACTTGGTCATGCCCTTGTACTCTGTGTTTGAAACTGAGATGGTATAGATGACCAATTACTTACTCTACACTGGCCTGTCATCAGGTGAAAGATGTTGCCTATTCTACAATTCCATTTGTAAACTTGTTTCATTGTAATTACACGTTCCGTACGTTTTGATTGACTCTTGTTGCATACACGATTTTGAAAACGATTACTATTAAATATGACATTCATAAAAGAAGGTTTTACACATAGTAGTAGTAGCGAGGAGCGGCTGGACGAGTGGCCTAGAACGCCGGGTTCTCCTTAGGGATGTTTTTTTTTTCGGTTGGGGGGAAAGAAGAAAATCCTAACCTGTATAGTTCGCGGCGACTGCACAGGCCAGGCGGCCTTAATTCCCCAGGTTCAAGGCCCTCCTGCCACACAGCAAGGTAATATAGGCAGTAAATGACAGTAGTAGTAGTAGTAGCAGTAGTAGTAGTAGTAGTAGTAGTAGTAGTAGTAGTAGTAGTAGTAGTAGCAGTAGTAGTAGTAGTAGTAGTAGTAGTAGTAGTAGTAGTAGTTGTTGTTGTTGTTGTTGTTGTTGTTATCGTAGCTGTAATTGTAGTTCTTTTTATTGTTATTGTTGTTTTTGAATTAATAATTGTAGTAGCTGTAGTGGTAATAGTAGTAGTAGTAGTAGTAGTAGTACTAGTAGTAGTAGTAGTAGTAGTAGTAGTAGTAGTAGCAGTAGTAGTAGTAGTAGTAGTAGTAGCAGTAGTAGTAGTAGTAGTAGTAGTAGTAGTAGTAGTAGTAGTAGTAGTAGTAGTAGTAGCAGTAGTAGTAGTAGTAGTAGTAGTAGCAGTAGTAGCAGTAGTAGTAGTAGTAGTAGTAGCAGTAGTAGTAGTAGTAGTAGTAGTAGTAGTTGCAGTAGTAGTAGTAGTAGTAGTAGTAGTAGTAGTAGTAGTAGTAGTAGTAGTAGTTGTTGTTGTTGTTGTTGTTGTTATCGTAGCTGTAATTGTAGTTCTTTTTATTGTTATTGTTGTTTTTGAATTAATAATTGTAGTAGCTGTAGTGGTAATAGTAGTAGTAGTAGTAGTAGTAGTACTAGTAGTAGTAGTAGTAGTAGTAGTAGTAGTAGTAGTAGTAGTAGTAGTAGTAGTAGTAGTAGTAGTATTTACAGTAGTCGTGGTGCTGGTACGCCACAGCCTGCCTACTTCAATGGGTGCTTGGGGCTAGGACAAAATCTGAATCGCAGGCTGTTAAACCAATGTCACAGGCACTAATAAACATAAAAATAGAAACCTCAAGCTGCAGCTTGCAACCTGGAACGTGAGAACCATGTGTCCAGGATTTTCCACTGACTTGACCAATATTAACGATGTGAGAAAAACAGCTGTGATTGATGCTGAACTCAAACATCTTGACATTGATATTGCTGGCCTGCAGGAGACTCGTTTCGCCGAAGAAAGGTCACTCAGGGAAAACAATTACACCTTATTTTTGAAAGGTAGAGGGAAGGCAGAAAAAACGCAACATGGTGTGGGCTTTGTAGTGAAGAATTCGCTACTGGGAATGTTTGAAATCACAGCTGGAGGTAATGAAAGACTATTATCCCTGCGCTTGGCAACATCTTATGGTTTTGAAACCATTATCACTGCAAAAGCACCGACATTTACTTCCTCAAATGATGTGAAGGATTTGTTCTATGAGAAGTTAGACTCTGTGATCAAGGCAGTTCCAAAATCTGACTACATTTATATGCTCGGTGATTTCAATGCTCGTGTGGGCAAGGACTCGAGTTCATGGCCAGTGTGACTTAGAAAATACAACATCGGTCGCATGAATGAAAATGGGCAAAGGCTGCTGGAGCATTGCACCAGAAATGACCTATGTGTTACAAACTCCTTTTTTAAAACAAAAGAGCCTAATAAGGCCACATGGAAGCATCCAAGATCCGGCCATTGGCATCCGCTGGACTTCATCATCACACGGGGACAACATCTGAACCATCATCATTAACTCGAAGTTACCACAGTGCTGATTGTGATACTGATCATTCTTTGGTTGTTGCAGGGGTTAGATTGAGATCAAAGAGAATCTACACAGCTAAACACAAATCTAGATCCAGGATTAATGTTATTAACACCCACGATCCTAAAAAGTGCTTTCAGTTCCAACAGCAACTTGAAGACGCTTTCACTGATACATCAGGGAATTGTACAGCAAGTGAAAAGTGGGGTAAACGTAAGACTATAAAACAGCGGTAGGGGTTTACGGCTCTGTGGATTATAAGAGGCTGGATTGGTTGCGGCAAACAACCAGACACTGCATCCCTTGATTGATAAAAAGAAGATAGCTCTCTTAAGAAACAAGGAAAGAACAACACATAACACACTCAGTGAGCTGAAGCAAGCTAGGAAGGATGTCCACCAGCTTGCCAGGCAGTGTGCGAATGACTATTGGATGAAGTTATGTGAGTCCATTCAAATCGCAAGTGATAAGGGAAACATCAGAAGCATGTATGAAGGGATAAAGAAAGCCTCTTGTCTAATGATCAAAAGAAGTGCACCACTGCAAACTTTGACCGGAGAAATCACCACTGATAAGAAACAGCAGATGGACAGATGGGTAGAGCACTATTTGTAGCTTTATTCAAGTGAGACCAAACTAGCGGATGATGCCCTCAACGCCATAGAGGCCCTGCTAACTCTTGACCACCTGGACACACTTCCCACCATAACAAAAGTTAAGTGTGTTATAAATGAACTTGCATCTGACAAGGCTCCAGGTAAGGATGGGATACCAATAGAGGTTATCAGGAGTGGGCAAGAACACTCACTCTAGTGATCCACCAGCTAATAGAGTTATGCTTGCGAGAAGGACAAATCCCACAGGATTTCAAAAATTCAAGCATCATAACACTACAAGAACAAAGGCGATCGGGGCGACTGTGACAACTATAGGGGTATCTCACTTCTTTGTATTGTTGGGAAAGTATTTACCAGTATTGTTCTGCGCAGACTTCAAGTCCTAGGAGATCAAGTCTACCCCGAATCACAGTGTGGCTTCCGACAGAACCGGCCTACCATTGATATGATATTCTCATTGCCACAAATGCAAGAAAAATGCCGTGAACAGAATCAACCACTGTGTATTGTCTTTATCGCCCTCACAAAGGCATTTGATTTGGTCAGTCGTGAGGGTATGTTCAAGGCACTAAAGAAGATTGGCTGCCCACCAACTCTTCTGTCTATTGTGGAATCGTTCGGTCAGGCATAAAGGGTTTAATCAAGTTTGATGGTGCAACTTTAGACGAGTTTGAAATCAAGAGTGGAGTTAAGCAAACGTGTGTACTAGCTCCCACCCTCTTTGGAATATACTTTTCATTTCTACTGAAGTATGCCTTTCTTAATCCCGATGGTGGTATATATATTCACTCACGCTAGGATGGCGGCCTTTACAATGCCCAGAGATTGAAGGCCAAGACCAGAATTAGGAGGGTACTGATCAGAGAGTTGCTTTTTGCAGATGATGCTGCAATTCCAACGCACTCTGAGGAAGAAATACAACGTATACTATCTGCATTATCCAATGCTTGTTCTGAATTTGGTTTAACAATTAGCAAAAAGAAGACACAGATTATGTCACAAGGTGCACATGGGGTACCATCAATCTTTATTGACGACACCGAACTGGAGATAGTGGACCATTTTACATATCTAGGATCAGAGGTAAATAGCAAATTATCCCTAGATCAGGAAATTAACATCAGTATTGGTAAGGCAGCAACAACAATGAACAGGTTAAAAAAAAGTCTGGGAGAACAGGAAGCTTACTGCCAAACCAATCGTACTTGCCTATCAAGCATGTGTCCTTAGTACTCTTCTTTATGGCCGTGAAACCTGTTCAACATACTCACACCAAGAGAAACGTTTAAATAGCTTTCATATGCGGTGTCTGCAAAGAATCCATCCATCATGTGCCATGCCGGTAAGCGTGGGCGGTCATGTTCTGCCATCTCACTCGATCAACAGAGTCGTGGATCAGTTCCGTGTTTCTGTCTCGACCATGCCACAAGGCCAAGCCATCCAGATACTTGTTTCTAGGTCTTCCCCTTGGTCTGTTCCCCTCGATTTTACCAGTTGTCACCAAGTTCTCCAAATCATTTCTTCTCATAACATGCACAAAAAAATTGTGACTGTCTACGTCTAATGTTTCTGATCAGTTTACGATCTTCATTTGTTTCTTGAAGGACTTCTTCATTGGTCTTTCTGGCTGTCCATGGTATTCTTTGCATTTTCCTCAGAAACCACATTTCTACAGCCATCAGATGTTTTTCAGCCTGGCTGCTCATTGTCCAAGCTTCACATCCATATAAAAGTACAGGTTCTATGTAGCATCTCAACACTCTTTTTCTCGTTTCAATTGACATCTTTTTATTGGTCAGTATGTTTTTCATCTTGCTAAAGGCTACTTTTGCCATGGCGATTCTTGTTCTAATCTCTTCAAGGCATCTCCCATCAGATGTTATTACTGTTCCGAGATAATTGTACCTATTCACTTGTTGAAGAATATTCCCATTTACTTGTATATTACACTGTGGTATTTCGTTCTTCCTAGTGACGACCATAATCTGTGTCTTTTTCAATTTAATTCTAACCCTTGTTGTTCACTGTGTTTAACAACCGCATCTACTAAATTTTGCAGGTCCTGTTCATTGTCTGCAATCAAGACTGTATCATCTGCATATCTAATGTTATTGATGCCTCGTCCCCCAATGTTGATTCCTTCCATATTTTCAATATTTCTGAAAATATTTTCACTGTACAGGGAAAACAGATCTGGAGACATTACACATCCCTGTCTCACACCTCTCTTAATAGGCTGATATTGGCTTACTTCATTATCAACTCTTATGGCAGCTTGTTGTTTCCAGTATATGTTTTTTACAAGTCTAAGGTCTTTCCCATCAATTTGTAGATCTTCAAGCATCCTTATCCTGTTGACATGTCTCACTTTATCAAAAGCCATTGTGTAGTCAATAAAGCAAAGGTGTAGATCTTTGTTTACTTCTATAGAACGTTCGATTACGGTTCTCAGTATATACACAGCATTTACTGTACCCTTGCCTACTACAAACCCACATTGTTCTTCTCCTATTTCAGGTTGTATTTTCCTCCTAACTCTTTGCATGATAATTCTTAGCAAAATCTTCGTGATGTGACTCATTATACTAATTGTTCGATGTTGATCACATTCCAAGGCTCCTGATTTCTTTGGGATTGCAATAAATACAGAATTACATAACTCATGAGGTATATTTCCAGTATCATATATTGTATTAAGCAGACTGGTAACTTTATCTATTCCATATTCTTCTAAAGCATTAATCATTTCTGTTGTGAAGCTGCAAAGAATACGTAGTATTAAATGGCAAGACAAAATCACAAATACTGAAGTATTGGAAAAATCAGGTTGTGTGACAGTTTATTCCATGCTCAATCTTCGTAGACTTAGATGGATAGGACACGTTAGGAGGATGGATGATTGTAGAACACTAAAGGACATCTTTTTTGGTGAATTACAGATGGGTAAGAGATCTCAGGGACGGCCTCTACTACGATACAAAGATGTGTGTAAGCGGGACATGATTGATACAGGCATTGATAATGCACATTGGGAGTGAGTCGCCGCTGAACGTGTTGCATGGAGGGCAAATATCAGAAATGGAATAAACACAAAGGAGAAAATGATTGCAGATAAGTCACACCGAGCGTGGTGTATAATTGTGGAAATGAATATGTGTCCACATGCATCCACTGTGGACAAACATTTACAGCGCGAATTGCCGTTATCAGTCACATTCGCTACCGCCATGGGTTCTAGTTATTATGCCTTTCTGAAGCACAATAAAACTAAGTATTGTCCGTCAAGACGGCAAGGTGCCAATGTAAGTGGTGGTAGTTTTTGTTGTAGCAGAGTTGTAGTATTAGAAGTAGTAGATGTAGTAGTAGTGGCAGCAGTAGTATAGTAGTATTAGAAGTAGTAGTAGTAGTAGTAGTAGTAGTAGTAGTAGTAGTAGTAGTAGTAGTAGTAGTAGTAGTAGTGGTAGTGGTAGTCGTAGTAGTAGTAGTAGTAGTAGTAGTAGTAGTAGTAGTAGTAGTAGTAGTAGTAGAAGTAGTAGTAGTAGTAGTAGTAGTAGTAGTAGTAGTAGTAGTAGTAGTAGTAGTAGAAGTAGTAGTAGTAGTAGTAGTAGAAGAAGTAGTAGTATTGGTAGAAGAAGAAGAAGAAGAAGTAGTAGTAGTAGTAGTAGTAGTAGTAGTAGTAGTAGTAGTAGTAGTAGTAGTAGTAGCAGTAGTAGTAGTAGTAGTAGTAGTAGTAGTAGTAGTAGTAGTAGTAGTAGTAGTAGTAGTAGTAGTAGTAGTAGTAGTAGAAGTGGTAGTAGTATTGGTAGAAGAAGTAGTAGTATTGGTAGAAGAAGTAGTAGTATTGGTAGAAGAAGTAGTAGTATTGGTAGAAGAAGAAGAAGAAGAAGTAGTAGTAGTAGTAGTAGTATTAGTAGTAGTAGTATTGGTAGTAGTAGTAGTAGTAGTAGTAGTAGTAGTAGTAGTAGTAGTAGTAGTAGTAGTAGTAGTATTAGTAGTAGTAGTATTAGTAGTAGTAGTAGTAGTAGTAGTAGTAGTAGTAGAAGAAGTAGTAGTATTGGTAGAAGAAGAAGAAGAAGAAGTAGTAGTAGTAGTAGTAGTATTAGTAGTAGTAGTAGAAGTAGTAGTAGTAGTAGTAGTAGAAGAAGTAGTAGTATTGGTAGAAGAAGAAGAAGAAGAAGTAGTAGTAGTAGTAGTAGTATTAGTAGTAGTAGTAGTAGTAGTAGTAGTAGTAGTAGTAGTAGTAGTAGTAGTAGTAGTAGTAGTAGTAGTAGTAGTAGTAGTAGTAGTAGTAGTAGTAGTAGTTGTTGTTGTTGTTGTTGTACTAGAGGTAGTATTACAATGGGCGGTCAATAAGTAATGCCTCCTAATTTTCTTTATCTATGTAAATACTTTATCGGTGTGTAATTTATTAATTTAGATCGATTCCTCAAACACTCTTCTGCATTGCATATCACTACCAACCTGTTTGAGTCACAGTTTACACAACAGTAACAGTTTAAAAATGGCCACAATAAAACAGTTCGAATAAAGCAACGTAATGTCATAGAATGTTTCAATGCTGAAGGCGAGACCCGGATTTGTATCCACGAACATTTCAGTATTGTTTTTGGAGATTCAACAGTGGATGTTAGCACTGTCCGACGTTGGATACGTCGTCGTGGCGAAGTTGAAGTAGGTCAATCCTCACTAGCTGACGCACAGCGGACTGGCCGTCCGTCAACCGCGTTGACTCCACACAACATTTATTGCGTTGATGACATCATTCGTGGCGACCGTCATGTAACACTGGATGAACTGTGTTCTATGTTGTCCATTAGTAAAGGCAGTGCCCAGACAATCATTAAAGACTTGGGTTATTGAAATATTTGTGAACGGCGGCATTCACTCGATGAATGTTGTGTGGAGTCAACGCGGTTGGCGGACGGCCAGTACGCCTTGCGTCAGCCAATGAGGATTGATCTACTGCGGTTTCGTCACAACTACGTACTCAACGTCGGGCAGTGCTAATATCCACTTTTGGATCTCCATAAACAATACTGAAACGTTCATGGGTGCGAACCGGGGTCTTGCTTTCAGCATTTAGGAATTCTATGACATTATGTTGCTTTAACCGAACTTCTTTGATGGCCATTGTTAAACCGATACTGTGCGCAACCTGTGACTGAAACAGGTTTATAGTGATACACAGTGCAGACGAGTGTTTGAGGAATCCCGCTAAATTAAGCTCATCATCATCATCAAGTGCCATGCCGACTAGCGTAGGCGTTCGTGACTCCCGACAGATCTCGGTCTTTGATTGTCTGAATCAACTCTGCCATTGATATTCCTCCATGCCACCGTCTCAATACATCCAGCATCATTTCTCTTGGTCTGCCTCTGCCTCTCTTCCCCTCGATCTTTCCAGTTGTCAGATGTTCTCCAATGCCTCTCTTCTCATCACATGACCAAAAATACGCTGTTTGCCTCTTTCTTATTGTTGTATATAATGTTCTAGTTTCAGTAGCCTCTTCCAGGCATTCGTTGTTGGTTACTTTGACAGTCCAAGGAATTCGCAACATTCTTCTCATAAACCACATCTCTGTTGCTTCCAATCTCTTCCTAATTTATTCATTTACATTCCTAGATTCACACTCATACAGCAAAACAGGATCTATACTAAATTAACGATTAAACTAAATTAATAAATTGAACACCGATAAAGTATTTAGATAGATACAAAGTAGGAGTCATTACTTATTGACAGATCCTCGTAGTAGTATTGGTGGTAGCAGTAGCAGTGTCAATAGCTGTAGAGTGGTGGTATGAGAAGAAAAAGGTGGATGTGGAGAAAGAGAAGTAGAAAATAGGAAGAAGACGAAAAGTGGGTGGATGAGGAAGAATAAGAAGGGGAAGATTAGGAGGAGGAGGAGGAGGAGAAAGAAGAAGGGGTAGAAGAAGAAGATGAAGAAGAAGAAGAAGAAGAAGAAGAAGAAGAAGAAGAAGAAGAAGAAGAAGAAGAAGAAGAAGAAGAAGAAGAAGAAGAAGAAGAAGAAGAAGAAGAAGAAGAAGAAGAAGAAGAAGAAGAAGAAGAAGAAGAAGAAGGAAAACAACAACGACGACAACAACAATAACGACAACCAAAGTCAGAGAAGACAATTTTGAATATTAACTGCAGCCAATTTTCAATGTGAAAACGGCACTTGAATGAATGACTGATATGATAACAGTCTATAATATCATTGATGTTGTATATATGAACAATTTTGTTGTCAATTTGACAGTTCCGGATCCTGTGTCAGATGTTAAACGATCGACTGAAACCATTAGAACAACCCAGAACATGTCTCGATGAACGGGCCAGCGTGCGAGATGATAATGTTTCAAAGGTTCGTTTCATTTTTAAACTTCGGTCAAGCTGTAGAAATGTAAACAACTGGAAAAAACAATGTGTGAGATTACATGAATACAATTACAAACCATAGAGCATATTTCAGCAAACCGATTTCATCTGTAAACAATTACAAACACCAAATAACACACAATTAAAAATAGCAATAGCACTTAAGTAACTAAAAAAATAGTTTGTATATCCTTTACAGGACATCGGTGTCAACATCAGCATCTTTCAGCTGATTGTTTATTTCTTGGCAAAATTACGCTCAGTAGTTTGCCATTGCTTTCTGAGCGGCCGGCTCACATACCCCGTAAGTTACCGACGCGATACGAACTACTGCTGATTCTCACCGTCGTCACATTACTTACGAGATTACGGAGAAAAGTTGCTAACCTCTAGGCCAGGAAGCCGGCACTTAAGTAACGACATTAAAATAAATAAGAAATTGGCAATGATCAGTGGCATTTTTTATACGGCAAAGACGCTAACAATGTATAAGAAAATTAATGGAAACAATGATTGAAATGAACAGACTTCCATATTTGTGCTTTATTGACTAAACTAAGACATTCGATATGGGAAAACACGAATAAATAATTAGAGTATTTGAAATTTTTAACATGTTGTAAACAACCTGTGCTATGCAGATGACGTGGTTTTGGTCGCTAAAAATAAAATGCAGTTACAAGAATTGTCAGATATAAATGCAACAGAAAGAAAACCAAAGGAATACTCTGAAACAACGGAAAAACCGAAGAAATGGTTCTTACAAAGAACAATTGTACACTCAAATGTAACAAAAGACGTAATGAATATACCAACGAATACGTGTACACCCAAACATAATGACAGAACAACAAAAGTAATGTTTATAACAAAGAAGAGTTGTACACACAAATGTAACATGAGTTGATAGGAACTGCCTTGATAATCACAAGAGCAGGCCGAGGGCAGGTTCGACGGCTGGGCACGTCGGCTCCTAAAGTCAGGGGCAGATTGGCCACCTATGTCTCCATGCATTCAGGCTTACACTAAAGTCAGGGACAGATTGACCAACTATGTCTCCGTGCATTCAGGATTACATTAAAGTCAGGGACAGATTGGTCACCTATGTCTCCGTGCATTCAGGCTTCCACTAAAGTCAGGAACAGATTGGCCACCTATGTCTCCGTGCATTAAGGCTTAAACTAAAGTCAGGAACAGATTGGCCACCTATGTCTCCGTAAATTCAGACTTACACTACAGTCAGGGACAGTTTGGTCACCAATGTCTCCGTGCATTCAGGCTTACACTAAAATCAGGGACAGATTGGCCACCTATGTCTAAGTGCATTCAGGCTTACACTAATATCAGGTACAGATTGGCCAACTCTGTCTCCGTAAATTCATTCTTACACTAAAGTCAGGGACAGATTGGCCACCTATGTCTCTGTGCATTCAGGATTGCATTAAAGTCAGAGACATATTAGCCACCTATGTCTCAGTGCATTCAGGCTTACACTAAAATCAGGGACAGAATGGCCACCTATGTCTCCGTGCATTCAGGCTTACACTAAAGTCAGGGACAGATTGGTCACCTATCTCTCCGTACATTCAGGCTTACACTAAAGTCAGGAACAGATTGATCACCTATGTCTCCGTGCATTCAGGCTTACACTAAAGTCAGGGACAGATTGGTGACCTATGTCTCCGCGCATTCAGGCTTACACTAAAGTCAGGTACAGATTGACCACCTATGTCTCCGTACATTCAGGCTTACACTAAAGTCAGGGAAAGATTGGCCACCAATATCTCCGTGCATTCAGGCTTACACTAAAGTCAGGGACAGATTGGCCACCTATGTCTCCGTACATTCATGCGTACACTACAGTCAGTGAATGTTTGGTCACCTATGTCTCCGTGCATTCAGGCTTACACTAAAGTCAGGGACAGATTGGCCACCTATGTCTCCGATCATTCAGCAGGGACAGATTGGCCACCTATGTCTCCGTAAATTCAGGCTTACACTAAAGTCGGGGACATATTGGCCACCTATGTTTCCGTGCGTTCAGGCTTACACTAAAGTCAGGGACAAATTGGCCACCTCTGTCTCCGTACATTCAATCTTACACTAACGTCCTTGACAGATTGGTCACCTATCTCTCCGTACATTCAGGCTTACATTAAAGTCAGGGACAAATTGGCCACCTATGTCTCTGTGCATTCATGCTTACACTAAAGTCACGGACAGATTGGCCACCTATGTCTTCATACATTCTGGCTTAAAGTAAATTCAGGGAAAGATTGGCCACCTATGTCTCCGTACATTCAGGCTTACACTAAAGTCAGGGACAGATTGGCCACCTCTGTCTCCGTACATTCAGGCTTACACTAAAGTCAGGGAAAGATTGGTCACTTATCTCTCCGTACATTCAGGCTTACATTAAAGTCAGGGACAAATTGGCCACCTATGTCTCTGTGCATTCATGCTTACACTAAAGTCAGGGACAGATTGGCCACCTATGCCTCCGTAAATTCAGCTTACACTACAGTCAGGGATAGATTGGCCATCTATGTCTCCGTGCATTCAAGCTTACACTAAAGTCAGGGACAGATTGGCCAACTATGTCTCCGTACATTCTGGCTTACAGTAAATTCAGGGAAAGATTGGCCATCTATGTCTCCGTGCATTCAAGCTTACACTAAAGTCAGGGACAGATTGGCCACCTATGTCTCTGTACATTCAGGCTTACACTAAAGTCAGGGACAGATTGGCCACCTATGTCTCCGTAAATTCAGGCTTATATTATGTGATGGCCCTATCATATCACAGACACATAACAGGAAACTTCGGGGCATATTATAATTTTTGTCTATTAAATGCAACACCAAAGTAAACGAAACAATTCTGAAATATGTCAGTGTCCTTAATAATAAGAAATAGAAGATGTATTAGGTAAGTTATATGTAGAATAACCAAAACAAAGACAGCTTTTCCTAAGATGAAGAATATTTTATGCAATTTATCTTGTCAATTGAAGTGAGGAAAACAGTTCTTTAGTGCTATATTGAGCCCATCCTGATGTACATATGCTAATAAAGGACAATTAACAGACAAGTGAAGAATCAGGTGGAAGATGCAGAGATTTGGTTGTATAGAAGAATGATGAGAACACCGTGAACGGACAGAAAGAACAATGAAGATATATTGAAAGAAGTTCAAATCAAATCAAATCAACTTTATTAGGGTCACAAATTGGGCGCGCAGGCCCGTCTTACATTCAGCCCTTCCAGTCACTCGTCTTTCATTCATCAAGAGCATTATACATTTACATAGGAAGAAAAATAAACATTGTGAAATGAATGTTGTAAACATAAACAAGGCTTATTACCGTGTATTGAGGCCCATCTCCCACTTATCCATACATTACCCCAACCACACACACACCCCCACCTACCCACACACACGCACACCAGGGACACATACATACACCACCAACTGACCAATCCCCCTCGCGCACATCCCCCACCCACACACACTACCCTCATCTGATCCCCCAACCAAAACACACTCGCCACCCACAAACATTCCCCCACTAACCCACACATCCCACGCCCATCCATATCCTAACCCACACATCCTCTCTCCACCCACACCTCAAACCACCCATCCCCCAGCCACATCTTTATCGACCACATATTCCCCTCCCCACTCACACAATCCCCCACCAATCCACACATCGCACATCCACTCACACATCCCCAAACCATACACACACATCCCCACCAACTGATATGTCCCTACCCCCCCCCCCCCACACACACACACACACACATCTCCCTAACCACCCATACATCCCCAAACCACTCACACACACCCCGCCACCCACACGTACAACTTCCACCCACCCACACATGTATTTCCTCAAACTATCCACACATCTCCACCCACATAAACACACATCCCTCGCATCCATCCCATACACATATCCTCCACCCATATACACATCCCCACACCCATTCCCACACCCCTACTTTCACCCCCACACATCCATCCACACATCCCACCAACACCCAGAAATATCACTACCCACCAAAACCACACACCCCAACCCATCCAAACGCATATCCCCACCCACACATCCCCCACCCACTTATATCCCCACACTCACACACATCCTCCACACACACTCACACCTCCTCACATCTAGGCACATACAAAATGTCTCAAGTTAGCAGTGAAACTAGTATGAACAACCTCCCACACTTCACTCACACACATACACTGACAATTGTCATGAGCAGTCTCATAAAAATGTTAAACATGGAGAAAAATGTGTACATAAAAAGTATGTGATGTAAAAACAGTGATGCTCCCACACACTCTCTCTCTCTCTCTCTCTCTCTCTCTCTCTCTCTATCTCTCTCTCTCTCTCACGCTCACTCATTCACTCTCGCGCTCACTCATTCACTCTCGCACTCATTCATTCACTCTCACGCTCACGCTCACTCATTCACTCTCACTCATTCACTTTCGCGCTCACTCATTCACTCTCACGCTCACTCATTCACTCTCACGCTCACTCATTCACTCTCGCGCTGATTCATTCACTCTCACGATCACTCATTCACTCTCACGCTCACTCATTCACTCACGCTCACTCATTCACTCTCACGCTCAGTCATTCACTCTCACGCTCACTCATTCACTCCCACGCTCACTCATTCACTCTCGCGCTCACTCATTCACTCTCACGCTCACTCATTCACTCTCACGCTCACCCATTCTGTCTCTCATTCACACTTACTGACTCTCTCACTCAAACTACAGTAATGAACATGAGTTTATATTATGCATGATAAAATCAAGTGGTATTTAACTGATAATATGACAGATGGGAATACACAAACATATGGATTCACTTGTTACATAACATTCGTGTTACATGATATGCATCTGCTCAGTGTCAGAGTCTCACCCGGAGTTACAACGCGTTGTCTGTACCAACGCCAGTCAATGCAAGGCTGAACTATGATAAACACTACAGTTATAACGCGGCGTCGTCGACCACGCCAGGCAATCAACACTGAGCGATGCTAAGCAGTCGGGGGTCAGCTGGAACACAGCGTGAACATTGGGGGTCACGCAAGCTGACTTGAGGACACCTGAGGCGTGTGCTAAAAGGCGAATCAGACTGGGCTTGTGCGCTGTACTGGACAGACGTGTGAATGCGGCCTGAGAGTTTGTGCATGTATTGATAGCTATCCTGTATGACCGTTGGAGATGAAACGCCTGTGTGTTTGACTTGTAAGTGGAGTGCTTTGATGTATTATTATATTGATGTATTGATTGCTTGTATTTATGATCTATTTGATATTGTGAATTGTGATTGCGCGAAGCCTGTATTGTTTCTGATGTGTGCAGTGCGCGCGAATAAAGAGTGCGAAGTATATCAGCGGATATTCGCGTCGCGTTATTTGATAATCATCTTTAGTATCACACTTGTCAAGATATGAGCCACATTTCTTGCTCTACGCAAGACTCTGACAAGTGCGAACTTTCTGGACATAGCTTTGGCTTTACAATCTTTCCGCCAGTGGCCGAAGGCCTTACAAAGGAAGCACTTGGTGGCACGTCTGTAGACCTTTCTTTCTTTGTCTTGCTTCGCTATGTAGTTTTGTAGGTAAGACATGTATCCAGGATGTTGGTCACACATTTCACTTTCGTTGTGTGATAAGTTGCAATATTTGCATTGATTCACCTGTTCAGCAGATTGCCTATAGGGCTGTTGTTTGTTGTAGGGCACTGACTTAGATCTATCATATGTAGCGGCTGCTACAAAGTCTGTGCTAGTCAGACCAGTAATGAAACATTGTTTATTGGCTGAAAAATAACCTGAGCCACGACTTTCAATCTGTTGTACACTTTCACACTGACATTCCAATAGAAATTTTGAAAATGGAGGTGGGAGAGATGTAATAATTTTATCTCTCAAAATAAGATCTGTCAATCTATCAAAATTACCATTCACTTTGGCTGCTGACAGCCACTTAGAAAAAACATTCTGTATTTCTGAGATGTAATCAGAGAACGTTTGTGTTGGTTTAGGAGACAATTTCCCAAACTGTTCTCTGTAACCTGCTTCATCTAGCAGAAAATGAGAAATAATTTTTGTCTTAATATACTGACAATCTTTCTTCAGGTCATTTGGAATAGACTCTATCACTTTCAGAGGTTCCCCAGAAAGACCCCAGAAAGACTTCTCATGTATATTATACTCCATTCTGAATTTGGGATCTGGTAATGATCTATAATACATTCAAAATTTTGAGTGAAGGCTGCTATGCAATCACCTGTGGTGTAACTTTTAATCAGCCCTTGGTATTTCTTGTATGGCTGATCTTTGTCAGATTTTCTATCTTCCTTTTCTTTGGAAGTTTCTGCTTTCAGCTGTTCAATTTTTAGCTGTACTTCAAGCTCTTCACGTTTATTTCGAGCATTTATTTCAAGTTCTTCTCTTTTGCTCTGAGCTACAATTTCAGCTTTTCTTATTTCTGCCTCTGTTTCTGTTTGCTTAAGTTTAAACGATCTTTCGGCTGCTCTCTCATTACGTTCATTAACCTTCTCTTGTAGTAGGAGGTCTTCTGCAAACTTTTTCTCAATCCAGGCCCTTAACTCTTCACCAGAAAGGTTCATCTTTAAACCCATGTCGATGCATTCGTTTAAACTAGACATGATGAACAATATGTGTGATGAAATAGATAGACACAAAATTAATAGTGTTGTTAGTAATTTAAGTTCAAAAGTTTACAGTCCTTAATATTACAGCTTATGTCTAGGCCCGATGAACGAAAGTATAAGGAAGAGAGAAAAAAAATTTATACTCAAGTACTCCTGAGACAATGTGTCGGACAATGGCTGCACAGTACTGCCCGAACCCACACTGGTTTTTAATTCAGGTCGACAAAAAATTCGGAGTTTACAAGGGACAGGTGTAGATGACACCAAACAACCTGTTGTTTTTGGAACAAGAGAAATTAGAACATGTGCAAGTGTGTGGTGTATGTAATGTCACTTAAGTTTTTGTAGGTTTGTATGTCGTCAAGTATTGTTGTTAGTCGTTTCACCACACTGAACAACTCTCTTTTCACACTTTCCAGACTTTCCGCTTACACTACTTCTACTCAATGACATTCAAGGACATGGCCGCCATTTTTGTTTTTATCTACTTCACTAAATCGGTTGAAATTTACTAAGTCCGAAGACGCACTTATGGTTCCAATAAATCAACCCGAAAGATAGTATTTATCTGTTAATTTATTACCTACACGCTCGCATTTGTTCAAAACTCGCACTTTATGCAAACAATTGATTAAAAAAAAACCGACAACAGTCACCACGTTCGCATTTATCTAACACTGTACTTTTCGTATTTAACGGTTCAAATCAAATGAGGACGAAGACCCCACGTTCGCACTTGTCAGAGTCTTGCGTAGAGCAAGAAATGTGGCTCGTATCTTGACAAGTGTGATACTAAAGATGATTATCAAATAACGCGACGCGAATACCCGCTGATATACTTCGCACTCTTTATTCGCGCACTGCACACATCAGAAACAATACAGGCTTCTCGCAATCACAATTCACAATATCAAATAGATCATAAATACAAGCAATCAATACATCAATATAATAATACATCAATGCACTCCACTTACAAGTCAAACACACAGGCGTTTCATCTCCAACGGTCATACAGGCTAGCTATCAATGCATGCACAAACTCTCAGGCCGCATTCACACGTCTGTCCAGTACGGCTCCCAAGCCCAGTCTGATTCGCCTTTTAGCACACGCCTCAGTTGTCCTCGAGTCAGTCAGCTTGCGTGACCCCCAATGTTCACGCTGTGTTCCAACTGACCCCCGACTGCTTAGCATCGCTCAGTGTTGATTGCCTGGCGTGGTCGACGACGCCGCGTTATAACTGTAGTGTTTATCATAGTTCAGCCTTGCATTGACTGGCGTTGGTACAGACAACGCGTTGTAACTCCGGGTGAGACTCTGACACTCAGCTCTCTCTCTCTCTCTCTCTGTCTCTCTCTCTCTCTCTCTTTATTCTTTCATATACACACACTCACACGCATGCGCGCGCTCACACACACACAGACACTAACACATAAACTCTCCCACTGTCTCACTCTCTCACACACAATCCTTCACACACACACACACATACACACACACACACACACACTCACTCTCTCAATCACACTCTCTCACACATACACGTACGCATGAACGCATGCACGCACGCACACACTCCCTCACTGACTCTCACACATACACGTACCAATGCATGCACTGACACATTCCCCGACCATTTCTCACTCAATCACTCTCTCCACACACGCGGATGCACGTGTGCACACACATATTCACTCTCTCCCTCTCTCTCTGACACCCACTGTCTCTCTCTCTCTCTCTCTCTCTCTCTCTCTCTCTCTCTCTCTCTCTCTCTCTCTCTCTCTCTCTCTCTCTTTCTCTTGCTTTCACACACATATATAGTGAACAATTATAGTTAAACAATTATAATGAACAATTATACCAGTAAATGAATTATGGTAGGTGAGCGTGTACTGTACCATTTTGGCTCCATAGTGTAGTATAGTATAGTATAGTATAGTATAGTATAGTATAGTATAGTATAGTATAGTATAGTTTAGTTTAGTTTAGTATAGTATAGTATAGTTTAGTATAGTATATGTCAGGTCTTAGTCAGATATGACTGAGCTACCGTATAACAGCAGACGGTACTACCTGTTTTCTGTTAGCGCCGAACGTTTGGGCGGCGCTTACCAAACCAGGCACCCCACATTGTGCCAACGGCTTCGGGCGGAAGAGCGCAATTGGGAGGGTACAAGCCTTACCCTGGTGCGAGGAAATGCAAGATAAAGACAAAATGTCATGGCAGGGCAGATCAGACCCTACGCCTTGGTTGGCGGCTGATATAGGATCGAAGCTCCGACAGGCGGACAGTTAGAGCATTGCTTTGCTGATCAGGCAGCTTCTGCAGCTTGTCTTGTTCCAGATGTAGGGGTGTTACCTTTCCTCTGGAGTGAACTAGGCAGGCCGAGAGAGGGATCATGCTGCATGGGGAACACATGATCTCTATATTTTAACCCAGGCTGTGTGCTATGGAAAGGCAATAACTCCATCCCTAGTCTTAACTGGTCTCGGAATCAAAGTGAGAGGCAACTGTTACGGGTTATAAGTCCCTGTCAATTGGCGTAGACATGGGGCGCCACGCGTTGCCTCTGACGGTGGGAGACACCTCAGGTGTCACTGATCAGCTACCGCCCGCTTCAAGCTGGGCAGCCCCCGGCCAATTGGGTGCTGATCCGCCACAGCCTGCCTGCTTCAATGGGTGCTTGGGGCTAGGACAAAATCTGAATCGCAGGCTGTCAAACCAATGCACCAGGTACAAATAAAAATAGAAACCTCAAACTACGGCTTGCAACCTGGAACGTGAGAACCATGTGTCAAGAATTTTCCACTGACTTGACCAATATTGACGATGTGAGAAAAACGGCAGTGATTTATGCCGAACTCAATTGTCTTAACATTGATATTGTTGGCCTGCAGGAGACTAGCCTCGCTGAGGAAGGGTCACTCAGGGAAAACAATTACACCTTTTTTGGAAGGGTAGAGGGCAGGCAGAGAAAAGGCAACACGGTGTGGGATTTGCAGTGAAGAATTCGCTACTGGGAATGATTGAAATTCCAGCAGGAGGAAATGAAAGGCTACTATCCCTGCGCTTTTCAACCTCTTGTGGTTTTGCCACCATTATTACTGCATATGCACCGACACTCGATTCCTCTGATGATGTGAAGAATTCGTTCTGTGAGGAGTTAGACTCCGTGATCAAGGTAATTCCAAAATCTGACTACATTTATATGCTCGGTGATTTCAATGCTCGTGTGGGCAAGGACTCGAGTTCATGGCCAGTGTGCCTTGGAAAATACAACATCGGTCGCATGAATGAAAATGGACAAAGGCTGCTGGAGCATTGCACCAGTAATGACCTATGTATTACAAACTTTTTTTTTAAAACAAAAGAGATGCATAAGGTCACATGGAAACATCCAATATCCGGCCAATGGCACCAATTGGACTTCATCATCACACGGTGACAATATCTGAATCATATATCATTGACTCGAAGTTACCACAGTGCTTTTGATTGTTGCATTGGTTAGACTGAGACCAAAGAGAATCTACACAGTTAAACACAAATTTAGCCCCAGGATTAATATTATTAACACTCACGATCCTGAAAAGTGTTTTCAGTTTTAACAGCAACTTGAAGACGCTTTCACTGATACACCAGAAAATTGTACAATAAATGAAAAGTGGGGTCATCTTAAGCAAACTCTTTATAAAACTGTCGTAGGGGTTTACGGCACTGTGGATCATAAGAGGCAGGACTGGTTTGCGGCAAATAGCGAGACTCTGCAGCCCTTGATTGATAAGAAGAAGATAGCTCTCTTAAGGATCAAGGAAAGACCAACGCGTAACACTCTGAATGAGCTAAGGCAAGCTAGGAAGGATGTGCAAAAGGCTGCCAGGTAGTGTGCAAATGATTATTGGATGAAGTTATATGAGTCCATTCAAATCGCAAGTGATAAGGGAAACATCAGAAGCATGTATGAAGGAATAAAGAAAGCCTGTGGTCCAGTGATCAAAAGAAGTGCACCATTGAAAACCATGACTGAAGAAATCATCACTGATAAGAAACAGCAGATGGACAGATGGGTAGAGCACTATTTGGAGCTTTACTCAAGTGAGACCAAACTAGCGGATGATGCCCTCAACGCCATAGAGGCTCTACCAACTCTTGACCACCTGGAAACACTTCCCACCATAACAGAAGTTAAGTGTGCTATAAATGAATTTGCATCTGGCAAGGCTCCAGGTAAGGATGGGATTCCAATAGAGGTTATCAAGAGTGGGCAAGACACACTCACTACAGATTCACCAGCTAATAGAGCTATGCTAGCGAGAAGGACAAGTCCCACAGGATTTCAAAGATTCGAGCATCAGAACACTGTACAAGAACAAGGGCGATCGGAGCGACTGCAACAACTATAGGGGTATCTCACTTCTGTGTATTGTTGGAAAAGTATTTGCCATAATTGTTCTGCGCAGACTTAAAGTCCTAGGAGATCAAGTCTACCCCGAATCACAGTGTGGCTTTCGACAGAACCGGTCTACCATTGATATGATATTCTCATTGCGACAAATGCAAGAAAAATGCCGTGAACAGAATCAACCACTGTTTATTGCCTTCATCGACCTCACAAAAGCATTTGATTTGGTCAGTCGTGAGGGTCTGTTCAAGGCACTAAAAAAGATTGGCTGCCCACCAACTCTTCTGTCCATTGTGGAACCGTTCCACACAGGCATGAAGGGTATAATCAAGTTTGATGGTGCAACTTCTGAAGAGTTTGAAATCAAGAGTGGAGTTAAGCAAGGTTGTGTACTAGCTCCCACCCTCTTTGGAATATAATTTTCACTTCTATTGAATTATGCATTTCGTGATCAGGATGGTGGTATATACATTCACTCACGCTCAGATGGCGGCCTCTACAATGCTCAGAGATTGAAGGCTAAGACCAAAATTAGGAGGGTACTGATCAGAGAGTTGCTTTTTGCAGATGATGCTGCAGTTACGACCAACTCTGAGGAAAAATTGGAATGTCTACTATCTGCATTCTCCAATGCTTGTTCTGAATTTGGTTTAACAATTAGCAAAAAGAAGACATAGATTATGTCACAAGGTGCATATGGAGTACCATCAATCTTTATTGATGACGCCGAACTAGAGATGGTAGACCATTTTACATATATAGGATCAGTGGTAAATAGCAAATTATCCCTAGATCAGGAAATCAACATCCGTATTGGTAAGGCAGCAACAACAACGAACAGGTTAAGAAAAAGAGTGTGGGAGAACAGGAAGCTTACTGCCAAAACAAAAGTCCTTGTCTATCAAGCCTGTGTCCTTAGTACTCTTCTTTATGGCAGTGAAACCTGGACAACTTATTCACACCAAGAAAAACGTTTAAACAGCTTTCATATGCGGTGTCTCCGAAGAATTCTTGGTATTAAGTGGCAAGACAAAATCACAAATACTGAAGTATTGGAAAGATCAGGTTGTGTTTATTCCATGCTCAGTCTTCGTAGACTTAGATGGATAGGACATGTTAGGAGGATGGATAATGGTAGAATACCAAAGGACATCATTTTTGGTGAATTACAGATGGGTAAGAGATCTCAGGGTCCGCCTCTACTACGATACAAAGATGTGTGTAAGCGGGACATGATTGATACAGGCATTGATAATGCACATTGGGAGCAAGTCGCCGCTGAACGTGTTGCATGGAGGGCAAACATCAGAAATGGAATAAAGACAAAGGAGAAAATGATTGCAGATAAGTGACACACCGAGGGTGTGAGACGTAAGATGGTGCATGATGGTGGAAATGACCACATGTTCACATGCACCCACTGTGAACGGACATTTACAGCGCAAATTGGCCTTATCAGTCACATGCGCTACCGATATGTAAAAGTTATTATGCCTTTTTAAAGCACAAACTATCGTCTGTCAAGACGGCAAGGTGTAAGTATAGTATAGTATAGTATAGTATAGTATAGTATAGTATAGTATAGTATAGTATAGTATAGTATTTCTACTACATTTGCAGCTGACCCAGTTAATCCAGGAGGTGGCAGTCATGTCCGCGAGATTACAACAATTAGGTAACTCTCACATCTTCTATACAATTACATCTGGTTGTTGTTGTTGTTGTTGTTGTTGTTGTTGTCGGTATTGTTGCTGATGTTGTTGTTGTTATTGTCGTTGTGGTTTTCATTGTTGCTGCTGCTGCTGCTGCTGCTGCTGCTGCTGTTTAAAACCAGACACTGGCGACCATGACTCTCCACTTATCTCTGTCTTCATGTGAGTACGTTAATGGCGCTTGAGTTTTGTTGTTTTGTTGCACAGTTGTGTTGGCTTACACTCTTGTGAGAGGACAAACGGGAACATACTGTAACAACTTGATAGATAAATGAGCAAAGATCTAGAGGAAGACAGGGAGGGAAGATACCAGACAGCCTTTCTCATGGCATGAACAAATGTTCGATGACTGCAATCGAAGTTAATTTGGCGAGCTCAATACTGACCATATCCTTATCTGCTGGGCTGTACAGATTGTAGATTCTTATTTTCACGTCCTTTATCATTATATCAACACCTATAATTTCCGTTTGGTTGTCAGAGATCACAGATACCTCGCTGCAAGGTATTGTATTTCGTGTAAGTATTAGAACTCCTCCTTTGTGTCCTTCGCGGTCGAAACGTGTGGCCTGATATCCTCTGACTGAGAATTTGTGATTGGCGTTGAGGTGTGTCTCTTGAATGCATGCCACATCTATTCTATCTTTATGGAGATGCTGTGTTAGGGAGTCTTTCTTCTTGTAAACTCCTTCGGCATTCCACTGTAGTATGTTGAGTGTCCGTGGTATTTGGTCAATAGCTCTTAACCTACTCCTCTGTGCCTTGACTCCACAGCACAGGGGAAGGTGACCACCAGTAGTCATGGGTGGACCCCCTCGAGGCAGGGGGCCCGGCACTATCACCGCCTGATGGGACTTCACGGGATTAGCACCATAACGATTAATTTTGATTTGTGACATCATGAATTAAGTTACGTTGCACTGCTTTGTCAAGCCTGTGGCTCAGTACATCCGATTTCGACAAGCATGTATTCGGGGTGCTTTCCCTAGCCTTTGACTGTCCCCAGTCAACCTACAAGGCAGCAGGTTTGTGTGTCTCTTCGTCTGGTCCCTCTCCCTTGACCTGTCCGACATGGGTGGCCCTACCAGTAGCTGTGCTACCGTCGGCATAGCTCTTGGGGTCATTGGGACGCACAAGCCCCTCTACCTCGTCACAGTGGACACACAGCAGAGGGGATACTGACCATATAATCCTCCATGTAGAGGTCAGCGAGCTAAATACTGACTACCTAATCCCCCATGTAGAGGTCAGCGAGCTAAATACTGACCACCTAATCCTTAATGTAGAGGTCAGCGAGCTAAATACTGACCACCTAATCCTCCATGTGGAGGTCAGTGAACTAAATACTGACCACCTAATCCTCCATGTAGAGGTCAGCGAGCTAAATACTGACCACCTAATCATCCATGTAGAGGTCAGCGAGCTAAATACTGACCACCTAATCCCCCATGTAGAGGTCAGCGAGCTAAATACTGACCACCTAATCCTCCATGTAGAGGTCAGTGAACTAAATACTGACCACCTAATCCTCCATTTAGAAGTCGGCGTGGTAGCCAGGCTTAATGCGCTTGCACTTAACCTTCCGGTGTTTTGACGGCAGGGTACTGGGTTCATTTTCTTTGCCGGTCAGTTGGAATTCAACGTTGAATTCCCGTTCAGAAAGCAATGGCAAACTGAACATTAACTTGCCTAGTAAATGAACCTGGGGTTTGGGCTTGAATGCAACGTCCTGCAAAGGACAACGCACATACTTCCGCACACTCAGGTCACACATGTGATGATCCCAGCACTTCACATACCTGTTTACACTCAGGTCACACATGTGATGGTCCCAGCATTTCACATACATGCTTGCACTCAGGCCACACATGTGATGGTCCCAGCACTTCACATACCTGCTTGCAATCAGGCCACATATGTGATGGTCCCAGCACTTCACATGTTTGCTTGCACTCAGGCCACACATGTGATGGTCCAAGCATTTCACATACCTCCGTGCACTCAGGTCACACACGTGATGGTCTCAGCACTTCACATACCTCCGTGCACTCATTCCACACATGTGATGGTCCTAGCACTTCACATACCTCCGTCCACTCAGGCCACACTTGTGTTTGTCCCAGCACTTCACATACCTCCGTGCACTCGGGCCACACATTTGATGGTCCCAGCACTTCACATACCTCCGTGCACTCAGGCCACACATGTGATCGTCCCAGCACTTCACATACCCACAGCAGCTTCCTGGTACGGAACTTTTTGTGTATGGACAAATATCATCACGTGACAGAATATAATCATGGCGTTGACACATGCGAGCTCAGGGAAGGATACATTCTGTTGGACATCTGGAAATGTGGAGAAGTGGGATCACTCATGCCCAATGGCAAGACATTTAATGTTGATAATAATAACCAGCAATGCTATTGTTCAGCAGTGTCGTTTTCTACATGCGATCGTTATGGGGAGAGAATTAGTGGTAATTCATTGATAGAACTGAAATCTTCAAGAACCAGCTGTGAATTTAATGCTCAATTATGGATCACAGAAGAGGACCTAGCAAACAGTATAAGACAAAAAATACAATATAGAACTCTAATGGTGGTGAGAACTTTAATGCAGACAACGGGATATTCACAGCTCCAGTTGATGGACTCTGTGTGACAGCTATTTCATTATGTCTCATCAAGAACGTGGAACTGAATGGGGATGTCAAACACACGCAATGTATGTACCAATCTTCAAGTAGCCAAGTGTGTGAGTGTTCAGCTGCGAGGAAACACACAACCGCTTGAGGCGTGGCTGTTGTTGCCATGAATGCTGGTGGTGTGCTGTATTCATGGGTCAACTTTATAGAGAAGAATAGTTATCAGAGAAAATTGTTCTCTTTCCTGTTGTTTTTTTTTATTGCCATGAGTGATATGTCACACAATGTTCAGACAAGCTGAAAAATATCTATTGCCACTCGACATGTTGTTTGTAAGGAAAATCCAAAGAATGTCATGCGTTAGCAGAAAACCCAATGACCAAGTTCTACAAGAAACAAATGATAACCATAAACTGATTAGAGAAATTATAAATTGACAGTCAACATTTGTTGGGCATGTTATAAGAAGCGATAAACTAGAGAACTTGGTGACAACTAGCAATATTGAGGGGGAAAGAAGATGGGGAAGGCAGAGAAGTAAATATCTGGATGGCTTGGTCACGTGGCATGGTCGACACAAGAACACAGTGTTTATCCACGACTTTGGTGATCACGTAAGATGGCGAAACATGACCGCCCATGCTTATCCACTTGGCACATGATGATATTTTAATATCGAATACACAGACACACACACACACACACACATCACACACACACACACACACACACACACACACACACACACACACACACACACACACACACAAACACACACAAAAACAGAACACACAAACAGAATACAGACACACGAAAAAATCATTATGGACAGAAATGAATAATATGGAGGACATGGAGGGAGCTGTAGGAGACAGTAAAATACCAGACGGCCTGGTATGGGTAGTTTTATGGCCTGTGCTCCAATGGAGGATAAAGGGTAGAAGATATAGTTGTGTCAACATGCTCTGTTATATACCTGGAACATAATGTAACAACTGGATAGATGAATGGATAAAGTTGTTTCAATATGCTCTTATATACACGGAACCATGTGGAGACGGTTGTGACAAGGTCTCAAAAGGGACTCAATGCACTTAAAACGATGGCTACAATGGACACAGAGCAGAGAATTCTTTTCACACTATACCAGCACTTGGTCCTCTCAGTGATTGATTATGGACTAGGACTGCTCACTGTCTCAAAGAATCAGCTGGTGAAATTAGAGCGCATACAGAACGAAGCTATGCGAGTCATTCTGGGATGCACGAGAGACACCCCACTTGTGTGTATGCGTTACATCCTCAGTTTGCCGACTGTTGCAGGTAGGCTCAAAGTGATGCAGGTGAAGGTATACCTCAGAATAGCTGCAGATCAACCGTTGCATGAGGCGCTGGACGCCGTTAAGGGTCAGTGACTGATAAGAGGGAAATCATGGATGGCTCAGGCGGAGGATACGATCATACAGGTGTGCCCCTTGGAGAACATTAGGAGAGGAGAGGAGAGGGTCAGAGTGCCAGCGGAGCAGTCAGACTTGTGCAGAGTTATAATCACATTGAGCCGGGAGTGCAGGGAGTGGCCAGCAGGGGTCACGGAAGTGGGAATCCAGCAACTAATTCAGGATAATGCTCGCTCGGGTGATGTGATTATTTACACAAATGGGTCGGTGTTGAGAGGTAGAAGAAGTGCCTGGGGGTTCTTAGCAAAAGCTAATGGTCGACGTTTGGTGCAGGAGAGCCTGGCATATGATACCACAACATCTAGCTTAAGAATGGAGGTGGAGGCGGTCAGTGCAGCTTTCCGCTGGATGGAGAATACGATACACACACACATCGTGATTGTAACTGACTCATAAAGCATGCTGAGTAGGGTGAGGACAGGCAGGCTTCGTGCAGAGTGGCTAGCGTCGCTTCGGAAGTCACGGGTGACAAGCATCGTCTGGATCTTTTCTCCGGGGCATGCTGATGTGCTGGGAAATGAACAGGCCGACATATTGGCTGGCTGGGCAAATCTTGGTGGAGTATTGATGCATGACAAAGCAGACGTGGTTACGGCCTTGTGGGAGCACGTGTACACCTCGGAGGAGCAAATGGATCACCATGGTCTGGCAAGAATGCGACAGCGAGGGGTGACGAGGGGATCTGGCCGACGATCGACGCTCAGAGGAAAGGCTAGACGGACATATAATCAGAGTGCTACTGGTACTATTAGTGTTGGAACTCTTCGCTGGCTGTTGAGGATGAGGACGGAGCGCTTACGGGAATGCCCCGAATGCTGTGATGTCGGTTCCTAGATCAATCAATCAATCAATACCTGGAACATAATGTAACAACTGGATAGATGAATGGATAAAGTTGCTTCAACATGCTCTCTTGTATACCTTGAACATAATGTAACATTTGGATAGACGAATGGATAACATGGTAACGGAAGTTAGAGTGACATTTTCTTGACAGTCTTTCATCTGCCACTGCCATTTACTGCCAATATAGTACCTTGCCTTTGAGCCTGAAGAATTAAGGCCGTCTGGCTAGTGCAGTCTCCGTGAACTGTGCAGGTTAGGGTTTTCTTTATTTCCGCCATGGAATACATTATGTCAGTCATTGATACATTCTCTTGGACATTGTGAAGTGTGCAGAAGTATTTTCACACATGTCACTTGGCAAGACATTTGATGGTTACACTGATGATGATAGTTAGCCTTAGTATAGTGTGGCATTGTAGTTTTGTTTTTAACAAGAGAATGAAATGGAGAGAAATCTTGCGTTGATTCTTTTACAGAAGTGAAATCTCCTGGAACTAGATGTGGATTTACTGCTGGAAAGACGTTTACAGGAGACCTTGCCGTCAACACTATAATAAGTCAGTACAAGCTAATAACGTTCAATGTTGGCGAGAACTTTAATGCAGACAGAGGGATATTCACAGCTCCAGTTGATGGACTCTATGTGGCAGCTATTTCATTATATCTCTCAGAGAACGATAATCTGCGTGTTGATGTCCAATACAAGCAAAGCCTGGATCAAGAGTCAAGTACTTTCGTGTGTGTGAGTTCAGCTGCGACGAAACAAACTACCGGTTGTGGTGTGGGTGTTGTTAACATGAAAGCTGGTGAAGTGTTGTATTCATGTGTTTACCACATTGAAATGAATAATTATGCCAAATGGGTTTACTTTTCGTGTTTTCTATTGGGGTGAGTTCTATGACATGGAAGCCGCGTTAACCTAATGGCTAGACACTGGCCTGTCTCACTGATGGTCAGGGTTTTGAAATGTAGGAGGGCGGATTGGAATTGTTAAACTTGACCTGGGCTCACAGGTGGACCCAGCCCAAAATGGCTACAGGAAATATCTTGGGAAGTAAAGGCGGCCGGCGTGACACTGACCACATCAGCCCCGAGTGTGGTCTGGTCTATACAAACATGTGTCTGGTCTATACAAACATGTGTCTGGTCTATACAAATATGTGTCTGGTCTATACAAACATGTGTCTGGTCTATACAAACATGTGTATGGTCTATACAAACATGTGTCTGTTCTATACAAACATGTGTCTGGTCTATACAAACATGCGTCTGGTCTATACAAACATGTGTCTGGTCTACACAAACATGTGTCTCGTCTACACAAACATGTGTCTGGTCTACACAAACATGTGTCTGGTCTACACAAACATTTGTCTGGTCTACACAAACATGTGTCCAGCAACGCTATGTGCCTTAAGTGTGGTCTTTACAAACATGTGTCCAAGAAAGTTTATACGGCATAGTAAAGTGAGCCAGTAAAGATCTTGTTTATATGGCATAGTAACGTGAGCAAGGAAAGGCGTCTTGAACACACCTTTAGACGTATTGGGCACGTGGTTCTAGACCCATATTGTTATAGGACAATCAACATTCGGGCAGTGATGTGGTTCTAGACCCATATAGTTATAGGACAATCAACACTCGGTCAGTGATGTGGTTCTAGACCCATATTGTTATAAGACAATGGACACTCGGGCAGTGGTGTGGTTCTAGACCCATATTGTTATAGGACAATCGACACTCGGGCAGTGATGTGGTTCTAGACCCATATTGTTATAGGACAATCAACATTCGGGCAGTGATGTGGTTCTAGACCCATATAGTTATAGGACAATCAACACTCGGTCAGTGATGTAGTTCTAGACCCATATTGTTATAAGACAATGGACACTCGGGCAGTGGTGTGGTTCTAGACCCATATTGTTATAGGACAATCGATACTCGGGCAGTGATGTGGTTCTAGACCCATATTGTTATAGGACAATCGACACTCGGGCAGTGATGTGGTTCTAGACCCATATTGTTATAGGACAATCGATACTCGGGCAGTGATGTGGTTCTAGACCCATATTGTTATAGGACAATCGACACTCGGGCAGTGATGTGGTTCTAGACCCATATTGTTATAGGACAGTCGACACTCGGACAGTGATGTGGTTCTAGACCCATATTGTTATAGGACAATCGACACTCGGGCAGTGATGTGGTTCTGGAACCATATTGTTATAGGACAGTCGACACTCGGGCAGTGATGTGGTTCTAGACCCATATTGTTGTAGGACAGTCGACACTCGGGCAGTGATCTGGTTCTAGACCCATATTGTTATAGGACAGTCGACACTCGGCCAGTGATGAGGTTCTAGACCCATATTGTTATAGGACAGTCGACACTCGGGCAGTGATGTGGTTCTAGACCCATATTGTTATAGGACAATCGACACTCGGGCAGTGATGTGGTTCTAGACCCATATTGTTATAGGACAGTCGACACTCGGGCAGTGATGTTGTTCTAGACCCATTTTGTTATAGGACAGTCGACACTCGGGCACTGATGTGGTTCTAGACTCATATTATTATAGGACAGTCGACACTCGGGCAGTGATGTGGTTCTAGACCCATATTGTTATAGGACAGTCGACACTCGGGCAGTGATGTGGTTCTAGACCCATATTGTTATAGGACAGTCGACACTCGGGCACTGATTTTGTTCTAGACCCATATTGTTATAGCACAGTCGACACTCGGACAGTGATGTTTTTCTAGACCCATTTTGTTATAGGACAGTCGACACTCGGGCACTGATGTGGTTCTAGACCCATATTGTTATAGGACAGTCGACACTCGGGCAGTGATGTGGTTCTAGACCCATATTGTTATAGGACAGTCGACACTCGGGCAGTGATGTGGTTCTAGACCCATATTGTTATAGGACAGTCGACACTCGGGCACTGATTTTGTTCTAGACCCATATTGTTTTAGGACAATCGACACTCGGGCAGTGATGTGGTTCTAGACCCATATTGTTATCAGACAATCGACACTCGGTCAGTGATGTGGTTCTAGACCCATATTGTTATAGGACAATCGACACTCGGGCATTGATGTGGTTCTAAACCCATATTGTTATAGGACAATCGACACTCAGGCAGTGATGTGTTTCTAGACCCATATTGTTAAAGGACAATCGACACTCGGGCAGTGATGTGGTTCTAGACCCATATTGTTATAGTACAATCGACACTCGGACAGTGATGTGGTTCAAGACACATATTGTTATAGGACAATCGACACTCGGGCAGTGATGTGGTTCTAGACCCATATTGTTATAGGACAATCGTCACTCGGGCAGTTATGTGGTTCTAGACCCATATTGTTATAGGACAATCGACACCCGGGCAGTGATGTGGTTCTGGAACCATATTGTTATAGGACAGTCGACACTCGGGCAGTGATGTGGTTCTAGACCCATATTGTTGTAGGACAGTCGACACTCGGGCGGTGATGTTGTTCTAGACCCATATTGTTATAGGACAGTCGACACTCGGGCAGTGATGACGTCAATATCTCCCGACAGCCTTCACTTCCCAAGACATTTTCTGGTACCAGTTTTAGGCCGGGTTGATCTGGAAGCCGAGGTCAAGGTTAAAGACTAGATTATGTGCGAATTAGAACCCATGACCTCTGCGTGTCTAGAGGCTCCGCTACCGCAGTACACGTGATGTACCATGTCGTTCTACATTTCGAATAAGCTGCTGGCCTTTGCGTGAATTTGATGTACATATTGATTGAATAATTGTTTTGAAGTACATAGGTTCTTTGATAAGGAAAATTGCATACCGCTCAGTTCCATGATTTCATGTAGGGAATTAATCAATTTCTTAACCTCATATTTTATATTTAGATACTGATACATTCCATAATTTCAGTTTGTCTATCATCTTCATCACCCCCATGTGCCCTGCCAACTGGCATATACGAACATATCTCTTCGCAGATCTCTCTGTTCTTGGTGTTCTGAATCAACTCTGGTGATGATATTTCTCCATACCCCCATCTCAATCCATCCAGCATCATTTCTCTTGGTCTGCATTTGCCTCTTTTCCTACTAATCTTTCCTGTTGTCACGGTGTTCTCCAATGCCGCTCTTCTCATTACATGCCCAAAGAATGCTGTTTGCTTCTTTCATTTACATTTATATATAACATTCCAACACTCTTTTTTTTCATACATTCAATGATAGTGATTTAATGTACTGTATAGATCATACAGAAGAGAAATCCTAACAATGTTTCAAGATGCGAACAAGGAAGGACACAAGCTCATAAACAGCATCATGTCTGGGAAACTGAAATACTTTGACCATGTTAAACCTGACAGTGGTTTAGAGAGAACAGTCAGAGACTCATACTTCCTGGGAGAAGAGACAGTGGTTTAGAGAGAACAGTCAGAGACTCATACTTCCTGGGAGAAGAGACAGTGGTTTAGAGAGAACAGTCAGAGACTCATACTTCCTGGGAGAAGAGGCAGGGGTCTATTTCTACGCCGTGGACATAAGATATTAAGGACATCAGGGGTATGAAATTGTACGTGACTGGGACATAATGATTGATGGAATGAATCGTATGTTTTGCAAAGGAAATCCTAAATAATGGTAATATGAACAACTAATCGTTTCCATGAATTTATATTTTCTTGTGATCACTTCTTTAACTTCATGTTGTCTTTGATTTAATGCTGTGTATGTGGAGAACTAATCAATTTCAATATTTCATGTTGTCTATGTTGTAAACGTATTTAGTTTTGTGTTTTCATATTGTCTGTATGAAGAACTAAATGTCATTATGTCACGTTGTCTATAACGGAGAACGTATCGGTCCCATGGCGTCGTGTTGACTATGTGCAGAGCATGATCAGCTCTATGATATCACCTTGTCTATGTGAATAACGTAGTTGGTTCCATGATGTCATGTTGTCTGTTTCATGATTTCATGTCTGTTACACTAATCCATGTTTTCTATGACAAGAAGTCATCAACTTTATTACTCCGTATTGTCTGTGTGAAGAACTGATTAATTTTATTATGCCACGTTGTCTATTTAAAGAACTGATCAATTCTATGAGTCCATGTTGTATATGAGACACACTCATCATGTTAATGGTTCTGTGTTGTCTATGTGAAGAAATTGATCAGATCCATGTGTTCTACAGAATGTGTCGTAACCTGTTTCTGACCTTGCATCTATCATAGTGCAATATGTTTCTTTGTAGTTTCCTCAGTCAACAGCCTGTCTGTTGTAGTTTCCTCAGTCAACAACCTGTCTGCTGTAGTTTCCTCAGTCAACAACCTGTCTGCTGTAGTTTCCTCAGTCAACAACCTGTCTGCTGTAGTTTCCTCAGTCAACAACCTGTCTGCTGTAGTTTCCTCAGTCAACAACCTGTCTGCTGTAGTTTCCCCAGTCAACAACCTGTCTGCTGTAGTTTCCTCAGTCAACAACCTGTCTGCTGTAGTTTCCTCAGTCAACAACCTGTCTGCTGTAGTTTCCTCAGTCAACAACCTGTCTGCTGTAGTTTCCTCAGTCAACAACCTGTCTGCTGTAGTTTCCTCAGTCAACAACCTGTCTGCTGTAGTTTCCTCAGTCAACAACCTGTCTGCTGTAGTTTCCTCAGTCAACAACCTGTCTGCTGTAGTTTCCTCAGTCAACAACCTGTCTGCTGTAGTTTCCTCAGTCAACAACCTGTCTGCTGTAGTTTCCCCAGTCAACAACCTGTCTGCTGTAGTTTCCTCAGTCAGCGACATGTCTGCTGTAGTTTCCCCAGTCAACAACCTGTCTGCTGTAGTTTCCCCAGTCAACAACCTGTCTGCTGTAGTTTCCTCAGTCAACAACTTACCAGCTGTAAATTCTTCAGTCAACAACCTGTTTCCTCAGTCAACAGCCTCTCTGCTGTAGTTTATACCACATCTACCTCGGATTTAATCCAACATTTGTATTGTCCTTTTAGCAGTGACATCGTGTGTGTGTGTGTGTGTGTGTGTGTGTGTGTGTGTGTGTGTGTGTGTGTGTGTGTGTGTGTGTGTGTGTGTTGTTGTTGTTTTTCCACCATCCTTTACATTCAAAAAGATTACCCTACCCCATCTCCGTTTTCCATGCGTGTTGATGCATATTATTCTGTTGTTGTCTTATAATAGTTTCATAAGTTGTGTATGAATGCAATAATGTATGAGAAAGGAGAGATAAGAAAGGCAGAATGTCAGACGGGCCTGCCAGCCCAATTTTTAACCCTTTGAAAATAAAGTTTGTTTGTTCATTCGTACTATCGTTCCATTTCCCTTACCCATGGACTTTAGACATACAGAGATTTCATAATACAACCTCCGTTTCCTTATCCTTGGACTTTAGATTCATAAATATTCCCTCATTACAATGCCAGATCCCTTATCCTTGGTTTTCTAACTCTGAGATTTAACTCACCCCCCCCCCCCCCCCACCCCTCCTCTCGGCCCTCAGTTATTGAAAACCCTAGGCTGATCTGGCCGGCCTAGAAGACAGACATGAGTCAATACACTGAATCCCTGAAGTGTTACGAACTGTGCCATAAGAACTATCATTAACTGTTTCTGTTCTGATTCATCGACCAGTATCGCAGACATCCCATTTTAATGTTACAATTGTTGTGATCCGTCTGTGTATGCATGAGCCCAGGTACTGTTTGAGTATCTTTTATTTCTTGCACTTTGTGTTACTTTTCCTGCAACACCCTCTATCCCTCCATCTTATGGAAGAGTCGATGACTCCAGGCGGAGGGCGTGTGTGAAGCCTGTAAGAACTTGCCTGTTACCTGGTTTTAAGATGTTATCTTTAGTAATAATGAAATTATGGTTGGCTGTTCAATAACATTGTGTGTGTGAAATAATATACAAATATTGTGCATTAACCGTGTAACTGAAGATGTTGAATCACTTTTTGTTATATGTATAATGTTGATGAGACTCCTATGGAGGATAAGTCGCAAACACACGTAGTGACTATTGAAGCTTCCAAAGAAGTTAAATCACAAATATACATATCGAAGATTGAAGCTGTAACAGACGTTACAATACAAATCTACAAAGTGATGACTGGGGCTTCTATAGAATGAAAATTACAAACATACATGGTGGTGATTGAGGCTTGAAAAAAACAAACATATAAATTACAAACATACATAGCGATTGTTTAGAATTCTATATAAGCTAAATTCATCGTCGTAAAGTGCCTTGCTGACTGGCATGGACGATCATTAATCTCCACATCTGCGATCTCCAACAGGATTCATCAATTCGTGTGTGGACACATGTCCGTGCCATGAAAACAGACTGTAAAATATCTTCTCTCAGTGTCTTCATGTGTTTCTCTTTCCAAACATCTTTCCAGTTGTCATAACATGTTCCGTTTTTTTTTTTTTTATACTTCTTCTCATATTGTGGACAAAAACTTGGCCACTGCCTCTGTCTGATGTTTGTGAAAGGTTGTCGTGGTGTCTGCCATGACCTTGATTCTATCATTTAATAGTCAAGTCATAACTCAGGTTAGATGTTAGAGGTTGTGACAGTGTTCAGCAAGTGAACACTGGAATGTGAAAAGTGGATACTTTTCACACAACGTGAAAAACGTTGGGGTCTCACTTGCCAAGTGACAGGAAGTGGGGTCCAGACAATGCAGTCTATGATTGGTTTCGTGCAGTGCGGACCATGTCAAGTTCTGGAGTAATGGCCAATACTGCGCCACTGTTTTAGAAAACGTGGTGTAGAAGTATTGTCGAATATCTGAGTTGCATATTGGTGATGTCAGCTCTAGTCTGTGTAGAATAACATACACCTAAAACTACAACTGGCGTTTGAGTCGACTACTGGTTGAGTTCACTCCTGTTCAAATTTATTGCTATGATGGTGTGTGGCATTCGCAGTGAGTACAGTAAAGCGAGGAGGATAATAGAATAACTATCAGCTAAGTTATATGCTGAGAAAATGACCTTGGTGCGGACTGGGACAGAGAGAAGAATTAGTCATATCCCTTGTTGGACATGAGCAGCAAGAAAGAAGAAGAATGTTACAAAAGCCGCCAGTAAATCGGTCAACCCATAGCTTAGTTGCATCCTGGCAAATGGGGGAATTCATCCAAACGATCCTGGAGACCACATGGTAGGACTTTATGCATGTAACAGTCGTAAATTTAAAGTTGGAAGTCGACAAATGGTGATTTGATGAACAGAGCAGTTACTAACGGACATTTTAAGTTCACACACGGTGAATCTATGAAGGTAATCATCACCTACTCAAACGCTGAAAGCATACAGTGTAAGGTTGTAAATATCGAACTTACATAATGGACTGTAATATCAAATAAATTTGTTAAAATATACAGCGCCGTCAGTGAATTTAACAAAGAAAAGACTACGAGTCTTATTCCTACGCATGAAAACCAGCCATCTTCCATGGTATCAACCCAGAGCTACAACCGCGCGCTGACAAACTTTAATGAAAAAACATTGTCATATTGGACAGACAAAGTATAAGCAAATACGTCATACGAGTTGTGCGAATCAAATATATATATATATATAAAAGGCAATGTGTATCCGGATGTATTTGATTCGTTCGAGAACGGTCCATCCGATTGAGATGAAATTTTCTACATGTTTTCTTTTCATTCCCGTGCAGCCAACTGTCATAGTTTGTTAGTGTACAAACAGCTATTTACTTACTAAAATTTAATATTTTAATTTACATTATCATTTATATATAGCGAGGGGATTTAACTCAAGAAAAGTTATTTCAAGTGGCATAACTTTTAATAGCACTGCTATATATTTTATATACAGATTGTTGCATTGTTTTCAAAGGTGTATACACTCTTTGTCTACAGTTATTTACAGGCATATGAGTTATAATAAATAATGATATAATCTTTAAGGCATTTTCAAAGTTTTCATGAAAATAATGCATCTATTTAAATAGTGAAAATTGTTTAACTCATCTTTTTATGTTTAAAGAAGTTATCTACAGTCATGTAGGTGATTAAAACCAGTTTTCATTAAACATAATGGATGGTGTGTGGAAGGACATTCTTAAGTTAATATTTTTTTGTTATATGAATTTAATTAGACGCTCCCCGCGAGGAGCTGGGCGAAGCCGCCCCGGGTCAGATAGATAGACAGACAGACAGACAGATAGTCGGGAACGGGAGCTTATATGACTACTTATATGAATTAAATGAGATGCTCCCCACAAGAGGCTGGGCGAAGCCGGGCTGGGTCAGACAGACAGACAGACAGACAGACAGACAGACAGGCAGACAGAAAGTCGGGAACGGAAGCTTATATGACTACATATACGAATTAAATGAGATGCTCCCCACCAGGGCCTGGGCGGTGTCGGGCCGGGTCTGACAGACAGACAGACAGATAGACAGACAGATAGTCGGGAACGGGAGCTTATATGACTAATTATATTAATTAAATGAGATGCTCCCCACCAGGAACTGGGTGAAGACGGGCCGGGTCAGACAGACAGACAGGCAGATAGACAGACAGACAGACAGATAGTCGGGAACGGGAACGGGAGCTTATATGACTACTTATATGAATTAAATGAGATGCTCCCCACCAGGAGCTGGGCGAAGCCGGGCCGGGTCAGACAGAGAGACAGACATACAGACAGACAGCACAGATAGATAGATAGATAGATAGATAGATAGATAGATAGATAGATAGATAGATAGATAGATAGATAGATAGATAGATAGATAGATAGATAGATAGATAGATAGATCCCGCCAGGGACTGGGCGAAGCCGGGCCGGGTCAGCTAGCGTTTAATAAATTACAGCAGAAAATCTGATCCGTCCTAATTTACAAATAATTCATACACTCTTGTGAACGTAACAAACATGTGTGAAAACTTTGCTAAAGACATGAAAATTTGAGTCAGAAATTGTGAAATAGTCAGAAGATACAACGAAAATGATTTTGAGGATACAGCGAAGTAATAATGAGAGAGATCAAAGAGAAGCCAGGAATATTAATCGGAGGATATAATGTAAACAATATACGCTATGCAGATGACACAGTATTGGTGGCGGATAATGCAACAGACCTACAACAATTACTGGACATTGTAGTATCAGAGAGTGCACAGAAAGGACTCTCCTTGAATATCAAGAAAACAGTAACAATGGTGATATCAAAGAAAATGGGGACACCAAAATGTGACATAGAAATAGAAGGGAAATTCTCAACCAAGTGGATAATTTTAAATACCGAGGGACATTTATAACATCAGATGGAAGACGTACAACAGAGATTAAGAGCAGAATAGGGCAGGCAAAAGCCGCATTTCAGAAAATAAAGAGTATCTTATGCAATAAGTCGATATCATTGAGTGTAAGAGAGTGCTAAAATGCTATATAGAACCAGCTTTGCTGTATGGCATTGAATCTTGGAATGTAAATGACCAAATTAGGAAGAACTTAGAAGCAACAGAGATGTGGTTTTTAAGACGAATGTTGCGAATTTCTTGGACTGCCAGAGAAATTAACAACGATTGCCTGAAAGAGGCTAATGTAACTAGAACACTATATACAACAATAAGAAAGAGACAAACAGCTTTCTTTGGTCATGTGATGAGAAGAGAGGCATTGGAGAACATCGTGACAACTGGAGAGATCGATGGGGAGAGAGGCAGAGGCAGACCAAGAGTAATGATGCTGGTCGGATTGAGACGGTGGCATGGAGGAATATCATCAGCAGAGTTGATCCAGAACACCAAAGACCGAGACCTGTGGAGATCCATAAACGCCTTTGCCAGTCGGCACGGCACTTGATGATGATGACTTTCATTCCGGCCGTTAAAACTGGGTCACGGAGCCCAAGATTGACAGACTGATTATTTTAACACAAGCGTATACAGATCACAGCATGGACACAGGTCGCAACACTTCTCACTTAACAGTTACCTACAGTTAATGGAGGATTTGATTTCATCATTTTAGACAATAAAAATGTTTTCAACAGTAGCAACTGTGTATGAATAGAACAAGAATTGTGAATTATATTACAGACAGGTTACAAATTTGTTATATCAGAGATGTGTATTTAACAACCAGGACGATGTAATTAGAACTGAACATTTGGTTATTAAGATCATATGGAATAGTAAACTAACTGTGATAAATAATTAGATAGTCGATTACTACATTGCGGTTGTGTGTAATCAGTAATGATGTTTACATTTTGCGTCTTAGTGGTTAGTGAAACAAGTGTTAACGCTTGTGTTAGACTATCATAGTTGGATTAATGGAAATTAGACTTGTGTGTGTAGTGATCATTAACAAACTGATACGTTAATAATTAACAGTTAAAACGAAGGTAACAAATTAGGAGAATATATTAAATAGTGCAAATGTACAAATCAGTTGCTGATGCTGATATTCTGAAATCTTCTACTATTCTAGAATAGAACTTACGATTATATTAATGCATTGAGAGTTAGCACCAGTCTACCGTGTTACTTTATGAGTTTAGATTATTTTATATGTAATTATGGTACTAGTTAGAAAAGATTATAAATTAGTGGAATAATGGATTATATTATTATTTAAGTCTGTTAGATTGGACAGAGAAATTGAAATCAGATGTCAAAACGCTAGTGCTCTTACACATCAACTATCACCCTTACTGAAACATCCAAACATATCCATGTCCGCAAAACGACAGATAATAAACAGCATATTTACACTAACCCTATGCTACCAATATCAAATCTGGACTTTGTCCAAATAATACCGTCGCAAAATCAATACCTGCGAAATGAGATGCCTGAGGAGAGCTGCCAACTTAACAATCCGAGACCGAGTAAGAAATGCTATTATCAGACAGACTGTGGGATCAACACCTTGTGCCACATTTATTGAAAGACAGAAGATCAAGTGGTTTGGCCATGTCGTTAGAATGCAACATCAGCAACTACCATCACTGGCCTTACATCAAAGATCATCTGCGACGAGACCACGAGGACGTCCAAGAAGAAAATGGATTGACGACATCAGAGACATTGTACAACCACACAGAATGACACTATCCAGTGCCGCCCATCGGGCGCTGGAACGCAAATTATTCCTCCCCACAACGCTTGATTGCAGAAGTGGAAGATGATGATGATGATGATGATGATGATGATGATGATGATGATGATGATGAAGGAATTTATACTAACATTAACATTATTACGTTATTGATTGATTGATTGATTGATCTAGGAACCGACATCACAGCATTCGGGACATTCCCATAAGCGCTCCGTCTCCATCCTCAGCAGCCAGCGAAGAGTTCCAACACTAATAGTTCCAGTAGCAATCTGATTATATGTCCGTCTCGCCTTTCCTCCGAGCGCCGAGCGTCGGCCAGAGCCCCTCGTCACACCTCGTTGTCTCATTCTTACCAGACCATGGTGCTCCATCTGCTCCTCCGAGCATATTACGTTATGTGGTTATATTAACTAATTTTGCGGAAGTTATAAAATGCACTAACAGTTAATGGTGAATTTCATTAATTTCGCATGATTGAGTTTTGTTTACAGCGGGAGAAATGCATTGCCGGCATATGTTGTGGGTAATCATTGTGTGGCGACGATAGCGTTTCTCAGAATATGTTTCACATCATGTAGAGCAGCTTTCCCACATATGCCATGGGTAATTGTTATGTGGCGGGGGACTTGCTATGCTGGGTGTCTGTCACGAAATAGACGCCATTTGATTCAGCCTTGTGGTATAAAATATTCGGCCTTGTTGCATGAAGGTATACAATCAGACCGGGCGATATAAGGCAAACAACCCTACTATTACCCGACCCAGTTCTCTGGAAAAGTATCGCCCTTTAGCTGACGTTTAAGATGATTCTAAACATCTAGGCCGGGTGAACATGATTCACAGGCTGGCAGCGCACGGTTGGCGCATGCGCAGTTGATTAGGCCGGACGGACAAAGACGGCAGTTGTTGGCGGTCAGTGCTTGTGAACAGACGCTTTTTTCGCACAGTGTGTTTTCATTATGGAGAGCTGGGGCGACCGATGTCTCAAGGTTGTTGAAGAAACCCGACGTCCCGTCCTGCTGAATTACAGCTGCTTCTTTATGACACAGTGTTCAGCCATCTTAAGGTTCTACCTTCTTGATTGAAGCCTTATCAGTTGGTGACGGGTCCAGCGATTGGGACCAGGCAAGTGCGAGTAGCGGACCAAGAACTCCAATATGAATCCTACAGTGTACTTGTCACAAGAGTTTACTACACTGGAGGTCGAGTCCTGCTAACCCTTCCCTTGGCCATCGTCATTACAAAGTATATTCACTATGTCCACGCTATCTGCTGACCGACGACACTCACGGCAAGTAATTATGTGGATTGATT
This sequence comes from Cepaea hortensis, assembly GCA_963921405.1. NCBI lineage: Eukaryota > Metazoa > Mollusca > Gastropoda > Stylommatophora > Helicidae > Cepaea > Cepaea hortensis. The sequence continues at coordinate 15,579,634 of OY992891.1, forward strand.
GTGCCTTGTATCACAACTACCGACAGATCCACCACCAGATAGAACCAGATTATCTTGACTTTGTGTGCCAGGCCATTTTGACCTATGAATCCGCGGGAGTCTAGAGACTATATCTCCAGCACCAACATCCCACATCATCACCTGAGAAGTTGCTCTCATATTTCTGACACTCTCTTGAACTATGTAAGAGAGGGCAACTACGTGTTTCATAGTGTGGCCACCCGTAAGACCTTGAACATTTCGTCATCTGTGTAGAACACCCATTCGGATCATCACGGAATAAGTATTACTGGAACTAGTCCAGGTCGACCGACCATTATCCATCCAACTGTGCGAAGACGAGAGCTTGATGGAAGACTGGCTACCTCCGGTGAGATCTAGTAGCAAGGTGACCTGTAGTGTCTACTCGAAGCCTTTCCAGTGATGACTGCTCCATTCTGAAGCTACTCCCAGGCTTGCTGTCTGGACTGTTCTATCGGTTAATAGGTCTATCTCATCATCATCCCCACCATCATCACCCTCATTTGTACAATACACACTTCTGTTACCATATAGATTCCAGAGTTGAGTGTTGAGTCATGCATTCAGGACGAGGTGTGAGAGGGTAGTCTCCCTTGGTTAGTTGGACAGTGAGATAGGTATCAGAGACTGGTGGGGTAAAGTAGACTGAGGTTACCTAGTCCCAGGCAGATCACCTCCCATTAGTAAGGTGTGGCATCAGTTTCTCCTCACCCCAGGGAGTGGTGCTACAGTGTTGAATATATTTGATTATAGGTTCAACTAACTATTGTTATGTGTATGGGTAAATGATACATAGCATGGTTTCGTTGTTTTAAAGTGTGATTTAAAAATAAAAATAGGTTATAATTGATAACAGCATGTGAAGCCATGTTACATCGGCACCTGACCGTTGTGTGTATGGGTAAATGATACACGACATTGGTTTGGCTATGATGAAGCATGATTTCAACGGATTTAGTTCATATTTTAAACTTGGTTAAAGCATGCAAGGTTTTGGTTCAATTGACATCATGATTACTTGTATGTGGTGAAATCAATTGCTATCATAACATTGCCATGTTTTCTTATCGAATGTAATTGCAGCGATAAGAAGCAATGGTACAGAGAGAACCACACATAATGTGAGGGTGAAGTGCGGTGTGCTGGGATAGAAGCAACTCCCCTAAGCAGATATAACAGTACACTAGAACTGTACCAAGATATGCGATACATCTCTAGACGAATATGGAGGTGTACTGTGGACTAACCAAGGGGATTAGACTACGAAGTTTGGGAAAACTCTCTTTGAGCTGATGCGAAAAGGCAGTCTATATGATACCGAGATATGACCGTCAGAGAGTTAAAGATGATATTATAGATACTAAGCCATGTAATTGTATAAAATCAGCACCAATGGACAGATGCAAGCATTATGAATTAACTTCTCTACATAAAAGTGTGAGCATTGGGCAATGAGGCCATATGAGATAAGTTTATTGAAGAAGAACTTATCCTTATGGAGAAAGTATTGGTCAAGGAGTTAAATATGAAAGAAATTAAAAGCATCGGATTTATCCTATACGGAGAAGAGATTACTGAGAAAGAGTATACCTCAATTGCGAGATGATTGTTGATCGATATTGATGCAATTGATTGATCACTGTTCATATGGAGAGAACTGTTATGCTATTGTAACATTGCTGATCTAATGGATTATATTGTTATGTGACTATTGTTTTATTTGATTGTTAATAAATTATAAGAGTCAGATATTAATATAATAATATTTGTTGTTGATAATTAGTCATTGACATTGGCTACACATATTAAAAAGAAGTTCTTATATGTATAGTAGATTATTTATTAGTTAGGAACTGATTAGTTATATTATTATGTTGTTGAGTTATTACTCTCTTAATTAATTATTGTATTATTAGTTTCTTAGATAGATATTGAATTTAAATAATTTCTATAAACTAATAGTTAGAAAATATGAAAAGAAATGATGTCAGCATATTTTATTAGGATGAAATTATAATGCAAATCACTGCATTTGAAGTCTAATGACTTTTGTTAAATCGGAGAAGAGCGGTCAGTGACTGGGGTATGACTTGACTATGCCATGACATCATCAAGGTCATGGGAGTGTCATAGTCTCTGTTTGATGTTTGCGATAAGTTGTCTGTGTGTCATATCCTCTGTCTGATGTTTGATATAAGTTGTTTGTGTGACATAGCCTCTTCCAAAACGTCTCGATCATTCATCTTGACTGTTAATTGAATTCTCAGCTTTCTCCAATAAAACCACATCTCTGGGACCTCGAGCGATGATTGTGCTTGTACTACTGCTCATGAATCGTTGAGGATATTGGAGGAAAGGCGCTAGTCACAGGCGCTGGAACTTTAATATCCCCACCCCACGACGCCTGGCAGCATAAGTGGAAGACAACAACAACAACCAACTGTCCAGGATTCACGTCCATATCTTACAATGATTATATGCAACATGTCCAGGATTCACGTCCATATCTTACAATTATTATATGCAACATGCAAGAATTCTGTTTATCACCTCCAATGACGACTGTTTATCATCTTCAATGACGATTGTTTATTACCTTCAATGGCGACTGTTTATCATCTTCAATAACGAGTGTTCATCACCTTCATTTACGACTGTTTATCACCTTCAATGACGAATGTTTATCACCTTCAATGACGAGTGTTTATCACCTTCAATGACGATTGTTTATTACCTTCAATTGCGACTGTTTATCATCTTCAGTGACGAGTGTTTATCACCTTCACTGACGTGTGTTTATCACCTCCAATGACGAGTGTTTATCACCTCCAATAACGACTGTTTATCGCCGTCAATGACGAGTGTTTATCATCTCCAATGACGAGTGTTTATCACCTTCAATGACGAGTGTTTATCGCATTCAATGGCGAGCGTTTATCAAATTCATTGGCGAGTTTTTATCACCTACAATGGTGAGCGTTTATCACATTCTATGGCGAGTGTTTATCACCTCCAATGACGAGTGTTTGTCACCTTCAATGACGAGTGTTTATCACCTTCAATGACGACTGTTTATCACCTTCAATGACGAGTGTTTATCACCTTCAATGGCCGAGTGTTTATCACCTTCAATGGAGGGTGTTTATCACCTTCAATGACGAGTGTTTATCACCTTCACTGATGTGTGTTTATCACCTCCAATGACGAGTGTTTATCACCTTCAAGGACGAGTGTTTATCACCTTCAATGGCGAGTGTTTATCACCTTCAATGACGAGTGTTTATCACCTTCAATGGCGAGTGTTTGTCACCTTCAATGACGAGTGTTTATCACCTTCAATAACGAGTGTTTATCACCTTCAATGACAAGTGTTTATTATCTTCAATGACGAGTGTTTATCACCTTCAATGACGAGTGTTTATCACCTTCAAGCACGAGTGTTTATTTCCCATGAAGTTCTTCATTTTATGTTTCATACATTCGCTCGATTTGAACTCGAGAGTAGTCTACGCTGGACTGATTTATGTGTGGGCTAGCTTTCCCTATTACCAGTGTCCCTCGCCATCATGCTAAACCACTACGTCTTCTGGGGTATTTGTTATTTACGTCTTCCAGTCAAGGACGAGAAGTTAACATTTGTGTCCCAGTCGCCTGTGTAGGGTTTGAACCCGCTACCTCTCTACTAGACATGGGTGTAGGGGTTGAACCCGCTACATCTCTATCAGACACTGGAGTAGGGATTGAACCCGCTACCTCTCTATCAGACACTGAAGTAGGGATTGAACCCGCTACCTCTCTATCAGACACTGGAGTAGGGATTGAACCCGCTACCTCTCTATCAGACACTGGAGTAGGGATTGAACCCGCTACCTCTCTATCAGACACTGGAGTAGGGATTGAACCCGCTACCTCTCTATCAGACACTGGAGTAGGGATTGAACCCGCTACCTCTCTATCAGACATGGGTGTAGGGGTTGAACCCGCTACCTCTCTATCAGACATGGGTGTAGGGGTTGAACCCGCTACCTCTCTATCAGACATTGGTGTAGGGGTTGAACCCGCTACCTCTCTATCAGACATGGGTGTAGGGGTTGTACCCACTACCTCTCTATCAGACATTGGTGTAGGGGTTGAACCTGCTACCTCTCTATCAGACACTGGAGTAGGGATTGAACCCGCTACCTCTCTATCAGACATGGGTGTAGGGGTTGTACCCACTACCTCTCTATCAGACATTGGTGTAGGGGTTGAACCTGCTACCTCTCTATCAGACACTGGAGTAGGGATTGAACCCGCTACCTCTCTATCAGACATGGGTGTAGGGGTTGAACCTGCTACCTCTCTATCAGACATGGGTGTAGGGGTTGAACCCGCTACCTCTCTATCAGACATTGGTGTAGGGGTTGAACCCGCTACCTCTCTATCAGACACTGGAGTAGGGATTGAACCCGCTACCTCTCTATCAGACATTGGTGTAGGGGTTGAACCCGCTACCTCTCTATCAGACACTGGAGTAGGGGTTGAACCTGCTACCTCTCTATCAGACATGGGTGTAGGGGTTGTACCCACTACCTCTCTATCAGACATGGGTGTAGGGGCTGAACCTGCTACCTCTCTATCAGACATGGGTGTAGGGGCTGTACCCACTACCTCTCTATCAGACATTGGTGTAGGGGTTGAACCTGCTACCTCTCTATCAGACACTGGAGTAGGGGTTGAACCTGCTACCTCTCTATCAGACATGGGTGTAGGGGTTGTACCCACTACCTCTCTATCAGACATGGGTGTAGGGGTTGTACCCACTACCTCTCTATCAGACATGGGTGTAGGGGCTGAACCTGCTACCTCTCTATCAGACATGGTTGTAGGGGCTGTACCCACTACCTCTCTATCAGACATTGGTGTAGGGATTGAACCCGCTACCTCTCTATCAGACATGGGTGTAGGGGTTGTACCCACTACCTCTCTATCAGACATTGGTGTAGGGGTTGAACCTGCTACCTCTCTATCAGACACTGGAGTAGGGATTGAACCCGCTACCTCTCTATCAGACATGGGTGTAGGGGTTGAACCTGCTACCTCTCTATCAGACATGGGTGTAGGGGTTGAACCCGCTACCTCTCTATCAGACATTGGTGTAGGGGTTGAACCCGCTACCTCTCTATCAGACACTGGAGTAGGGATTGAACCCGCTACCTCTCTATCAGACATTGGTGTAGGGGTTGAACCCGCTACCTCTCTATCAGACACTGGAGTAGGGGTTGAACCTGCTACCTCTCTATCAGACACTGGAGTAGGGGTTGTACCCACTACCTCTCTATCAGACATTGGTGTAGGGGTTGTACCCACTACCTCTCTATCAGACATGGGTGTAGGGGTTGTACCCACTACCTCTCTATCAGACATGGGTGTAGGGGTTGAACCTGCTACCTCTCTATCAGACATGGGTGTAGGGGTTGAACCCGCTACCTCTCTATCAGACATGGGTGTAGGGGTTGAACCTGCTACCTCTCTATCAGACATTGGTGTAGGGGTTGAACCCGCTACCTCTCTATCAGACACTGGAGTAGGGGTTGAACCTGCTACCTCTCTATCAGACACTGGAGTAGGGGTTGAACCTGCTACCTCTCTATCAGACATGGGTGTAGGGGTTGTACCCACTACCTCTCTATCAGACATGGGTGTAGGGGTTGTACCCACTACCTCTCTATCAGACATGGGTGTAGGGGTTGTACCCACTACCTCTCTATCAGACATGGGTGTAGGGGTTGTACCCACTACCTCTCTATCAGACATGGGTGTAGGGGCTGAACCTGCTACCTCTCTATCAGACATGGGTGTAGGGGTTGTACCCACTACCTCTCTATCAGACATGGGTGTAGGGGCTGAACCTGCTACCTCTCTATCAGACATGGGTGTAGGGGTTGTACCCACTACCTCTCTATCAGACATGGGTGTAGGGGTTGAACCTGCTACCTCTCTATCAGACATGGGTGTAGGGGTTGAACCTGCTACCTCTCTATCAGACATGGGTGTAGGGGTTGTACCCACTACCTCTCTATCAGACATGGGTGTAGGGGTTGTACCCACTACCTCTCTATCAGACATGGGTGTAGGGGTTGTACCCACTACCTCTCTATCAGACATGGGTGTAGGGGTTGAACCTGCTACCTCTCTATCAGACATGGGTGTAGGGGTTGTACCCACTACCTCTCTATCAGACATGGGTGTAGGGGTTGTACCCACTACCTCTCTATCAGACATGGGTGTAGGGGTTGTACCCACTACCTCTCTATCAGACATGGGTGTAGGGGTTGAACCTGCTACCTCTCTATCAGACATGGGTGTAGGGGTTGTACCCACTACCTCTCTATCAGACATGGGTGTAGGGGTTGTACCCACTACCTCTCTATCAGACATCAGTGTAGGGGTTGTACCCACTACCTCTCTATCAGACATGGGTGTAGGGGCTGAACCCACTACCTCTCTATCAGACATGGGTGTAGGGGCTGAACCCACTACCTCTCTATCAGACATGGGTGTAGGGGTTGTACCCGCTACCTCTCTATCAGACATGGGTGTAGGGGTTGTACCCACTACCTCTCTATCAGACATCAGTGTAGGGGTTGTACCCACTACCTCTCTATCAGACATCAGTGTAGGGGTTGTACCCACTACCTCTCTATCAGACATGGGTGTAGGGGTTGAACCTGCTACCTCTCTATGAGACATGGGTGTAGGGGTTGAACCTGCTACCTCTCTATCAGACATGGGTGTAGGGGTTGAACCTGCTACCTCTCTATCAGACATGGGTGTAGGGATTGAACATGCTACCTCTCTATCAGACATGGGTGTAGGGGTTGTACCCACTACCTCTCTATCAGACATGGGTGTGGGGGTTGAATCCGCTACCTCTCTACCTCTCTATCAGACATTGGTGTAGGGGTTGAATCCGCTACCTCTCTATCAGACATCGGTGTAGGGGTTGAACCTGCTACCTCTCTATCAGACATTGGTGTAGGGGTTGAACCTGCTACCTCTCTATCAGACATTGGTGTAGGGGTTGAACCCACTACCTCTCTATCAGACATTGGTGTGGGGGTTGAACCTGCTACCTCTCTATCAGACATTGGTGTAGGGGTTGAACCTGCTACCTCTCTATCAGACATTGGTGTAGGGGTTGAACCCACTACCTCTCTATCAGACATGGGTGTAGGGGTTGAATCCGCTACCTCTCTATCAGACATCAGTGTAGGGGTTGAACCTGCTACCTCTCTATCAGACATTGGTGTAGGGGTTGTACCCACTACCTCTCTATCAGACATCGGTGTAGGGGTGAACCTCGCTATCAGACATCGGAAGTTCAAAGCGAATGCTCTTATCTATTAGGCCATGCTGACTTCCTTTATGTTATAAATGGTGCTGTTCTTGTTCTTTCCTGTTCTTGATCTCTGTGATACTACGTCTGTTTACATGTTATATTCTGTTCTTGATCTATGTGATACAATGTCTGTTTATTTATTCTGTTATGTCTTGATCTGTGATACAATATCTGTTTACTTGCCCTGTTCTGCTCTTGATTTATGTGATACAATGTATGTTTACTTGTTCTTGTCTGTTCTTGATCTCTGTGATACAATGTCTTTTATTGTTCTGTTCTGTTCTTGATCTCTGTGATACAACTGCCAGCTAAAACACAAACATAATTAGTGGAACTATCAAGTGTAGTTTGATACAATAGACTGTGGAGAATGTCGCACAAGTTGTGGAATGAATCACATGACTAAAACACTGACGATAATTGGGTTAAGGGCGGACAAAAGGCTAGAGGATCGGCTTCATTGCACCGGGTTTTACCCCATATGGCTCAGTCTCTTTCCGCAGATGGGTCTGCAGAAAGTGTCGTTTAAAGCACGAACTCCATACCTCAAGCGACGGTTCCCAGGAGTCTCAAAGAAAGTTTTACTCGTGAACCCAATGACGGAGTCCGGAATCAAACCCACAAACTGGAACAGCAACGCTGGTAGCTTAACCACTCGGCCACGGAGAACCCCGTTCTGAGATGGATCATGAGATATAAAAGAAGTAAAATAAATCAAGAAGTTGTTGATGAGCGGTATGGACTGTGGGAGGTAAAGGTACAGACAACGCCATGTACATCTAGGGAACATTAACAGTATGGACTGTGGGAGGTAAAGGTACAGGCAACGCCATGTACATCTAGGGAACATTAACAGTATGGACTGTGGGAGGTAAAGGTACAGGCAACGCCATGTACATCTAGGGAACATTAACAGTATGGACTGTAGGAGGTAAAGGCACAGACAACGCCATGTACATCTAGGGAACATTAACAGTATGGACTGTGGGAGGTAAAGGCACAGGCAACGCCATGTACATCTAGGGAACATTAACAGTATGGACTGTAAGAGGTAAAGGCACAGGCAACGCCATGTACATCTAGGGAACATTAACAGTATGGACTGTAAGAGGTAAAGGTACAGGCAACGCCATGTACATCTAGGGAACATTAACAGTATGGACTGTGGGAGGTAAAGGCACACACAACGCCATGTACATCTGGGGAACATTAACAGTATGGACTGTAGGAGGTAAAGGTACACACAACGCCATGTACATCTGGGGAACATTAACAGTATGGACTGTGGGAGGTACACGCACAGACAACGCCATGTACATCTAGGGAACATTAACAGTATGGACTGTGGGAGGTACAGGCACAGACAACGCCATGTACATCTAGGGAACATTAACAGTATGGACTGTGGGAGGTAAAGGTACAGACAACGCCATGTACATCTAGGGAACATTAACAGTATGGACTGTGGGAGGTAAAGGTACAGGCAACGCCATGTACATCTAGGGAACATTAACAGTATGGACTGTGGGAGGTAAAGGTACAGACAACGCCATGTACATCTAGGGAACATTAACAGTATGGACTGTAGGAGGTAAAGGTACAGGCAACGCCATGTACATCTAGGGAACATTAACAGCAAGACCCACTGACATGAACAGAGATCAATACGTATATTTTATTGATTACATGTTTATTGTACTCGTGTATACGTTAAAGAACGTCGCCGTCAAACTCAACATGTTTGGGCTGATTGTGATGTTTTTTAGATGTACAAACGCGAATCGTGGACAATTGGTAGACAAGGGAGCAATTATGTGGAAGCTGCTTAGATGTTGTTTTATATAATAATAATAATAATAATAATAATAATAATAATAATAATAATAATAATAATAATAAAGGGAGCATTAGAAAATTATGAGAAAAAAAGAATACCGTGCAAGGTTAGAACGTGAAATAAAGACATCTTGAGCGAATTTAACTCACAAAGAGAACTGGTTACTCACATCAGAAGATGGCAGTCCACATTCTTTGGGCGTGTCACGAGAAGGGAATCGCTGGAGTATGTCGTTACAGCGGGAAAGTTGGAGGGGACGAGAGGCAGGGGTAGACCAGGAGAGAATATGTTTGACAGCTTGACATCATGGCAAGGAGGAACATCAGTATTAGAACTGATTGGCACCACATGAAACAGGATGTTGTGGACAGACATGATCACCAAAGCCACACGACATGGACTGTAAGAAGGGAAATATGCACACATGTATGTAAACAATGGTCATAATATGAGGCAAGGGAATACATAAATATAAATAACACATATACAACATTGTATACATTAGGGATTTAGTCAAACATGAGACATGGAGATCTACAAGTGAAACATATACAACAATGTATACATTAGGGACATAGTCATATACGAAACATGGAGATCCACTAGTGAAACATATACGACATTGTATACTGTGAAAACATCCATTTTCATCACACTACGAAGAAGCCAAGAGCTGTTGATTGTGATGATTACAGAACTATTAGCTTAATGAGCCACATAACTAAGATACTACTCAAGGTCATACAAGAAAGAATTCAACATAAAATAGATGAGGAAGTAGCTGAAGAGCGATTTGGGTTCCACAAAAACAGCGGCACCAGAGAAGCAATTATCTGTTTGAGGATGTTAATTGAAAAATAAATAGAAGTTCAAAACCGTATATATGTTTGTTTTATAGACCACAAGAAAGCTTTTGATAGAATACAATATAAACGACTAATTACATGCCTTCAAGATATATGAGTAGACGGAAAGGACATCAGACTTATTAGTAATTTGTACTGGGAACAAGTGGCGTCTATTAGATGCGGAAATAACTATTCGTCACCTATAGAGATAAAAAGAGGAGTACGGCAGGGATGTGTACTGTCCCCAAGCTTCTTCAACCTATACACAGAAAGAATTTGTAAACAAGTTGAAATGCCTGGACTCAACATCAATGGAAGAATCATAAACAATCTTAGGTATGCTGACGATACCGTATTACTAGCAGAAAGTGAGCAAGAGTTACAAGACCTAGTGGAACAAGTAAACAGGCACCGTGCAATGTGGTTTAGATATTAACATCACAAAATCAAAAACTGTGATAATTAGCAATGAAAAGGAAAGGTCATCAATGAACATCACAGTAAACGGGGAGATACTAGAACAAGTAACACGTTTCTCTTATCTTGGACATATAATAACAGATAATGGCAGAAATGAAATAGAAATCCAAAAGAGAATAGGAATGTCCAAAAATACTTTCAACGGCATGAAATCAGTATTAATATCTTGAGAGATTAACAACTCATTAAAAATGGAAATTGTCAGATATGACGTATATTCAACGCTACTGTACGGCGCGGAAGCCTAGACATTGAACAAGCAACTAGAAAGTCGCAGAGAAGCCCTGGAGATGTGGATATACAGACGAATACGTACTATTTCATGGAAACAAAAAAAAAATCAAATGCAGAGGTTCTAAAAAAACTGGGAATGAAGAGAGAGTTGATGAAAGAAATAAAGAGGAAACAAGTGAAACATTTCGGCCACGTTAAAAGACATGATACTCTTATAAAAACCATACTGGAAGGCAAGGTTGAGGGCAAGCGAGCAAGAAGTAGAGAACGATATAAGTTGGAAGATAACATCAAGAGATGGACGAACATCAGCCTGACAGAAAGTACAGTCAAGGCGAGAGACAGACAGTGTTGGAGATCCATTGCAGCCAACCTTTATTACAGAGACGGCGCCTGATTGATTGATTGATCAAAACAGTTGCATATCCTTTAAAGAGTGATTTTGACCACGTCACCCACAGAGTGTCGAGTCTGCTATAGAAATACTTGACCACGTCACCCACAGAGTGCCGAGTCTGCTATAGAAATACTTGACCACGTAACCCATAGAGTGTCGAGTCTGCTATAGAAATACTCAGCTAACACCATATACTCAACAGGCCTTGTTGCGTGTAAAAGGTCCGTTACTGTATTGCTACTTAATGTTTACACTCAATTTATAAGTAAACTTTAACAAACCTTGCCAGGTCTTCAATCCAAAAATACGTGTTATCGAAAAAACAAATACACACACACACACACACACACACACACACACACACACACACTCACACACCACAGACACACACACACTCACACACCACAGACACACACACACTCACAGACGCACGCACGCACGCACACGGTTAAGTATTCCACATGCTGGCTTTCCGTAATACAAGACTTACTAGCCCTACGGCATCTAAAGAAGGCTATATAAGAAAGGGAATTCCCAGATGTTAATTATAATTCTAGGAAAACCTTCGGGAATTCCCTTTCTAATACGGACTACCGTGGTTGCAGTTTTGCATGTAGAGCTTTTTCTCAGAGACCCAAGCCCTGCTGCACTGCCAACCCACTATTCCAGTTGTCCGTTTTTCTTGGATTCAGGGCCTCACAAGGTTTGCTTAAACTTACTTATATTTTGTTTAAGCTTTGAGAAACATTGACATAATTATAATGCTTTCGGATTTGATCGTTACGTAGATCTACACAATTCCAAAATGGTTCAAAGTGTACGACCTCCATCGCTGTAGCTCGCAGATTTCATAGTAGTTTGTCAGTATTTAACCAAGGTTTGGGTACAGTGAATCCTTTAAGTGGATGATTGAACTAGCACGCGTTGTATGTTGTACATCAACACCCTACACCACATTTGAATGAAAAATACAGTTCTACATGTTTGTAGATATGTTGTTGCCCAGTGTTTGTTTCCTCGCTGATGACATCTTTTCATATGTAACGCCCACCTGTTTTCTTGTGAACTAGCCTGTGTGCATTGTGTTGGAGTCTATGGACAATGAAATACCGAAAACACACTGGGTCTGTTGACAATAAAATAATTAAAATACACTTAGCAAACATGGCCAACCTGTATCTGATGCCAGCCAGTAGTGTGCATAGTCTTGTAGCATGAACTTGGCTACACCATTATATGGCTCTCCACAAATGGGAAATTACAGTACCCACCGTGTACAGTCCTGTAGCATGAACTTGGCTGCACCATTATATGTCTCTCCACAGATGGGAAATTACAGTACCCACCGTGTACAGTCTTATAGCATGAACTTGGCTACACCATTATATGTCTCTCCACAGATGGGAAATTACAGTACCCACCGTGTACAGCTCTGTAGCATGAACTTGGCTACACCATTATATGTCTCTCCACAGATGGGAGATTACAGTACCCACCGTGTACAGCTCTGTAGCATGAACTTGGCTACACCATTATATGGTTCTCCACAGATGGGAGATTACAGTACCCATCGTGTACAGTCTTATAGCATGAACTTGGCTACACCATTATATGTCTCTGCACAGATGGGCAATTACAGTACCCACCGAGTACAGTCCTGTAGCATGAACTTGGCTACACCATTATATGTCTCTCCACAGATGAGAAATTACAGTACCCACCGTGTACAGTCCTGTAGCATGAACTTGTCTACACCATTATATGTCTCTCCACAGATGAGAAATTACAGTACCCACCTTGCACAGCCCAGTGGTTTCAGAGTTGGAAAGGGGATGTAGAGCTCTGCAACATAGTTTCTGTGCAGTTAGCACTTTGGTACCGGGTCAGGAGACACGTCTCTACGTAAACCTCTCTCTGATAGATGAGTGTACCAGGTCAGGAGACAAGTCTCTACATAAACCTCTCTCTGACAGATGACTGTACCAGGTCAGGAGACAAGTCTCTACATAAACCTCTCTCTCATATATGAGTGTACCAGGTCAGGAGACAAGTCTCTACATAAACCTCTCTCCGATAGATGACTGTACCAGGTCAGGAGACAAGTCTCCACATAAACCCCTCTCTGATAGATGACTGTACCAGGTCAGGAGACAAGTCTCTACATAAACCTCTCTCTGACAGATGACTGTACCAGGTCATGAGACAAGTCTCTACATAAACCTCTCTCCGATAGATGCCTGACCTTTGTGCACATCAACACCTGTCAATTCTGTGGCCTCACGTGTTCCCCAGGAATGTATATGTCCGTGACATTTTATATTTTGAAAATATGTATTTTATTAAACATTGCAATAATGAGAACATCAAAAATTGTAATTAGTAACAAAACATACACAAAATGTCTGAAAATAGTAACCTACTTAAAGCGTGTGCTATAATGGAGAAATTATATCATAATAAGTGACAAAATGTGTGGTAGACCGGAGAAGTAATCTCATTCTTGCTGATACACATTTGGAGTGGAGTGGAGACATGAACTCATGCTACATGACTACCATTTGTGCTAGAATGAAGACATGTCTCACTCCAACTGCTATCACTTGTGGTAGGCTGCCCAGAAATATCTTACTGACTTCTAATTTGGTTTACTCTTCAGTAAATTACAACGTAACCATATATTTTTGCCAAAGTAATCTTACCATTAAATTGCTGTGATGTGTATTATGCTCTTTCCCAGGACTAGAGAGTAATGCTCAAATGGCGTCTGCGAATCAGCGGAAAGCAACATTTATCTCCAACAAACTGAAACTATTCAAAGATCAGGGAGATGATGTGATTAGCGCTTTCGGACAATATGTCGACCGGGTATGTATTATATAGCTCTGATTTAGTGTTATGTTCAGTGGTGTTCTTTTTTATTTGTAAGCAACCAAACTGCCCCAAATAGTTTCATCATAATTACCATCATCATCCCCATCATCATCACTAGCATTATCACTCTCATCATTATCAACATTATTGTCATTATCAACAACCCTGCCAAATGGAATATTCAATCATGCTCCTGCCCATCCTGCCATCTCAGCCCTAATACACCAAGCAGTGCGTTGTGTTTCTATGCCAAGATGTAAACTGTCGGCCCAGTGGTCCTGTGTTCGAATCCCTCTATATGTGTGGATGTCTGTACAATATTGAACTAGACTCCCAAGTCAGCGCAGCCAATGATGGGGATCGGGTCATGATCTGGGAAGTAAATGCGGTCATCAGCCATCTACTGTCGTTGGTCTATACATATATGGGATGGGGAAGGGACAATATTCTTGTAGACTAGAACATTCTCTTAGAGCATACGTAACAGGAATATGTCTTGTAGGCTAGAATGTTCTCTTAGAACACACATAACATCGATATGTCTTGTAGGCTAGAACATTCTCTTTGAGCACACATTACATCAATATAACTTGTAGAATAGAATATTCTTTTAGAGCACACATAACTGGAATATGACTTGTAGGCTAGATCATTCTCCTAGATGATACATCAGATTGATGCAGTGAGTACTTTGGCCGTTCCATCTTGGCTACGTCAAGCGCTGACATCGGTATATCCCTGCTCTACTCACGCCAACAGTCTACAGCCGCAAACAGTGCAGCCTCTTCGATGCTCAAGCTGGGCTTAGTCAAGCTGAATATCTAGACTGCCAGGAACCGTGGTGGCATTGTGGTTAGCCCGTTTGATAGCCAAGACGGGGATCCGGCTTCAATCTCCAGCAGTGACCAGGTCCTTCTATTGTTTCCCGACCAGTGCGGCTCTGGGGTCGTCCCAGCCTCATTAAATGAGGACTGGATAATTTTCTGAATTTTCTGGAAATTGTAAAAGAAAGCGGCTATAAAGACAATCGACCACTTAACGTAAATGTCACGTGACCTAGAATATTAGAAGTTATAACACTTCCCTCCACAATGTAATTTTGTACAATAGAACTTCCGGATTGTAACGCCTATTAGAACATAGGTTTTCAACCAACTCATACTGAGCCGTCCCCCCTGTTGCTATCTCCTGTAGCTTCCCACAATATTCATTTTCATGTCTAGTTCTCTTTTCTGTGTGGGTTCCCTCTTTATCTATTTTTCCGTGGGTTTAAGAAAAAGTACTTTCTAGTTATGCAGTTATCAGGTTTCTCATTGTGTATCCCGCCATTAGCCGTCTCAGTGGCGAAGGTCTTAAGGACGCGATTCGTAATCCCGCTTACCCGGGTTCGAAACACAGATGTGCGCGATTTTGTAGCAGACCTGGTTGCGCTGAGGTTTTAACGAACTGGTATGGGAGCCGGTCTTTAGAATGAACATAAACTTGCCAAGATATCAACAACAGCAGTAAAATGTTGGTGTTGACAGCGATGTCCTGTAAACGCATATGCAAAAGAAAATAAAAAAAAAAAAACAACCAACGAAAAAATAAAAAAAACGAAGAAGAAAAAAAAACACCCGCCATTGGCTTATCTGCACCGGAATGCAACATAAAGGTGACATCCAAGCTGGTAGGGAGCCGCAACTTATGACCGATAACGTCAGCATTTCACGCAAAGATAACGAGGAAATACGAACTCAAGTGCGAGGAATACAGAAAGCGCATGGAAGAAAAAGACAAGAAGTACAAGAAACTCAAGGGGAAACCAATGCCCCGCCGTACCGCCACAATACCAGATATAAAAAACGAGGATGATGAACACCCATGGCAATACTATATGACGGAGAAATCGTCCCATGGCTAACCACGGAGGAAGCAATCGAAAGTCAGCAAGAACTCAAACGCGGGAAGTGGAGTGAAAGAAAGCTCAAGGAAGCATATCACATCGAAAAGCTTCTACAGGCAATACACAAAAGAGAAGGCAAAATTTATGAATCCTTTTAAGGACTGCAACCAATCAAGCCAGACGAGCGAAGAGCCTGCGCCAACAAAGAAAACCACAAGAGGAAATATGCACAAAGGACAGCCGCCGACCGATCCCTCTGCTGACGTCACAGCCACAAATGCTACATAATCATTCCGAAATAGGACTTACTCGTAAGAGAGCACAAGACAAGAATTAGGGTGAATGATCCCACAAAAACCACGGACCTCAACAATAACCACAGCTGAAAAACGCAGGTTGAACGGGGCCGAATTTGGAATTTTTGTTATGAAAATTGGTATTGGAATTGGAACTGGCGGGGGTGGGGGGGGGGGGGGGGGGGGGTGAACCCATGAACTGATAGAAACAAGATTTTTGCACTCACATTCTTTCAACGCTCGTCTTCTTATAGTCCATGCCGTGTGGCGTTGTGGATCATGCTTGTCAGGTGACTCATCATCATTATGTGCCACGCCGCTAAGCGTTGGCGGCCATGTTTCTCAATTTCACATGATTATTATGGATATCAGCATCCCCAAGGGCTGGCAGACCGGTCTCCAACATCAAGTGTCCCCAAGTCAAGTGATCAACAATGAGCAGTCAAGCTGGAAAACATCTGATGGCTGTGGACATGTGGTTTCTGAGGAGAATGCAAAGGAAACCATGGACAGGTGGAAAAACTTTTCAATGACTAAGCCCTACAAGAATCAAATGAAAACCGTAAACTGATTAGAGTAATTAGACGTAGACAGTCAACATTTTTTGGTCACGTTATGAGAAGAAATAAATTAGGAGAACTTGGTGACAACTGGCAAGATCGAGGGGAAGAGAACAAGGGGAGGGGGTGGGGTGGGCAGAGAAGTAAATACTTGGATGGCTTGACCACATTGTATAGTCGAAACAAGAACACTGAGCTGATCCACGAATCTGGTGATCGAGTGAGATGACAAAACATGACCGACCACGCTTACTGGCATGGTACATGATGATGATAAGTTAAGTGGTGACTAACTAAAAAGTTCTACTGGTGGATGGTAGTTTCGTAGGAAGTCAGTTTTGCAGAATTTCAGAAGACATCCTTAACTCTTAGAATCTTCCATCATGATGAAAATAACCACTCACCGCTACTCAGAATGTGCCAGTGAAGATGCTCAACCTAGTGATACACGACGGGAGGAGTCCTACATCAATCAGGTGACCTCCTACCTGAGACACAAGTACATCCATACATCCTGACGTCACAGACCTTGCTCTCCAGCAATCTTATGATGATACGATCCAACAAGGCTGCTCTCATGTATAATTAGAGGAGACTGGGACATTTCTAACAATCACCTTCAACATCTATCCTTATTGTCTTGATGGAAAACTTTCTACCATTAACATTAATTTTGTTGTTGTTGTTCTTCGTTAAAGAAGAGTTGGCTCATTTCCTTGGATGTGTCAGAAATAGATTAGAGATAGTATCTTACTCGTGTTTAGTCTTTAGTCTATTGTCTCGAATGGGACGACGTTCGACAAAAAATGGGACGGAAGTACTTTACACTAGAACCCAGAAATAATGGGAGATTACGAGGAACCCACCAAGTCGTGTAACAACCATGCATATTTGATAATATTATTATACGCAGTGTATAAAAGACAGTTCTGACACACCAAGGTAAATGTTTTATTTTACTAATGTTATGAGCAGCTTTCCATAAGCATATTTCCTACTGTTGAGTCATGCTGTAGTTGTAATATAATTACCTGATGGTGAGTGTTATACGATGATATTGTGGTTGGGTTTGATTGGCAGGGAGGAAAGCTGCCCTGTCTAGTAGTTCCTTAATATACATACATCTAGGCGTAACAAAGTACTCCTTCCTACTCCTTGGGGATACCAAGACCAAATGCAATTGTATTTACCATTCTACGGGCCATATCCAGCTGTCCACTTGCTTATCCAGGGAGTTTGTCTTTAATCGGTCTAAAAGAGGCATTTGAGCCGAGTTTGCTTGCTTATATTGGGAGCGCCGGAAATTGAACCCGCACCCACTACAACGTCAGTGTGAGCATAAACTTAACTTTTGACAAAGTTGGAATTGCTGGCCTGGTTTACAATCCAGCATAAACTTAAATTGGTGACCGGGCCTCCACATATTCTAGCTGGTAATAACATGAAGTTTTGTGTTGACATCTACAGTTGAAATACTCAGTTCTGTCCATCCACACTTCTAGCAGATGCCCCTGGGGTAGTGTGGGGAGTTTTAATTTCTTTGTTAATCTCTCTGTGTGGGCATCCCTGTTAAGGAACATATTTCACATTCACTGTTCATGACTGACCTCTGAGAATGTCTGTGCTTTTGTAGATTACCGCAGCAGGAGATTCATGGACACAGAGGGGAGACAACAATATGGAATTCCAGGAGTTATGTCTGATGATAGAATATGCATCCTTATTCCTATGTGAAAAATCTCAAGAACTAGCAGGTGAGAACTAGCGTATAATAACTAATAGGTAAACAAAATAAATATGGCAAGAAGTAGCAGATATGATCAGTGAGAGTTTACTGTCTCGACAGTAACAGACATTTTACTGACAACGGTCAATGTGTTCAACGGGGCTTGGCAATAACAAAAACTAAATGACACGCATGGTGTCTGTGTCAAGAATACATATGAAAACATTTGTGTTTCGTTACACACACACACTGCATGCTAGTTATGGGCTATTATTATAAGAAATATTCTATATTACCAATGTTTGCACTGATTGATCCATTTTGTGTGATCTAGAATTTTGACACAGGCTTCGCATTCAGGCATTCTTTTGAATCCCTACAGAAGTCCATACTTTGGTCACGCAGGCATCATTGGCAATGAAACAGCAGACATGTTAGCTGATAATGAAAGAGCAGTTATGCATTTTTTTTCCACCGCCACTGTATCCTCATTAGATGAAATTGCATGGACAATAAAGAACCTGAAGAATGGTAAATCACCTGGATGTGATGAGATA
Source organism: Cepaea hortensis (assembly GCA_963921405.1). Classification (NCBI taxonomy): domain Eukaryota; kingdom Metazoa; phylum Mollusca; class Gastropoda; order Stylommatophora; family Helicidae; genus Cepaea; species Cepaea hortensis. Next base: position 15,598,727 of record OY992891.1, read on the forward strand.
CCAGCTGAACTAATTAAAGCGGGAAGAGAAGAAAGCATACAAATCTATCACGCATTATGTAAAAAGATATGGAAATATGGTATATGGCCAAAAGATTCATTCCAATACCCAAAAAAGGCAACCTGAAATTATGCACCAACTATAGAACTGTTGCTCTGATCAGTCATGCAAGTAAAATTCTACTAAAAATCATCATGGGAAGACTTCGTAAGAAAATGGAAGAAGAAATTAAAGTGGTTCAAGCTGGATTTAGACAAAGAAGAGGAACGAGAGATCACATTCTCAATATGCGTTTAATAATAGCGAAGTGCAGAGAATTTAATGTAAACCTATTCTCATGTTTTGTGGATTATTCAAAGGCATTTGACTGTGTACAACATCAGAAACTTTGGGAAATCATGAAGAATATGGGCTTTCCACCAGATATAACACGACTCATAAGAATGCTCTATCTAACAAGCAACAAGCAGCGGTTAGAATAGATGGCGAGACATCAGAATGGTTTGACATCAAGCAAGGAGTCCATCAAGGATGTGTGCTGTCCTCCTATTTGTTTAACCTGTACGCCGAAAATATAATGAGAAATGTAAGAGATGATATAAATAGGGAGCTATGTTGAGCTGAGTTGAGTTGAGTCAAAAACCGACATCACTGCACTCGGGACATTCCCATACGTGATCAGAACCCTCGTTAAACAGCCAGCGAAGAGTCATACCACTAATCGTTCCCATCGCTATCTGATTAAATGTTCTCCTGGTCTTCCTTCTCAGTTTTGAGATTCTTTTAGAACCCCTGCCAATCCCCAGCAATCTCATTCTTTCCACATATGGGTCTCAATCTGCTCCTCCGCCTTCTCCACCTGGTCCCACAAGTGCATGACCATCTTTGTCCATAGGTAAGATACCACCAAGAGGTGCATTCCCTGCTAGCCTATCAGCCTGTTCATTCCCCCGTACACCCACATGGCCAGGGCAAAATATCCATACAATTCTCACAATCTGTGACCTCTGAAGCGACGAGAGCCATTCCACACGAAACATTCCTTTCTCTACCTTGCTAAGCATAATCTTTGAATCCGTAATGAATACAACGTGTGTTGCAGTAGTCTCCTCTAGCCAACGGAATGCCGCTGTTACTGCCTCCACCACCATTCTCATGCTGGAGGTCGTAGTATGCCAGGCTCTCCTGGAGAGAGAGCTATATGATGGCCTAAATATCGGTGGTCTTGACAAACTAGAGATTCGGTATGCTGATGATACAGTATTGCTATCCACAACACAGACTGGTATAGAAAAAATAATAGCCCCAAACCAATTAAATAGTGAAAATCACAACTTGTATCTTAACATTGCAAAAACAAAGATAATGCATACAGATAAAACCACTATGGAGAAATAAATATTTGTTAATGAGGACAAATTGGAGGTGGTGGAAAATTTTGAATATCTTGGGTCATTGATTACCAACAACGGTGACACAATGAAAGAAATTAAACGACGACTATCAATTGCTCTTCAAAGACTAAAACAACTGAATAAATTATGGAATGGGACAGACAGAACTATGCTAGTTATGGGCTATTATTATAAGAAATATTCTATATTACCAATGTTTGCACTGATTGATCCATTTTGTGTGATCTAGAATTTTGACACAGGCTTCGCATTCAGGCATTCTTTTGAATCCCTACAGAAGTCCATACTTTGGTCACGCAGGCATCATTGGCAATGAAACAACAGACATGTTAGCTGATAATGAAAGAGCAGTTATGCATTTTTTTTCCACCGCCACTGTATCCTCATTAGATGAAATTGCATGGACAATAAAGAACCTGAAGAATGGTAAATCACCTGGATGTGATGAGATACCAGCTGAACTAATTAAAGCGGGAAGAGAAGAAAGCATACAAATCTATCACGCATTATGTAAAAAGATATGGAAATATGGTATATGGCCAAAAGATTCATTCCAATACCCAAAAAAGGCAACCTGAAATTATGCACCAACTATAGAACTGTTGCTCTGATCAGTCATGCAAGTAAAATTCTACTAAAAATCATCATGGGAAGACTTCGTAAGAAAATGGAAGAAGAAATTAAAGTGGTTCAAGCTGGATTTAGACAAAGAAGAGGAACGAGAGATCACATTCTCAATATGCGTTTAATAATAGCGAAGTGCAGAGAATTTAATGTAAACCTATTCTCATGTTTTGTGGATTATTCAAAGGCATTTGACTGTGTACAACATCAGAAACTTTGGGAAATCATGAAGAATATGGGCTTTCCACCAGATATAACACGACTCATAAGAATGCTCTATCTAACAAGCAACAAGCAGCGGTTAGAATAGATGGCGAGACATCAGAATGGTTTGACATCAAGCAAGGAGTCCATCAAGGATGTGTGCTGTCCTCCTATTTGTTTAACCTGTACGCCGAAAATATAATGAGAAATGTAAGAGATGATATAAATAGGGAGCTATGTTGAGCTGAGTTGAGTTGAGTCAAAAACCGACATCACTGCACTCGGGACATTCCCATACGTGATCAGAACCCTCGTTAAACAGCCAGCGAAGAGTCATACCACTAATCGTTCCCATCGCTATCTGATTAAATGTTCTCCTGGTCTTCCTTCTCAGTTTTGAGATTCTTTTAGAACCCCTGCCAATCCCCAGCAATCTCATTCTTTCCACATATGGGTCTCAATCTGCTCCTCCGCCTTCTCCACCTGGTCCCACAAGTGCATGACCATCTTTGTCCATAGGTAAGATACCACCAAGAGGTGCATTCCCTGCTAGCCTATCAGCCTGTTCATTCCCCCGTACACCCACATGGCCAGGGCAAAATATCCATACAATTCTCACAATCTGTGACCTCTGAAGCGACGAGAGCCATTCCACACGAAACATTCCTTTCTCTACCTTGCTAAGCATAATCTTTGAATCCGTAATGAATACAACGTGTGTTGCAGTAGTCTCCTCTAGCCAACGGAATGCCGCTGTTACTGCCTCCACCACCATTCTCATGCTGGAGGTCGTAGTATGCCAGGCTCTCCTGGAGAGAGAGCTATATGATGGCCTAAATATCGGTGGTCTTGACAAACTAGAGATTCGGTATGCTGATGATACAGTATTGCTATCCACAACACAGACTGGTATAGAAAAAATAATAGCCCCAAACCAATTAAATAGTGAAAATCACAACTTGTATCTTAACATTGCAAAAACAAAGATAATGCATACAGATAAAACCACTATGGAGAAATAAATATTTGTTAATGAGGACAAATTGGAGGTGGTGGAAAATTTTGAATATCTTGGGTCATTGATTACCAACAACGGTGACACAATGAAAGAAATTAAACGACGACTATCAATTGCTCTTCAAAGACTAAAACAACTGAATAAATTATGGAATGGGACAGACAGAACTACAAAAATTAGAATTTTAAGAGCATGCATCTTTCCCATTGCAACACACGCCTGTGAGACCTGGACACTTACTAAACAAGCTGAGCAGCGCTTAAATGCCTTTGAATATAAATGCTATAGATGAGTTCTAATAATATCTTTTGCAAAGAAAAGAACCACACAAAAAAATACTTCAAGAGCTGAATGTTGAAGAAGGTTGACTATTATAAACGATAAAACAAAGAAAAGTGAAATATTTTTGTCTCTTGAAACGTCACGAATGTTTGGAGAGAACAATAATGGAGGGGTATATGCCTGGGAAGAGAGGAAGAGGAAGGCCAAAGAGAAGATGGGTGCAGGATGTGGCGAATGATCTCCAGATGGGTGTATCGGACGCGGAACATCTTGATTATGATCGAGAGGTTTTCCGGAAGGTTGTTATGGGAGCGAGGTTCTGCAAAGGACATGCTACTGAATAAATGAATGAATGCTGTATCCTTAGATCAACCACTGAAAGAGTTGATAAGCTGGCTGACACTGTCACTGCAACCAATTAAAGTGCAAATAGCCTGGCCAGCACTACTTCTATATCATAGGAACAACCAATGAAATAGCAGATATGAGTTTTTTTTGCACCTCCACTATATCCTAGGATCAACCAATGAAAGAGAACATAGGCTGGCCGACACCGCCACTGTATCTTAGGGTCAACCAATGAAAGTGCACATAGGCTGGCCACCAGTGTTACTATATCATAGGATCAACCAATGAAAGAGCAGATAGGTTGGCTGACACTCCCGCTATACCCTATGGTCAGCAAAGTAAAGAATAGATAGGCTGGCTGGAATACCACTATATATATATATATATATATATATATATATATATATATATATATATATATATATATATATATATATATATATATATATATATATATACTGCCAATATAGTACATTTCGAGGGTCTTTGAGCCTGGGGAATTAAGGCCTCCTGGCTAGTGCAGTCGCCACGAACTGTGCAGGTTAGGATATTCTTATATATATATATATATATATATATATATATATATATATATATATATATATATATATATATATATATATATATAAGTGGTATTCCAGCCAGCCTATCATCTCTTTACTTTGCTGACCATAGGGTATAGTGGGAGTGTCAGCCAACCTATCTGCTCTTTCATTGGTTGATCCTATGATATAGTAACACTGGTGGCCAGCCTATGTGCGCTTTCATTGACTGACCCTAAGATACAGTGGTTGTGTCAGCCAGCCTATGTTCTCTCTCTCTCTCTCTCTCTCTCTCTCTCTCTCTCTCTCTCTCTCTCTCTCTCTATATATATATATATATATATATATATATATATATATATATATATACCACTAACGGAGCTGCTTCTCACCTACTCCAAGATACCTACAACCTTGGCAGTAGTGACGTCGGAAGGCAGCGAGATGCCGAACTCATTATCATTCAACAAGAGAATGCAGCAACCAGAGATTCATACCAAGAATCACGCAATGTTCCAGATGTCAGAAGGCCGGCCACAGTAGAGCTACGTGTCGCAGTAAGACGGAAATCTGCCGATACTGCGCCGGTCACCACGCCTTCAAGGAGTGTCCGCTGGCCAAGATGGACACGGACTTCCGAGCACCCAACAACAAAAGAAAGTGTGCCAACTGCCTGGGCAAACATGGAGCAAGATACCTGGGCTGTCCGTACCTGCAGAGACACAGAGACGTCTTAAAGATCGCCATCATCACAAAGACACCATTCAAGGAAGCAATGCAGAGGGGCGAGACAGCCACGGGTATAGCACAAGCTGAAAGAGATCAACTTCAAAAGCAGATAAACGAGTTGAAGAAACAAGTCAAGGCACTGCTGACGACGACTCCGACCAGCGATAAAGAGAAGCTGCTGGCCGACATGAAAGAAATCCAGCTCAACATCAAACAAGAAATCCAACGCATGGCTGAGATGAAGAAGGAGAACGAAGAAATCCTACAAATGATCAAGACCGAAAGAGAACTGCATAGTGCTGAAATGGTACTCTTTCAAAACAAACTAACAGAAGCCAGACAAGAACTCAGAGAGAAACCGCACGAAGAAAACCAAGATTCCGAGCCTGAATCGAAAACTAAAGCCAGCAGCCCAACAACAACGCCCAAGAGGGAACTACTATACCGCCGGATCTCTGAAGGAGGCACAGAATACCCAGTCGAAAAGGAGGAACTCAAGCGCGAGGAATTCAGAAGGCGCTGGGAAGAAAAGGAAAAGACGAAGCCTAAAAAACTCCGGGGGAAACCTATGGTATACCCAGTAGTACACTACAACTGTGAGGCCGACTTCGAGTACTATATCGAGGACGGTATAATCGTCCCATGGCTGACCACGGAGGAAGAAAACGCTAGGCAGCAGATACGCAAACGCAACAAGGAGGAAAATGAAAACGTTGAAAAGGTCCTACAGAAAATACACAAAAAATGAAATAAAATACCAAATAAAAAGTCCTTTTAAGGACTGAAACCAATCAAGCCAGGAGCCTGCACCAACAAAGAAAACAAGTGGAAACATGCACAAAGGACAGCCGCCGACCGATCCCCCAGCTGGAGTGGGATAACGAAAAGTCCTTATAAGGACTGCAGCCAGACGAGCCAGGAGCCTACACCAACAAAGAAAACCACAACAACAGAAGAGCACAAAGGATAGCCGCCGACCACTGCTGACGTCACAGACACAAACGCTACATAACCAGTCCGAGATAGGACTCACAAGACAAGAATTAGGGTGAATAAACCCACAAAAACCACGTACCTCAACAATAACCACAGCTGATGAAGCAGGTTAGACGAGGTCGAATTTGGAATTTTTGTTTTTGAAATGGAATCGGAATCGGAGCCGGCAGTATGACCACCCTTAGATAATTGCGCATAAATGAGGGTTTTCAACTGAATGAATTAGTTAGCATGGACTTACATCAATACTCAGAAATTAAACTTTCAGACTTAAGATCTGAGTGGTTAGAAATTAGCAATACTCGAAGAGGTTGGCCAGGAATTTGAGAATGTAACAAATAGTAGTTGTATTGGAAAGACTACAATAAGCCATTGGTTTCAAAATATTACAGTTAGTCATTGTGTGTGGATGGATTTATTATGGAGGAGATCGGAGGCTTATATAAGGAACGTTTAGACATACAGGACATGTACACGTGGGTACAGGCTTAATGCTCTATACATATGTACATGTTTGGCGAAGTGGATTAGAAGAAAAGCTTTAGGCGTGTGCAGGACTATTGGAATTCACTGTGAGGGTAGTAAAGTATTTACAAACAATGAGAAAATGAAAGAGAATAATGAGAACAGTGAACAACTAGGGTTAGAATTAAATTGTAAAAAGACACATATTATGGTCATCACTAGGAAGAACGAAATACCACAATGTAATATACAAGTAAATGGGAATATTCTTCAACAAGTGAATAGGTACAATTATCTCGGAACAGTAATAACATCTGATGGGAGATACCTTGAAGAGATTAGAACAAGAATCGCCATGACAAAAGTAGCCTTTAGCAAGATGAAAAACATACTGCCCAATAAAAAGATGTCAATTGAAACGAGAAAAAGAGTGTTGAGACGCTACATAGAACCTGCACTTTTATATGGATGTGGAGCTTGAACAGTGAGCAGTCAGGCTGAAAAACATGTGATGGCTGTAGAAATGTGGTTTCTGAGAAAAATGCAAAGAATATAATGGACAGCCAGAAAGACCAATGAACATGTCCTTCAAGAAACAAATGAAGATCGTAAACTGATTAGAGACATTAGACGTAGACAGACACAATTTTTTGGGCATGTTATGAGAAGAAATGATTTGGAGAACTTGGTGACAACTGGAAAGATCGGGGGGAACAGACCAAGGGGAAGACCTAGAATCAAGTACCTGGATGGCTTTGCCTTGTGGCATGGTCGAGACAGAAACACGGAGCTGATCCACGACTCTGGTGATCGAGTGAGATAGCAGAACATGACCCCCCCCCCCACGCTTACCGGCATGGCACATGATGGATGGATGGAGAAAATTATGTTAGAAATCCCCCCCCCTCCCCCACCTCCCCACCCGATACTGGTGTAGTGAATCGGACGTCTAGCATTCTCTGACAATGGTGAAAAAGAGGAGAGCCCGCGTGCACGTTTCTCGTGATAACAATGTATCACCAATGGCCCAGGTGTGGACCAAATAGGCCGCTGCCCGGACTGCATTCTGCAATGAGAAAACCTACCCACAATGGCATATTTATATAACGTGTGATTCTTGTATACGAATGTTTCGATTCTCGCGGTACTACGTGCGGAGTTCGAGCACAGTGCTGAGAGAGCCCTTGAGTTATGTGTGAGGGTGAGACGGGGGGGGGGGGGGGGATGGAGCACTTATGGAGATATCCATGTGCAATTACATTGACCCTTGAACCAAAACCTAAAACATTATTACTGTTTCTGTGATAGTTGATATTATTGGATTTATGTGTCTGTCTCATCCATTCTTTGCCAGATCTGACATCACAGTCAATAACAGCTGCGGCCTCTACTCCAGCATCATCTGACAGACAGCCAGCAGCACCACTAGCTTCTACAGCGACAACATCCCACAGACAGCCAACAGAGTCTGTTCAACCTGCAGGTTGGTCTCTGATGTTGGGATGTTGTGCGTAGTGACACAAACAATACACCTAGTTAATGTTTGATCTCTGGACACTACATGACCTCCAATATAATGTACAACATAAAAGTGATGACCTGTCAATATTATCTTATTCCATTATTCAGAATTATAACTTGTCACTTTGTCCACTATTTGGTCAAGTAGTCAATGTGACAAGGTATGGATACTTGTCCTATAGGTCCATATACTAGGTGGCTTCAAATTAAAAACTTAAAAGTGTGATATAAATTACAATAACCATGCCTTGTCTTGTAACCTGCCAATACTGTGTTAACTGTTATGCACTTGATATTGCAGTGCAGACAAACACGGTGACATCATAAGAACAGTTTAAAGATGACCGTCCCACTTTTGACATGCATCAAAAAGGAGTAGCGTTCTGTTATCCGTTTTTAAAAAAAAAATCTATCTCATCTCATCTCATCATGTTCCTCTTGTACCTTGCGGTGTCGAGATGAAGTATAAATTTCGTGAGAGTGCCCGATTATGGGCTTCGAATATCGACAGACCCATGGATTCTGCTATTCCCTCCGTCCAACGTTTACGTGGTCGGTCTCTTCCTCTGTTTCCATCTGGTCTGTACATCATTGCGTGTTGTGGCATGCTGTTGACTGGTAACCTACTTGCATGGCCAAACCATTTGTCTTGCTGCTTTCTAATAAAATCTAGTGCTGCTTTAACCCACACTTTAGTCCTGATTTCTTCATTTCTGATCTTATCTCTTCTTGATACGTTGAGAATTCTTCTCAGGAACCTCATTTCTGTTGTTGTGATTTTTATTTTCTCTTTTTCTGTCATTGTCCAGGTTTGGCATTGGTAGCACAGAGTTGGTAGGAAGATTGTGTTGTAAAGTGCTTTCTTAGTAGTTATTGATACATGTTTGTTCTTTAGTATTGGTGCCATTTGTCCAATGAGTTGATTTGCCTTATTGCACCTATTTTCGATCTCGTCTTCTGATCTGCCATTTGATGATATTATACTTCCTAGGTACTTGAAACTCTTTACTTGTTTCAGGGGATGTTCGTTTAGGTGAATTGTTGCTGTTTGTTTAAAATCTATGAAGGGGTGAAATCTATGGAAATTCATCGGCAAATGAAGTTCTAGTTTGGCGATGCATGCCTCAGTCCAGCAAGTGTATGAGTGGAGTAGGACATTTCAAAACTGTTCACGACCGTGTCAGGCACGCCGAATAGTAATGTCAGAGTCGATTACAGCTGTTGAAGGTCTCGCACATGAAAACCGCTGGTTGACTGTGCCGCACATCTTGACATCAGTGAAGACATCATCCATGATGTACTACTGTACTGAAAGGTGGGTACCACGGCAGGTTTCTCCAGAACTTAAACAACATCCCATTGATGCTTGTCAAGAACTTTTGCAGTGCTCTGAAGCAGAAGACGTTGGTTTACTGTCAAGAATTGTTACTGGAGATTAAACCTGTTTTAACTACCACCAGCCGGAAACGAAGAGAGCAAACAAAAATTGTGTCATCCCTCCTCACCGAAACCAAAGAAGTTTTGTACGCAGCCACATGCAGGGAAGGTTATGTTGACTCTCTTTTTGGGATGAACGAGGCGTTATTTTAAAGCACTACTTGCCAAAGAGGGAAAACTGTCACCGGTGATACGTATACAAATCTCAGGAATCATCTTCGACCCGCAGTCATATCCAAACGACATGGACTTTTGAGTAAAGGTGTACTTTAGCAACATGACAATGCTCAAGCCATACTGCCCGTGCAACGGTTGAAACCATCGAGGTCCTCCACTTTCAATGTGTATCACATCCCCCGTATTCGCCAGACATAGCACCGAGTGATTTCCACCAGTGTGGACAACTTAAATAGTCCTTTGGAGAAAATAGTATTTGGTCCGTTAAAGACGTACAGAAGGTTGTGCATGAGTGATTACACACGCGACAAAGAGACATTTTGTCTACAAGAATTCCAGCACTTTATCGGCACCGGAGGACTTGCATTGAACATAGTGGTGACTACATCTAAAAATTATGATTTGTTCCTTAATTTATTTTAGAATATATTCACACACACACACACACACACACACACACACACACACACACACACACATACACACACACACACACACAAAATAAAATAAACCATTTAAGGTTCTCATTTGAAGCCCCTCATATATTGAGTGTAACTAACCACGAATGCCTGGACGAGGCTAATGACACTTGAACATCATATATGCCAGCAACCAGATGGTTGCCGTAGCTTGCTAGCTACCATGTTTGCCAGGGAGTTACGCTTGTCGTGCCATAGTCGAGTTTCCAGCGACCTTTTTGTTTTGACGCTCGTTGGCCATTCATCTTTGATGCTAGCAATCTGATATACATGTTTGTGGCTTGGGATTGTTTGGCTGCAGCGCTTGGACACATATACATTTCTTTAGTGTATCGTGAATATTCTATGACCGCCGGTTCTGCACCGTTTACAACAGCTACCTCTTTAAACAACTCAACGCAGCTCAAATAACAGAACGCGTTTCGGATTTTAAATCTTATATTGACTCCGGGTATTTAACAGTTCACAATAACATTTACACAACATATCACATTTACATGATACCTAGAGTCTACAATACTACACAACCTAAATACAAGTGTAGTGTCACAGTATATGGGCTTTCTACCTAGACTACAGACCCATGTCCGCATCGGTCCATGGTTCTCGCCCCAACTGATCGCTTGGAGGTGAGTTGTCCCTGCCCAGCGATGTGCCTTGCTGTTTCCCTGCAAGACGTGAACTTCAACTTGTTTGGTCTTCACGCCAACTGCATAAAGCTCTAGATTATCTGCACTCCAAGTGTCGTGTCCTCCTTTAAAGTGTCGTCCCTGGAGTGAGGAGATCCGACACCCACATTATAATATTATTTTTTTCCCCTCAATATTCTGGAGAATCCACCAGCTTCCGTCCAACACACTCCATCAGCCTATGGACACCTTTTCCTATCACTCTCACACTGTCGTACTATGCCCCCTTCTCATACTTCCCCAACGCAACATACTCAACAACTCTTGCTTCTAGAAATTAATAAAGATTAATTTATTAAAATAAAAGTGTAACGTGTATGAGACGTGTATGCGAAGAAAATGTGTGACGTGTTCTATAAAGTGTAGAGAATCTGACTCTCAGACATCAGATCAGTCCGCTGATCACAGCAAAGATAGACCACAGCACGTTACGTCAGAACAAGTACGTCTCACCCGTTGCCGGAACCATCCTGCCGGATACTGCTTTGCTTCTGTAGACCTCTGGTAATCCCATTTCATGAACATGAGAAATAGACACCGGTGGTATGAACAGTTACTTATGGACCGGATTCACTCTACACAATGTCCGTTCCTAATGTTCTCTAACCAACTGCACAAGTTCTTTTCTAGTGTTTACACAGTTAGTAAAGTTAAGTGTTAGTCGACAGATCATCCTCGTTGCACATCGAACCATTCAGTCCGCAAGTGCTAATTACTAATGTTAATTGTTACTGTACTAACACTAGTTACTCTTAACCGGTTCTCGGTTCGTTACCACTGTTTAATGCTGTATGGTGCAACTGTAATCTTCACTATGTTGGGTGAATCAACCTCCCTCTAGCTTTTAATCACGTCTGTAAGCAATCTTTATTGATTGCCGAACTGGTGTTCTTCAGACTGGGATTTTCTTCCTTCCCAAAACTTTATTGAGCTTCCTTGGATCTGGTAGGGAACCTAGGATAGAAACAACACACCTGGTGATAGTACTAGTTCATGATTCTTTCGGCTGAGTGTAAGCCTATCACCTTGCCTAATGATCGTTAGCTAACTAGACTTAGTCATAGAGCAGATTAGCTACCCACCTAGAATCGAATCAGGTTATGACAAAGAAAAAATCAGCAAACAGAATGTGGAGCCCCTCCCACAGGGGACACCTACGGGAAATCCCAATTATCCCTCATTACTCAATTCTCAACTAGTAAAGCTTATCAACACTTCACTAATCTATTCTAGCCAACAGAGTCAAGTATCACTTCCCTACTCTAGCTAGTTTCCACTAACAGTGCTAATCATCACACTATAGTTTAACAAGGCCACTGCCTAAAGTAATCATAACGAATATATTATAATAGGTTATACCTTAAATGGCACCACTGCAGTCCTATCAATCATATCTACATATGCCATTATAGGCACGTGTAAAATTAAGTCACTAATTAACACACGGTAGATATTATTTCCACTAGGCGCTGCCGTGCCCTGGCACTCTGACTAAAGCATAATTTCAAGTCCTCCCTAGCTGGTCACAACTAGAGGTTATATGGCAAACTACCAAAGTTGTCCACGTGACTTTATCCTCTTCTCCCCCACACAGGTGTTATTTGGACATATCAACCATTTGCAAGGATCTATTTTTCCGGGCTTAAATCCTGTCAAAGTTGTCAGTAATTGTTAAGATTCTCAAAACAAGCCAGCGAATTTTATGACGACTTCCAACAAACAGTTGCAAATAACCCCGTCAAACTCTTCATGTTCCGGAAACCAAGAATTGACATATGTACTGTTTTCTCCCTACTAAGTACTTCCGTTTTACATCTGCCATTGTGATCTCACGGCTTCCATCTGCATTCAAATGTTGACAAACTTGTCAATCTTCTGTTCCGTGGTGACAATATATGTGATTCTAACTGGTAATGAACTGCCAGCTCGGTGTATCCCTTCCTTCTCACTCAACACCAAATGTGTAGATGGGCTGACCCCACTGCTTCCATTTACATTCAACTGTAGACAAACTAATCAAGGCGATGCCAGGACCTGTCACCATCAACACCGACCGTTCCAAATCCGTTATAGATGTACACGTGCAGCTACAAATATTGTCCTGAGATTTTGACATCCGCGGTGTTTTTCCAGTTAGTAAAATAATGGTGCTGAAAATACACGCCAAGCAAACGTCGGGAATATTTATCTGTTTAACTCATGGCAATCTCGCGACATAGGCCCCCTCTTAAGAGAGTAGTCCATCTCACTCTCCTCCACCATGAGTTAAATCCAGATAATTCATTCCTCTTCTTCAGGAGCTGGGTGTCTTGACAAGAAATCCGCTCCAACATTTTCCTTCCCAGGAATGTACTCTACTGTGAAATTATACGGTTGAAGTAACAACGACCACCGCATCAAACGTGCGTTGAGCTTCTGAGAAGTAGCCAGGAACATCAGGGGCTGATGATCCGACTGAACCCGAAACTTAACTCCATACAAATATGGCTGACATTTTTGCACTGCCCATACGAGGGACAAGCATTCTCTCTCGACGGTTGAATAATTCCTCTCCGCCGGTAGAAGTTTCTTACTTGCGTATGCTACAGGTTTCAAAACCGAAGCATCGTCTTTTCCTTCCTGTAACAAAGCGGCTCCAATTCCAATCGCACTCGCATCTGTTCTCAACACAAATTGTTTGGAAAGGTCAGGGAGCTGTAATACAGGTTTGCTGACCAAGGCCTCCTTTAACTGACTATAGGCATTCTCACATTCTGGTGTCCAAATGATTTGATCCGGTAATCCCTTTTTCAAGGTTTCGGTCAACGGAGCTCCCAGTTCAGTGAAATGTGGGATAAATTTGTGGTAGAACCCACACAACGAGAGAAAAGATCGCACATCCTTCTTCGTTTTTGGCCTTGGTGCATTTCTGATTTTCTCCAGGTTCTTCTCTTCTGGAACAATGTGTCCTGGAGTGATGGTGTGACCTAGAAATTCCAGAGTCTGGTAACCAATCATGCACTTGGTTGGACGAGCAGTAAGCCCTGCTTCCTTGAGCCTATTAAACACTCTCTCCAAGGATTGTAAGTGGTCATCCAGGCTGTCACTGGAAATCAGAATATCATCCATGAATGAGATGATGGACGGATCCTGTAACGGATCTAGTAAAGTCCTCATCATGCGTGTAAACACACTAGGTGCATTGCTGAGTCCAAAGGGCATGACCTTGAATTCGTAGTGTCCACTGGGTGTACTGAAAGCTAACAGTGGTCGAATCTCCGGTTTGACTGGTATCTGATAGTACCCCCGACTCAGATCCACCTTTGAAAAGTACCGAGCCTTATGGAGCCTAGCGAATAACTGAGTTGGATTCGGCAAAGGTTCCACCTGAAGCTGTGTATGACTGTTCAGCAGTCGGTAATCTATACACAACCTGTGTTCTCCACTTGGTTTGCGTAACAAAACTACCCCCGCATTGTATGGGGATGTGGATGGTGCAATCACGTCATCCTCCAGCAGTTTTTTTATTTCCTCCTCCAGGGCCTTTTCTTTAGAGAATGGCACTGGGTAAACCTTTTGGCGAACAGGCTCCTGTGTGGTCAAAGTCATCTCGAACTCCACCAACCTCGTTCGTCCTGGTTTATCAGTCAGTATCTCCTTATGAGACTTGAGAACCTGGGTTATCCTTTCCCTCTCCTGGGAGGTCAGATCAGGGTTCACTTGTACATCCCTATAGGTTTCCTGGTGTACTAAGGGATATTCCCTGCCCTCGCTGGTTCCCACTTCTGTCTCCACTGCAACTGCCATTGCCATGAGGTGAGCTGCCTTGTCTCCGGGTCTCTCTTCGTATTTCCGCAAGAGATTGATATGGAAAATCTTCGACTTTCCCCGGATCCGGATCTGATAGTTGGTTCTGGATATCACCCTTTCCACGGGAAATGGTCCTTGCCAACCTATCTCCAGTTTGTTGTTTCCCGTTGGGAGTAGCAACAAGACTTTATCTCCCACCTCTAGAGATCTTTCTTTAGACCTACGGTTGTAGTAAGCCGCATGTCTTTTCCTGGCCTTTTTCAAGTTTTGATTTGCCAGAGTCCATCCCTTGTGGAGTTTTTCTTTCAGTTCCTCCACGTATTTGTAGGATGAGATCACTTCTTCTGACGTCCCCTCTTCAGTCCAACTCCTCAACATGGCTTCCAACGGTCCTTTGATTGGACGACCAAACAGCAACGTAGCGGGTGGTAGTCCTGTTGAGCCATGAGGAACTTCCCGATAGGCAAAAAGTGCTGCTGGGATATATTCATCCCACTTATCAGGTTTTTCCTGCGCTAATTTCCTGAGCATTGTCATCAACGTGCCGTTGAAACGCTCCACTTGTCCATTGGCTTGAGGGTGGTAAGGGCTGGTATGTATGTGGTTAGAGTGAAACACCCTAAATACCTCCTCCATGAGTTTTCCACAAAACTGAGATCCATTGTCCGTCAGAATTTGATCCGGAAAGCCTAATCTGGTAAAGGCCTCCATCAGTGCGTCCGCCACTCTTTTCGAGTCAATCGTGGTCAACGGTATAGCCTCACCCCACATTGTACAGCAATCCACCATTGTGAGTATATACATGTTCCTCTTCCTAGTCCTGGGAAGTGGACCCACGATATCGATGGCTACCCTCTCGAAAGGAGAGTTCATGATGGGCATCTCACCCAACATCACCGGTGCTGTCCTGTGTTTCGGTGCCACCCTCTGGCACTCAGGGC
Source organism: Cepaea hortensis (assembly GCA_963921405.1). Taxonomy (NCBI): domain Eukaryota; kingdom Metazoa; phylum Mollusca; class Gastropoda; order Stylommatophora; family Helicidae; genus Cepaea; species Cepaea hortensis. The sequence continues at coordinate 15,614,383 of OY992891.1, forward strand.
ATGACTTCACATACCGACGCACATCATCTGTCATTCCCGGCCAATAGTAGTGGCAGGAAATCCGCTGCATGGTGGCGGCAATACCCATGTGTCCACTAAAGGAGATGGTATGCCCCATATGAAGAATCTGGGACCGATGAGCTTTTGGGACGACCAACTGACCGTATAGGTTGTCTCCCCTTCCTGCTCTCCTGTAGAGTATCCTATTCTTCATGTAGTACTGCCCCCGTCCTGGTGGATCAGCACTTTTCTGCAGCTTTTTGTAGCAAGGACGTAAAGTATCATCCTCACTCTGGGCAGTTCGTAGCTCCCCCGGCATTGGGTTAGTCACAATTGCGTCTGCCTCTTCCGTTTTCGCCTGAGAGCGAGTCTGCATTGCTCCCATATGAATAGGCTCCCTGGGCATTCCCAGAAAGACATACCGGCAACCTAGGATGACTGGAAAAATGGGATCGGTCAATACAGCGGCCTTGATGGTGCCGGTGACGTACCGTGACCGAATCTCCACATTAGCAATGGGCAACTTCATGACTACAGCACTCTTCTGTGCAGGCTGTATATCCAAGGTTTCACCTGTGAATTGTTCTGGATGTACTAGATCCGCAGAAATCACGGCCTCCCCGTCCAGTCCTGTGTCGTATAAACACTCCACTTGACGACCGTTAACCTCTACCAATTCCACTACAGGTGGTTTTTCCTGGTCTGGAGTCTCTTCCTCGGCCTCGACCTGTTCGGTGGGCTCCACCTTAGGTTTCCCTGAGCACACGACGAATTGAGTGTCTCCTGACTTTCCCCTGCAGTCAATAGCATTGTGCGTGTTTGACTGACATTGGTTGCACCATTTCCCTGTCCTAGATTTTCTATTGTCGGACTTGAATGAGCTCTCCTGGTGGCGAGCTTCCTTGTTGACCTTGGCATTTTCCGTGACAACCTCCTTGGAAGTCACTTGACATGCTGCAAAGTGAGGGTTCTTAGCCTTCGATTTGCAGTCCCTCGTATTGTGAGAGGGTGACTTACAAATTGAACACCACTTCTCCGACCACGGTCGTTTAGGTGTAGAGCTTGAGGTGCTCTTGCTTCCCTCCTTCTTCTTCTCTGAACTATCCTCTGATTTTTGCCCATAAGGTTCCCACTTTTTTGTTCCTGAGTTTTTGGCTTTCTTCTTGTCATGTTTCTCTTGACTTTTGGTGTTGGTGGAAAGGTTTTCCCCTGCCTCCCCATGTACCTCGACGAACCGTTCTGCTAATTTATTCACGAGGTCAATACGTTCCGCTCCTTGTTCTCCCAGGAACGTCCTGAGAGGTTTAGACATTTGCTTCTTCAGCTGGTCGACCACCATGAGCTCTTCCAGACTCTCATAGTCATGTGCGAACCCAGCCAAATCCATCCACTTATGGAGATAAGATTTAAGACGCAAACTGTAGGCGGCAAACAACTCTCCCGGTTCTCGTTTCGCTGCTCGAAATTTTTTCCGGTAGGTATGTGACGTAACCTCGAATCGTTTCAGCAGAGCCGTCTTTAACTCATCATAATTGTTCTCATGTTCTGGTGGCAGGCGAGTATAAACCTCGTATCCTGTCCCGCGTAATCCCTGGGATAGCTTAAGATTCCATTTGTTACGCTCCAGACCCATAGCAACTGACATAGCCTCGAAGCGTTGAAGGTATTGGTCAATCTTCTCTTTGTCCTCCTCGTAGACCGCTAAAGGAAACTTCATAGCATGGTACCCATGTCCACCTACTGGTGTTGATCCTGGGATGGAGGAACCTCCAACTGCTCCCTCAGTTTCTCCATTAGATTGACTCTTCAACTCGAGTTCCCTCATCCGGTACTCGTGCTCCCTTTTCTGTGCTTCCTGTTCAGCTTCTAATTTCCTAGCTGCTTGTTCAGCTTCAAATTTCCTAGCTGCTTGCTCAGCTTCCAATTTCCTAGCTGCTTGCTCAGCTTCCAATTTCTTAGCTGCTTGTTCCAACTCCATCCTTCTCAATTCCAGCTCGGCCTTTCGATCATCCCTTTCTGCTTGACGATACTCTCTCTCCACTTCCTGTATGTAATCCGTTAGAGAAGACCCAGCCAATCCCATTTCTTCCCCCCTTGCCTTTAATTCTAACGTGCTAAGTTTAGGGGTGGCCATTATACAGAGAGGTAAGCTAGCAGGTCTAGTACAATATAACTGCAAATTACTATACCGATATATAAACAAGTACTATAATCTAGATATTACCACACACAGTACATTCACTCAGTGACAAGGGTAGAATCAGGACCACAGACCTATGCAGACGTGTGAAGTGTGAACAGGTAAGATATTGGTCCTAACCCCTATCCACATTCACTCTAGCTGGATTCTCCAAACTGATATCTCCCTCTTATAACTAAGGATCCCGTGTCCAAAGACCCCGTTGTCAGAAGATCCCACTGTCAAACGTTCCTGCTTGCAGGAGATCTCGCTGTCCAAGGATTCCGTTTACGGGAGATCTCGCTGTCCAAAGATCACGTTTACGATAGATCCCGCTGTCCAAAGATCCCGTTTACGAGAGATCCCACTGTCCAAATATCCCGGACGAGCCCCCAGTAATGTCGTGTCCTCCTTTAAAGTGTCGTCCCTGGAGTGAGGAGATCCGACACCCACATTATAATATTATTTTTTTCCCCTCAATATTCTGGAGAATCCACCAGCTTCCGTCCAACACACTCCATTAGCCTATGGACACCTTTTCCTATCACTCTCACACTGTCGTACTATGCCCCCTTCTCATACTTCCCCAACGCAACATACTCAACAACTCTTGCTTCTAGAAATTAATAAAGATTAATTTATTAAAATAAAAGTGTAACGTGTATGAGACGTGTATGCGAAGAAAATGTGTGACGTGTTCTATAAAGTGTAGAGAATCTGACTCTCAGACATCAGATCAGTCCGCTGATCACAGCAAAGATAGACCACAGCACGTTACGTCAGAACAAGTACGTCTCACCCGTTGCCGGAACCATCCTGCCGGATACTGCTTTGCTTCTGTAGACCTCTGGTAATCCCATTTCATGAACATGAGAAATAGACACCGGTGGTATGAACAGTTACTTATGGACCGGATTCACTCTACACAATGTCCGTTCCTAATGTTCTCTAACCAACTGCACAAGTTCTTTTCTAGTGTTTACACAGTTAGTAAAGTTAAGTGTTAGTCGACAGATCATCCTCGTTGCACATCGAACCATTCAGTCCGCAAGTGCTAATTACTAATGTTAATTGTTACTGTACTAACACTAGTTACTCTTAACCGGTTCTCGGTTCGTTACCACTGTTTAATGCTGTATGGTGCAACTGTAATCTTCACTATGTTGGGTGAATCAACCTCCCTCTAGCTTTTAATCACGTCTGTAAGCAATCTTTATTGATTGCCGAACTGGTGTTCTTCAGACTGGGATTTTCTTCCTTCCCAAAACTTTATTGAGCTTCCTTGGATCTGGTAGGGAACCTAGGATAGAAACAACACACCTGGTGATAGTACTAGTTCATGATTCTTTCGGCTGAGTGTAAGCCTATCACCTTGCCTAATGATCGTTAGCTAACTAGACTTAGTCATAGAGCAGATTAGCTACCCACCTAGAATCGAATCAGGTTATGACAAAGAAAAAATCAGCAAACAGAATGTGGAGCCCCTCCCACAGGGGACACCTACGGGAAATCCCAATTATCCCTCATTACTCAATTCTCAACTAGTAAAGCTTATCAACACTTCACTAATCTATTCTAGCCAACAGAGTCAAGTATCACTTCCCTACTCTAGCTAGTTTCCACTAACAGTGCTAATCATCACACTATAGTTTAACAAGGCCACTGCCTAAAGTAATCATAACGAATATATTATAATAGGTTATACCTTAAATGGCACCACTGCAGTCCTATCAATCATATCTACATCTGCCATTATAGGCACGTGTAAAATTAAGTCACTAATTAACACACGGTAGATATTATTTCCACTAGGCGCTGCCGTGCCCTGGCACTCTGACTAAAGCATAATTTCAAGTCCTCCCTAGCTGGTCACAACTAGAGGTTATATGGCAAACTACCAAAGTTGTCCACGTGACTTTATCCTCTTCTCCCCCACACAGGTGTTATTTGGACATATCAACCATTTGCAAGGATCTATTTTTCCGGGCTTAAATCCTGTCAAAGTTGTCAGTAATTGTTAAGATTCTCAAAACAAGCCAGCGAATTTTATGACGACTTCCAACAAACAGTTGCAAATAACCCCGTCAAACTCTTCATGTTCCGGAAACCAAGAATTGACATATGTACTGTTTTCTCCCTACTAAGTACTTCCGTTTTACATCTGCCATTGTGATCTCACGGCTTCCATCTGCATTCAAATGTTGACAAACTTGTCAATCTTCTGTTCCGTGGTGACAATATATGTGATTCTAACTGGTAATGAACTGCCAGCTCGGTGTATCCCTTCCTTCTCACTCAACACCAAATGTGTAGATGGGCTGACCCCACTGCTTCCATTTACATTCAACTGTAGACAAACTAATCAAGGCGATGCCAGGACCTGTCACCATCAACACCGACCGTTCCAAATCCGTTATAGATGTACACGTGCAGCTACAAATATTGTCCTGAGATTTTGACATCCGCGGTGTTTTTCCAGTTAGTAAAATAATGGTGCTGAAAATACACGCCAAGCAAACGTCGGGAATATTTATCTGTTTAACTCATGGCAATCTCGCGACACCAAGCCCCATGACCCAGTTTGGGACATGGCAATATACAACTATTAAAGGAAAGACAATTTGGGTTCTTTGATAATAAATGAGCAGAGAGGCATCGGTGACCATTTCAACGATATAAAAGATTAGTGGTGAAAGAGGCAGAGGCAATCAAGACAAATGATGCTTAGTGGACTGAGACTGTGGCTTTGGGGAGTATCGTCAATAAATTTGAGTCATAATAACAATGACGGAGAGAGATGTGAAGATGCGTTAACTCTTGTGATATACTAAAACGTCTCTACCAACTTCCTATGATTGACGCTTTAAAAATACAGCTCCCTAATAGTTATCGTTTAAGCACCTTATTTTTTGAAGAAGAAAACAGAGCTAAACTAACCCGTAGAGCAGCCAAATTTATTTGGCCTTAGTTTAAAATCTAGGCCTGGTAATGATTCACGTACCTGGCAGACCGGCTTTATTTTAAAACAAAGGGTTTTTAATAGCCATTTTGGTTCAAGAGAACAAAGGGAACAGACGTTAAGCCTTCCCCGTGATGGGGAGGGCAGTTTAGTCCGAAAATATATCACTCTCTGGAGCAATTGGTATGTTACATATACATTATACATATGTACTCATCTATTTTGATAAGGTACATATACCGTTGTGTTAATATAAGAATTAATAAGATGTTAAATCATTGATTCTGGTAAACTAGAGCCTGATTGATAGTTTTTTTTTAGTAAAGCAGCCATGCTGTACCACGCTGTCATCTTCCTATTCTATAGTAGTAGGCCTCTTTCAGTCCTGAAGGACTATAGAGTTGTGCCGCTTGGGAGGTGCCTGGCAGCACCGCTGGTGACTGTATAGTCCAATTCGAGAATGACAATCTCTGTCACAGTTTCCGCATCTGTGAGACGAGGCAAGTCCCGCAGTAAGTGACTGCTCTTTGAGCCTGTGCCGTCTCTCCTCAGTTTTTTTGATCTGATTGCGCTCAAAGAGCACCAGTCCGTTTCGTACATCTCTTCTCCAGGAGCATCTGTCTGTTGCAACTCTCTCCCACGTGTCTGGATCTATTCCAATGGTTTTCATATCTTGTTTACACACATCCCTATATCGCATTTGGGGTCTTCCGGTTGGCCTCTTTCCTGTGGCTAGTTCTCCGTAAAGGAGATCTTTGGGAATACGTTCGTCCTCCATTCGAGATACGTGGCCCAACCACCGGAGGCGTCTCTGCTTGAGGAGGGTGTGCACTGTGGTAATATCTGCTCTTTCAAGCACCTGTTTGTTTGTTATGTGGTCTTTCCATGTTATGCCCAGGATACGTCTCAGACATCTTATGTGGAAGGAATTCAACTTCCTTTCCTGTCTTGAGTACAGGGTCCAGGATTCAGACCCGTAGAGTAGTGTGCTAACAACAAAAGCTTTATATACTTGAGCTTTTGTACGCTCTGTTAGTCTATTATTCTCCCAAACTCTTTTAGCTAGCCTGGAAAATGTTGTGGCTGCCTTTCCAATGCGTCTGTCGATTTCTGTCTCTAATGAAAGATTATCTGATATTGTCGATCCCAGATACACAAAATCGTGGACGACTTTCAATTCATAATTAGAGATTTTGATTGACGGAGGCGCATCAGCATCTTGTTCCATCACCTGTGTTTTATTTAGGCTAATGGTGAGCCCAAAGTCTTTGCAGGCAGCTGCAAAACGATCTATGAGCCTTTGGAGATCTTCTGCTGTATGAGTAGTCAGTGCTGCATCATCTGCAAAAAGTAGTTCTCTTACGCATCTTGGTCTTATTTTGATCTTTGCCTTGAGTCTTGATGGGTTAAAAAGTTTGCCATCAGATCTTGTGTGGAGGTATATGCCTTCAGTGGCAGTCCCAAATGCTTGCCTTAAGAGAACAGCAAAGAAGATACCAAAGAGTGTAGGAGCAAGCACGCATCCCTGCTTTACTCCGCTGCTGATGCTGAATGACTGGGATGTTGAGCCGTCAAATAAAATGGTCCCCTGCATGTTTTCGTGGAATGATTTCACGAGACTAAGAAGGGTGGGTGGACATCCAACCTTTTCAAGGACCTTAAAAAGGCCGCTTCTGCTCACGAGGTCAAATGCCTTTGTGAGGTCGATGAAGGCTATATATAATGGCTTCCTCTGTTCTCTGCACTTCTCTTGGAGCTGCCGGAGTGAGAAAATCATATCGATGGTGGACCTGTTGGGTCTAAATCCGCACTGCGATTCGGGGTAGATTCTTTCAGCAAGAATGTGTAATCTTTTAAGGATTACTCTGGCAAAAATCCTGCCTGTAATGCTGAGAAGGGAAATGCCGCGATAGTTGTTGCAGTCGCTTCTGTCGCCTTTGTTTTTATAAAGGGTAACGATGTTTGCGTCTTTCATATCTTGTGGTATTGATTTTTCTCTCCAGCAGAGCTGTAATATTGCATGCAGTTCTGGGATGATTGTTTCTTTGCTACATTTTAAAATTTCAGGTGGAATACTATCTTTTCCAGGTGCCTTGCCGGATTTGAGAGAGTCTAGTGCTTCGCTGATTTCTGTGAGGCAAGGTTCGTTATCCAAGGCATGCATGGCGGACTGTTGATCGATGGCTTCCAGAGCTTCTTCGCTGACAGTGTTATCCACTGAGTATAGCTCTGAGTAGTGTTCTACCCAGCGATCCATTTGTTTCGCTCGATCTTTTATGATTACCCCCTCAGTTGATCGTAAAGGGGCCATCTTATTTTTTGATGGACCGACAGCTTGCTTGATGCCCTCATACATTCCTCTTATATTTCCAGTGTCTGCACAAGTTTGAATTTGAGCAGAGAGCTGTAGCCAGTACCTGTTCGCACATCTTCTTGCCATCTGTTGTACTCCATTTCTGGCCGTTCGCAATGCCTGCAGTGTTTTCTCTGAAGGTGTTGTTTTATACATCGAGAATGCATGTCTCTTTATCTCCAGGACTGGGAGCATCTCTTCAGAGTGTGCTTCAAACCAGTCGGTTGACTTAGTTTGCTTCTTGCCAAATGTTGATAGTGCTGTATTGTAGATGGTGTCGCGAAAATGACCCCATCTCTCGGTGGAATCTCCGTCTGTGGGGCCGGGCAGAGTATCCGCTAGAGCCTGCATGAATTTGTTGACCTTCTCTTTATTTTGGGTGCCACTGGTGTCAATGCGTGGTCTTCTTTCTGTTCGGCTTCTGTAGATTCTCTTGGGCTTTATCTTCACCTTGCTGGAGACGAGTGAATGGTCGGTGTCGCAGTCAGCACCATGATAGCTGCGAGTCATCCGTACATTGCGGAGGTTGCTGCGTTTAGTGAGCACCAGGTCGAGTTGGTGCCAGTTCTTTGATCTGGGGTGCCTCCATGACACCTTGTGTTGAGGTTTCGTGTCAAAGAAGGTGTTGGTCACGCACAGATTATGGTGGCTGCAGAATTCCAAGAGACGTTGTCCATTGTCATTGATCTTCCCAACGCCAAACTGTCCTAGACATGAAGGCCAAGATTCGTGGTCGGAGCCAACCCTGGCATTGAAATCCCCCAGGATAAAAAGATGTTGTTTCTCTGGTGTTTCACTGACTTCTTTGCTAAGGTCGTCATAGAACTTGTCTTTAGATTCTGATGCTGCAGTTAGTGTTGGGGCGTAAACGCTTATAATACTAACTGGGCCTGCCTCTGTCTGGAGTTGGAGCTTCAATATTCTTTCAGTGCCATCACTTGGTGGTATGATGGAATTGAGCAGCTTGTTTCTGATAGCGAAGCCAACTCCATGCTCCCTGGTCTCTCCGCACGGCTTGCCATGCCAGTAGAAAGTGAAGTCCCTCTCCTTGATGCTTCCAGATTCTTGGAGTCTGGTCTCTTGCAGGGCGACAATGTCTATCCCCAGTCTTAGCAGTTCGTTGTTTATCACTGCAGTTTTGCGGGCATCCACAATCTCATTTAGATCGTCTGAGATGCCAGGGGTCATGGTTCTTACGTTCCATGTTCCCAGCCTTAGGGCCGGTTGTTTTGTTTTTTTCTTGCTGTTAGGTGTATAGATTGCGGTCCATGTGTCAGGATTTCCCCCTAAGCTCCACACACCCTCAGGAGCAGATGAACCGTGGCGAGACAACACCTTATTGACTGGGGGCTGCCCAGCTTAGGCGGGCGGTAGCTGTCTAGTGAGATACGATGATCTCTCCTACCGTCGGAAGTAGCCCCTGGCGCCTTGCTCTACGCCAATCGAGCATTAAGACTTATAACCGGCAAATGCTACTTCCCGTGTTGTGTCACCGCTTTACGCGGTGCTGAAGTGACCTCTTCAGGGCACAAGCCTGGGCAATGGAAATCGGAGAACCAGCTGTTGCCCAGTAGCAGGTTCCCCCTCTCCACGTCGCCGATGTTGACCAAGGGAAAGGCAGTAGCCAATGCAACTTGGCATCGGTGCCGTCGCAGGAGTTGCCAGAACTATGTTGTTTACAACATGGAACTGCCTTAGGGACTCCATCTCCGGATTTGTCCTCAGGGTTTACTCCCGAAGCCATTCCCATATGGGTATACCCGCAAGGCAGCGGAGGTTTGAGATTTAGAGTTCCCTCTCTTAGAAGAGATACCAACCAAGGCTGACGAGCCTCCTCTGCCCGGGAATCAATAAGGAGGGAAGTCTACCATTCTTCCTTCCTGGCAGTGACCATACTGATCGAATGACCGTAGCCATTGTCTCTACTGAGAGATCCTCTGCCCACAGTCACTGACTTGAAACCATAACCAACAACTATCTGTCGGCTGCTCCCAAGTCCAATCCACCACCTGCTCCCATGGCTTCACGTTACCCTGTTGGGGGGGCTAAACGGGTACTCCACCTTGCCCAAGGGTGTCCCGTAGGCTAGCGGAGGGAAGGAGGCACCTTACTTCTCCTTTGATAGGGTATACCCCTACCCCGCTACCCTCCTATTCTATACAGTTTCAAATTCTTATGTTTAAATATCTTCTATGCATTGTGAAACATATCACTAACAATGTCTATAATAAACCTGTAAATATCCTATGTAGTGTAGATTCACTCTTAAGGACATTCAAGAAACTTTCTCTCCAATGCGGAAGCATACTACCGATCACGCATCTTATGAACATAGTTCATGTTGGGGAAATAGTTTTGCTAATTGCTAATCTGTAACTTGAACTATCTTGCCAAATTTAGGTACAATCTTCTTGTTAACATATTACTAACCACACCATTGATGTGGTGGACATGTAATCATTTCATAAAATTTTGCTAGGGAAATGCCATATTTGATGAGTATAATCTCAAGAATAAAGAAAGAAAACGCATGATATAATTGAATGTTCTGGAAGGACATGCCTTCAGTCACACTGCATCAAGGTGGTAGACACCTGGAATATTATGTTCCGAACACGTATCAGGCTGCATAAGTTATTTCTAATAATAAGAATCTTTATTACAATAGCAGCAATTGGTAAATTATATCATCTATAGGAAGATGGGAAGAAGAAGAAGAAGACTATATGTTCTAATCTTATGGATTGACGAATGAGAAAATCCAAAAACATTGGCTCCTGCATTATTATTATGATTATTATTATTCATATATGAGGAATGTACATGATTGTTTTTCTCGGTATGATATATATATATATATATATATATATATATATATATATATATATATATATATATATATATATATATATATATATATATATATATATATATATATATATATATATACACACACATACATACATACATATAACAGACAATGTGTATCCGCATGTCCTTTATGCGTTCGCGAACGGTCCATCCGATTGAGATGAAATTTTCTACATGTATTCTTTTCATTTTAGTGTCCTAAACCTGCGACTGGCCTAGCAAGCCGGCAGGGGATCTTCACACTGCTCGTAGAAAAACCAAGAAGTGCACACAATACAGAGGCATTTCACTGTTGAGTCATACTGGGAAAATATTTTGCAAAATTCTTGAAAAAAGATTACGAACTACTTTAGAACCCCAGCTAAGCGAAACGCAGCTTGGATTTAGGAAAAACAAAGGATGCACAGATGCCATTTTTGCTCTTAGACAACTTATAGAAAAATCAATTGAATTCAATGAAACACTCTACTTAGCCTTTGTCGACCAAGAAAAGGCATTTGATAGGGTAGATAGAAACAAGCTGTGGGAAATCCTTAAACAATATGGAGTGAGTACACATCTAACAAACCTATGCAGAAGTTTATACAACAACAGTGAATGCATAGTGAGAGCAACTGGAGAACACTCAGAACCCTTCACCATAAGATCTGGAGTACGACAAGGTTGTGTCCTGTCCCCTCTCTTGTTCATAACATATATAGACAACATATGTAAAGAAACCAGCCAAGCAGAGACAGCAAGAATACCGCATGACGAGAACACAGAAGAAGAACCATCTGCAAATCTAACCATTAGAGAACTCCTGTTTGCGGACGACCAAGCACTAATAGCAAAATCAGAAGCTGAATTACAAGACCACATGAATAGTCTAAACGAAATGTGTAGGGAACATAACATGAAAATTAGCACAAGCAAAACAGAGGTAATGACTATAACTAAAGAAGAACAAACAGCAACAATTCACCTAAACGAACATCCCTTGAAACAAGTAAAGAGCTTCAAGTACCTAGGAAGTATAATATCATCAAATGGCAGATCAGAAGACGAGATCGAAAATAGGTGCAATAAGGCAAATCAACTCATTGGACAAATGGCACCAATACTAAAGAACAAACATGTATCAATAACTACTAAGAAAGCACTTTACAACACAATCTTCCTACCAACTCTCTGCTACCAATGCCAAACCTGGACAATGACAGAAAAAGAGAAAAGAAAAATCACAACAACAGAAATGAGGTTTCTGAGAAGAATACTCAACGTATCAAGAAGAGATAAGACCAGAAATGAAGAAATCAGGACTAAAGTAGGGGTTAAAGCTGCTCTAGATTTTATTAGAAAGCAGCAAGTCAAATGGTTTGGCCATGCAAGTAGGCTACCAGTCAACAGCATGCCACAACAAGCAATGATGTACAGACCAGATGGAAACAGAGGAAGAGGCCGACCACGTAAACGTTGGACTGAGGGAATAACAGAATCCATGGGAATGTCGATATACGAAGCCCATAACCGGGCACTCTCACGAAGTTTATACTTCACCTCGACACCGCAAGGTACAAGAGGTACATGATGAGATGAGATGAGATTCTTTTCATTCCCGTGCAGCTAACTGTCATAGTTTGTTAGTGTACAATCAGCTATTTACTTACTAAAATTTAATATTTAAATTTACATTATCATTTATATATAATATAAATAATAATTAATATTAGGGGACTTAACTCAAAAAAAGTTATATCAAGGTTCATAACGTTTAATAGCATTGCTATATATTTTATATATAGATTGTTGCATTGTTTTCAAAGATTTATAAACTCTGTGTCTACAGTTATTTACAGGCATATGAGTTATAATAAATAATGATATAATCTTTAAGGCATTTTCAAAGTTTTCATAAAAGTAATGCATCTATTTAAATAGTGCAAATTTTCTAACTCATCTTTTTATTATTTTTTTTTCAATAGCACATTAATTTTTTTTTAACATTCTCATAAATATGGCGCGTTACACCCACGTTGGGTATTTATGATGCCCATGTTAAACATTTCCTTAACGAGTTACTTTTCATGCATTTTAATGCTTATTGTTCTTTTGTTGTCAAAGAATTGATTCATAAGAGATGTTGAATGAAAGAATGTATGAGAGGAAATAGAGAAGAAGGGCAGAATGTAGGACGGGCCTGCGAAAGATATTCGTTCGTTAAAAAAAAGTATATATTTTTTTAGAGAAAGTTAGTTGCATATCGTTTGCAGTACTCTGCAGTCAACCCACCGCCCATCATTTATTGGCTGTTCGTGATATCTTGGTAACTTTACTTTAGATAGATCTCTTCCAATCATATTTTCTACTATCAATCTATCTATTCTTCTATTCTATCTATATTTTTAACGGGAACGGGCCGAACATAGACAGACAGACAGACAGACAGACAGACAGACAGACAGACAGACAGTCGGGAACGGGAACGGGAGCTTATATGACTACTAATATGAATTAAATGAGATGCTCCCCACCAGGATCTGGGCGAAGCCGGGCCGAGTCAGACAGACAGACAGACAGACAAGCAGACAGACAGACAGATAGATAGATAGATAGATAGATAGATAGATAGATAGATGGGTGGGTGGGTGGGTGGGTGGGTGGGTGGATGGATGGATAGATAGATAGATAGATAGATAGATAGATAGATAGATAGATAGATAGATCGATAGGTCCCCGCCAGGGTCTGGGTGAAGCCGGGCCGGGTCAGCTAGTGTGTGTGTGTATATATATATATATATATATATATATATATATATATATATATATATATATATATATATATATATATATATATATTTGTGTGTGTGTGTGTGTGTGCGTGTGTGTGATTATATATATATATATATATATATATATATATATATATATATATATATATATATATATATATATATATATATATATATCTATATATATATAAAACAAAGTGTATGTATGTAAATATATATGTAAATATATATGTATGTCCTTTATTTGTTCGCGAACGGCCCATCCGATTGAGATGAAATTTTCTACACGCCTTCCTTTCATTCCAGAGCTGTCAACTGTCATAGTTTTTTTTTCTTCTTCCTCCTCCTCCCTCCTCCCCCTCCCAAAATATGTACGTAAATATATGATGATGATGATGAAAGAATCCCCGAACCAAAACGCTAGGGAAAGGGAAGATAATGACGTGACTACACAGAATCGTCACACGGCAATCATCATCATCAAGTGCCGTGCCGGCTGGCGTAGGCGTTCATGGCTCTCCGTAGATCTCAGTCTTTGGTTTTTTTGGATCAACTCTGCTGCTGATATTCCTCCATGCCACGGCAATATCAATAACAATTCATCTTTTTATGTGTAAGGAAGTTATCTACAGTCGTGTAGAAGGGAAGAACTAGACGAGTATGAATTCGGAATGGCGAACTCTCTCCTCCTCTCTTCTCCTCCCTCCACCTTTCTCCTCTTCCTCCTCCCTCTCATCCCTCTCCCTCCTCCCTCTCCCTCTTCCTTCTCCCTCTTCCTCTCCCCTCCTCCTCCATCCTCCTCCCTCCTACTCCCTCCGCCTCCTCCCCCTCCTCCCTCATCTTCCCTCCTCCTCCCTCTCCCTCCTCATCCCTCCTCCTCCTCCTGCCTCCCTCCTCCTCCTCCTGCCTCCTTCTCCCTCATCATCCTCCCTCCTCCTTCTCCCTTCTTCTCCCTCTTCCCTCTTCCTCCTCCTACCTCCTCCCTCCTCCTCCCTCTACCTCCTCTTCCTCCCTCCACCCTCCTCCTCCCTTCTCCTCCTCTTCCTCCTCCCTTTCCTTCCTCCTCCTCCTCCCTCTACCTCCTCCTCCCCCTACATCTTTCCTCCTCCCTCCTCCTCCTCTTCCACCTCCCTTTCCTTCCTCCCCTCCTCATTCTCCCTCCTTCCTCTCCCTCCTTCCTCCTCGTCCTTCCTTCTTCTCCCTCTGCCTCCTCCCTCCTCCTCTCCCCTCCTCCCTCCTCCTCCTCCTTCTCCTCCTCCCTCCTTCTCCTTCCTCCTCCTCCCTCTTCCTCCTCCACCATCCTCCTCTCTCTTCCTCCTCCTTCTTCCTCCTCCTTCCTTCTCCTCCCTCCTCCTCCCTCTTCCTCCTCCTCCGTCTTCCTCCTCCTTCCTCTTCCTCCTCCTTCCTTCTCCTCCCTCTTCCTCCTCCATCCTCCTCCCTCTTCCTCCTCCTTCTTCCTCCTCCTTCCTTCTCCTCCCTCCTCCTCACTCTTCCTCCTCCTCCTACCTCCTCCCTCCTCCTCCTCTCTCCTCCTCCCTTTTCCTCCCTCCTCCTCCTCCCTCTATCTCCTCCCTCCTCCTCTCCACTCTTCCTCCTACCCTCTTCCTCTTCCCCTCCCCCTCCTCCCTATTCCTCCTCCTCCCTTCACATTCCTACTCCTCCCTCTTCCTCCTCCTCCCTCCTCCTCCTCATCCCTCCTTCTCCCTCCTCCTCCTTCTTCTTCCCTCCTCCTCCCTCCTCCCCCTCCTCCTTCCTCCTCCTCCCTCTCCTCCTCCTCACTCCTCCTCCCTCTCCTCCTCCTCACTCCTCCTCCTCCCTCCTCCTCCTCCCTCTACCTCCTCCCTCCTCCTCCTCCCTTCACATTCCTCCTCCTCCCTCTTCCCCCTCCTCCTCATCCCTCCTCCTCCCTTCTCCTCCTCCTCCTCCTCCCTCTATCTCCTCCTCCCTTCACATTCCTCCTCCTCCCTCTTCCTCCTCCTCCCTCCTCCTCCTCATCCCTCCTTCTCCCTCCTCCTCCTTCTTCCTCCCTCCTCCTCCTCCTCCCTCCTCCCCTCCTCCTTCCTCCTCCTCCCTCTCCTCCTCCTCACTCCTCCTCCTCCCTCCTCCTCCTCGCTCTACCTCCTCCCTCCTCCTCCCTTCACATTCCTCCTCCTCCCTCTTCCTCCTCCTCCCTCCTCCTCATCCCTCCTCCTCCCTCCTCCTCCTCTCTCCTCCTCCATCCTCCTCCTCCCTCCTCCTCATCACTCCTCCTCCCCCTCCTCCTTCTTCCTCCCTCCTCCTCACTCATCCCCCTCCTCCTTCCTCCTCCTCCCTCTCCGCCTCCTCCCTCCTCCTCCTCCCTCCTCCTCCCTCTACCTCCTCCTCCTCCCTCCTCCTCCCTCTACCTCCTCCCCCCTCCTCCCTTCACATTCCTCCTCCTCCCTCTTCCTCCTCCTCCCTCCTCCTCCTCTCTCAGCCTCCCTCCTCTTCCTCCCTCTACCTCCTCCCTCCTCCTCCCTTCACATTCCTCCTCCTCCCTCCTCCTCCCCTCCTCCTCTTCCCTCCTCCTCCTCCCCCTCCTTCTCCTCCTTCTCCCTCCTCCTTCTCCCTCTTCCTCCTCCCTCTTCCTTCTCCCTCCGCCTCCTCCCTCCTCCTACTCTCTCCTCCTCCTCCCTCCTCCTCCCTCTCCCTCCTCCTCCCTCTCCTCTTCCTGCTCCCTTCTCCTCCTGCGTTCTCCTCCTCCCTCCTTCTCCCTCCTCCTCCCTCTTCCTCCTCCCTCCTCCTCGCCTCCTCCACCACCCTACTCCTCCCTCCTCCTCCTCATCCCTCCTATTCCTCCCTACTCCTCATGTCTCCTCCCTCCTCCTCCCTCCTCTTCCCTCCTCCACCTCCCTCTTCCTCCTCCCTCCTACATTTACCCAAGACAGACAGACAGTCAGACAGATAGTGGGGAACGGGATCTTATATGACTACTTATATAATTTAAATGAGATGCTCTCGACCATGGGCTGGGCCGGGTCAGACAGACAGACAGATAGATAGATAGATAGACAGACAGACAAACAGACAGACAGACAGACAGACAGACAGACAGACAGACAGACAGACAGACAGTCGGGAACGGGAACTTATATGACTACTTATATGAATTAAATGAGATGCTCCCCACCAGGAGTTGGGCGATGCCGGGCCGGGTCAGACAGACAGACAGATAGATAGTCGGAACGGGAACTTATATGACTACTTATATGAATTAAATGAGATGCTCCCCATCAGGGTCTGGGCGAAGACGGGCCGGGTCAGACAGACAGACAGATAGACAGACAGACAGACAGACAGACAGATAGTCGGTAACAGGAACGAGAACTTATATGACTACTTATATGAATTAAATGAGATGCTCCCCACCAGAGTCTGGGCGAAGCCGGGCCGGGTCAGCTAGTGTGTATATATATATATATATATATATATATATATATATATATATATATATATATATATATATATATATATATATATATATATATATATATTCTGTCATAATTGTTACTGTTACTGGGGGGAATTATACATTTTAATGTTACCCCTGGGGACATAATGATGTTGATGTAAGAATCCTTGTGTATGTCAGCACCACAAGAAGATAATGTGAATGATATGGTTGATGGCCGGTGGCCGAATACTGATGATACCTAATGAAAGAAGACGGGGAACTATGAGACAAAAGGCCTATGGATCAAATATCCTTGTAAGGTTATGACAGATATAACATCAAGATGGATTGAATGGTCAGGAACTCTCAGATCCATCAAATAGTTTCAGTAACAACATCAGAATAGAATATTGAGTGAGAAGATACCTTACCCACAATAAGAGCTAGAATAGCTCAACAACAGGCGACCATTGGAAATACTCTCCTATCTCCTCACCCTTTTTTTTTTTTTTTTTGTAATTGTGTTATAAACATGTTAACCTAAAACAGTAGATTAATGCTGGTGTTGGATTCTTTTGTCATTTCCACTTCTAGAAGAGAAGCAAGTGGTGGTTTTTGTTGGATGTATCACCAATCAGAATCCTGGGTCAAAACCCTGATGAAAGTGAGTCAGGACTAAATGTCCTATACATAGAGTCCAGTCCAATACACCAATGTTTACTGCTGCACTCATTAGCTGCCATTGCCAGCAAAAGACAATTTCGAAGACGACTGACAACGTTATTGATGAAGTCCTACTTCAGTTGGAATATCCAGGACGGACTTCAGTATCCAAAAATCTACAAAGATAAAGATCTACAGAGTAACCGACAATAGTGTATCGTCTGCTTTACTTCTGAGGAGTACCGCCTGAAGCATCATCAATCAGCAAAATCAGTGAGACTATGGGGCAGTCCTAGAAGTTTAATAAAACTAACAGCAGTAAGAACCCTCCATCTGTCTGTTGGACTCCCAAGTACAAAAGATACTCATAAGTATTCTCATTCGAAAGAAAAATTCACACAGCAGCAAAAGTCAACATAAGGTTCAAGACACTCAAACACCAAATGGGAAGAGACATTGAAACACAATAAGCAAGTACAACCAAGGTACCAATTGAATACCAACTTAATATCAACTGAAAAACAACTGAGAAACCAGATTACCTCAAGGTCCAAATCGGCAACACCCTGAAAGAAGCCAGATCCACTCGAGATCTCAGAACCGAAACACCATCAGAATGGCCATACGAAAGAAGCTAGCAGAGTAAATGCATGCAACAAAAAGAATCATCTGATGGATTGCGACTCCCAGTTTGTGTGTTGGAAATAATATTCTTCAGTTCCATGCCTGCAGAAGACCAATCCTGGACATAGTTCCAGATGAAAAGAAAGAATTACTCACAGCATTGCATGTCCTACACTGGAAACAGAATGACTGAATCAGAACTCTTTGCTTGTCCCATGTCAGCCTAAATGCCATCATCAAGTGTGGAATAGGTTATAGACTAAGACTAGGTGGGTGAAAAATCTTTGTGAACATAATTGGGATTCGGATATCAGAAGACGAGAAGCTGAAAGGCTGTCATCCTTTTCATCGGATATGGTGATAAAGGGAAGGTCCTTGTGCCAGACTCAAGATACATCTCCTGAAGGTATGACCAACCTAAGGCCTCAGTTTCACACTGGCACCGAGCCACTTGCAACAGAAGATTCTTGAATTCAGCCCCATGGAGGGGATATGTGAAGTTATTTCCGAAGAATATGGATTATAAATATTCACTAGCCAAATTCAGTGGACACAATATGAGTAAAACATAACTGTGAGTATATTTATTTATGTCCCCGGATAAATATGGACATTATCTGCTTCGCACTGGAGAAGAATAAACGACAGCAACACCTCAGGATAAAGGACTATAATTAAATGATTAGGTTAATTATTAGTACTAATTGTGCTTTATATGTGGTTTTTTCATGCCATGGATGTGTAAGGTCAGTAGCTTTTTTTTTTTCAATGAAGGGTATAACCAACTAGTGGTTGTTGTTTTGGTTGAATATTCTGACACCATCTCATTAATTTTTCAAATATGAGAACAGTAACTGGTGTCAGAAACAATTGTTTTATATGTTTGGTTTTTCTGAACTTAGACCATTGTTTGCTTTACTGATGTAAAGTGGGTCAAAGATGTAGAACCAATTAGTAGTTGTTGTGTGTTTGTAACAACATTGTTTTTTTCTTGGGACAGAGGGGGTTAATGTGTTTTTGAGATTGAAAATCATACCCATGCTTGTTCTGGAAATTCAGTGTGGTCACTACAATTATATATATATGATACTGCAGATCTTGATTTAATGCCTGAACTGTTTGTCCAAAAATGTTGATGTTTACGTCAATTACGTGTTGATATTTGTTCAACAGTGGTTGTTATATATGTTGTAAACAATCAATGTCCTCTAACACTATATTAAATTTATAGGGTGGTTTAGTAGGAATGGAGAAGTACGCACAGACACAGTTACAAAAGAAGTGAAGTATTTTCCTTCTTGTGTTTGTGGTAGAATTCCATGATCATCTTGCATTCTAGAAGTGAAGAGAGAATCAAACCTAAATTCCCAAGGGATCTCCTAGACATAAAACAAGCAAATAATTCTCATATATAAAATCCACATCCCACAACTTTTAAGTCAGTTGGCAGGGCACATGATGATGATGTGTCTAATTTAGTTGAGTTGAGCTAAGAACCGACATCACTGCACTCAGGACATTCCCATATGCTCTCCGTCCCCTCATTCAACAGCCAGCGAAGAGTTACACTTATAGTTGTTCCTACCGCTATCTGATTGAAAGTTCTCGAGGTTTCCCACTCAGTTTTTAGATTCTACTAGGACCCCTGCCAATCCCCCTCTATCTTATCATTTTTGCATACGGGTTCTCAGTCTGTTCCCCCACCTTCTCCATCTGGTCCCACAGGAGCATGGCCACCCCACCCTTGTTCATAAGTAATCTACCACATTCCCTGTCATCCTATCAGCCTGTCCATTCCCCCGCACTCCCGCATGGCCAGGACAAAAAATAATCCATACAATTCTTACAATCCGTGACCTCTAAAGCGAGGTGAGCCATTCCACACGAAATATTCCTTTCTCCACCTTACTAAGCATACTCCTTGAGTCCGCGATGAAGACAGTGTGTCTTGCAGTGGTCTCCCCTAACCAACGAGGTCGCAGCCTCATATGCCAGACTCTCCTTTTTTTTAAGAATCGCCCATTATTAGCCTTCGCAAAGACACCCCAACCACTCCTTCTGTTTCTCACTATTGTCCCAGCAGTATAGATAACTATGTCATCTTGATGTGTGTTACCGTTGATCAGTTGTTCCACCTCAAACTATGTGACGTCTCAATAAGTATGTTGGTGATTTGTGTGTGTGTGGGGGGGGGGGTGGGGGGGGGGGTTGTAGTTGTGTCCTGACATCACCCAATGTAGGGACCATTAACAGACAGTGAATGCTTGTTTCCTCTTCCTGTCCACTGAAGTGCTTGCAGTATGGCAGCATGGTCTGCAGTCACGTGATGTAAGTGTATGGCCAGGACTGCGTGTTGTGTTTCTAGTCTACAGGTTGTATTCTGGTCCTGGTGGTGTAGGCTGTTGATGTCCTCTCTAGGGTTGGGCTGTGACATGTTTGAATACAGAGCTCTTGAGGTTGTATATGATGTCCAACAGTCTAGCCATTACTGTTTGCAGATGTTAATGACACCATGCCAATAAAACATATGAACATAATATATTTTGATTTTAGTTATCATTGACATAATGTTTGATTTTATACACAGATGGAGCTCACATGAAACCGGTTTTAGACAGAATTGCTGTCATAGAAGAGGCCATGTGCTCTTTCAGAAGTAGAACAGAAAAAGTTTCTGAACAACAAAGTGGCATTGATCAACAACTGAAGGAATTGTCATCCAAACGATCAGAGTCAGACAAGGGCATTGATCAACAACTAAGGGAATTGTCATCCAAACTATCAGAATCGGACAAGAAGCACAGCTCAAGGTTTAAACAAGTCAAACAACAAATCAGTGATATCAGTGAAACACGAGATGTAATAGAGCAAGCGCAGAAGACAAGATTACAAAGTCTGGAGAAACAGTTGCAGAAGATATCTACGGCACAAGACAGACTGAAAGCAGAGATGACATCTCAGGCACAACTCGCAGAGAAACTTGTTCATGTACCTAATCTACTGGAGTCTGTGAAAGTAAATATCGATGCATTAGATGCTAGAATTGATGGAATCATTGATGACTGCAGAAATAAACATGAGGATATAGAAATTGTAACACGAGACCTGGCAAACAAGGGCTTGGCTAACACACAGAGTGCCCAGCTCATATCTGAAGGTCAAGCTCAGAACACGACCTTGTTGAGAGAACTAGAGACCCGGCTGCAGACATTGGAGGCAGACGGTGGGAGAAATGTGAAGGACGTTCAGAAACAGGCTGAGAAAGGAGAAGCAAATGTGAGTATGAACTCTTCAACAGAGAAATTGTGTACAAGTATGTTTGACATTAACCTTGGCCCTGAAAATGTGTGGAAGGAAGTGTTTGTTGCTGGCATGAAATTGAGAGCTTGTTGTGCATGTCGTATTCTCTCGAATTCTCATATTAATTGGGCATGCTGCTCCCTTGCCTGGGATGAGGTTCATCGTTTTCTCCATGTCAGTGCCCCATAATTTCTGCTCCAGCTCTGCATGCTCCTGGTACGTCTGGCAGCGCAGATCTCTGAAAGTTGGACAGAACTGAACGATGTGCTCAGGGTTCTCAGTTTGCGGTCTGTGAGAACATTTGCCTCAGTTTGTGACTTTGAGACCGCGTAGATGACCAAGTACACTGACACTTTGAGCCGTGTAGATGACTTAGTACTATGTGACTTTGAGCCGTGTAGATGACTTAGTACTGTGTGAATTTGAGCCGTGTAGATGACTTAGTAATATGTGACCTTGAGCCGTGTAGATGATTAGGTACTGTGTGACCTTGAGCCATGTAGATGATTAGGTACTGTGTGACTTTGAGCCGTGTAGATGATTAGGTACTGTGTGACCTTGAGCCATGTAGATGATTAGGTACTGTGTGACTTTGAGCCGTGTAGATGACTTAGTACTATGTGACTTTGAGCCGTGTAGATGACTTAGTACTATGTGACTTTGAGCCGTGTAGATGACTTAGTACTATGTGACTTTGAGCCGTGTAGATGACTCAGTAATATGTGACTCTGAGCCGTGTAGATGACTTAGTAATATGTGACTTTGAGCCGTGTAGATGACTTAGTACTATGTGACTTTGAGCCGTGTAGATGACTTAGTACTATGTGACTTTGAGCCGTGTAGACGACTTAGTACTATGTGACTTTGAGCCGTGTAGATGACCGTGTACTCTGAGACTTTAAGACTTTTAGATGGTGTACGTGGTCAGTAGCTGTAGTTGTATAAGTAGCTGTAGAGTGGTAGTAACTCTAACCTCTAACGAACTCTAGCCAAAAAGAAAAGAAACAACAACATTCCCATATGTTACACCCACCTTGGGTATTCATGATGCCCATGTTAAACATTGCCTCATTATTTTGATTATTTTTCATGCGTTTTAATGCTTATTGTTCTTTGGTTGTCAAAGAATTGCTTCATAAGAGATGTTGAATGAAAGAATGTATGAGAGGAAATAAAGAAGAAGGGCAGAATGTCAGACGGGCCTGCGTGCCCAATTCTTAACCCTTGGAAAATAAAGATTTACTTACTTTACTTACTTACTTACTAGTAATGAGAAGAAAAAGGTGGAGGAGGAGTAAAAGAAGTATCAAATAGGAAGAAGAAGAGTAGATGAATGATGATGAAAAAGAAGAGGGGAGATTAAGAGGAGGAGCAAGAAGAAGAAGAAGAAGAAGAAGAAGAAGAAGAAGAACAACAACAACAACAACAACAACAACAACAAGCACAACAACAACCAAAGTCAGAGAAGACAATTTTGAATATTAACTACAGCCAACATTCAATGTGAAGACGGCACTTGATTTATTGACTGATATGATAACATCCAATAATATCATTGATGTTCTATATAAGAACAGTTTTGTTGTCAATTGTACAGTTGCGGATCCTGTGTCAGATGTTAAACGACCGACTGAGACCACTAGAACAACTCAGAACATGTCTCAATGAACGGGCCAGTGTGCGAGATGACAATGTCACAAAGGTTTGCCTTTTTAAAACTTTGGTCAGGCTGTAGAAATGTAAACAATTGGAAGAGACAATGCGTGCAATTACAAGAATACAATCACAAAACATAGAGCACATTTCAGCAAAGCGATTTAATCTCCAAACAATAACATAAACAACACAGGAAAGAATTAAAAAATAGTAATAACACTAAGATAACTTTTTTTTCCGCATATCCTTTACAGGACATCGCTGTCAACACCAGCATTTTTACCGTTGTTGATTTCTTGGCAGGATTACGCTCAGTAGTTTGCCATTGATTTCTGAGCGGCCAGCTCACATATCCCGTAAGTTACCACCGCGGCGAGAACCGCTACCAATTCTCGCGCACTGCGTTACCCCCTGGCTACCCCGCACTGGATAAACGGGATTACGGAGAAATTCGTTTAACGCCTAGGCCAGGGAGGCGGCACTAAGGTAACTTTGTTATTGTTGTTGTTGTTCGCATATCCTTCACAGGACATCGCTGTCAACATCAGCATCTTTCAGCTGATTGTTGATTTCTTGGCAAGATTACGCTCAGTAGTTTGCCATTACTGAGGTAACGACATTAACATAAATCAGAAATTGTAAATGATCAGTAGTAACGTATTATTTAGAAGGGAAAGACGACGTATAAGAACACTATTAGAATCAATGATTGAAATGAACAGACTTCTGTATTTGTTCTATATTCACTACACTTAGACATTCGATAGCATGAAACACGAATAAATTATTAGAGTGTTGGACATTTTTAACATACAATGGAATCTCGGTTTTCGTCGATAATCCGTCCGAAAACAATCGACGAAATCCGAAACCGACGAAAACCGAGACAATTATTTCCGTTTGAATCAATGTAAATCCAATTAATTCATCCTAGACACACAGAAATACATACCAAAAACACATTTTATTGAGAATAAATATAGTTTTTAATCCTAAAAAAAAATCAGAAATTAATATAAAATGAATATAAAAAGACTAATGTAAAGAATACATAAACATTTAACATGACATTTACCTGTCTGAAGACTCTTCTTGGCGTATGGAAGACGGCGAGGAGAGGAGCGAGAGGTGCGGATATTATTGTTTGGAAGGGGAATCCCCCTCTATAAGGACCTTAGGTATCAAGGCACTTGTTTTTGGCATATCCTATTTACAGGACATCGCTGTCAACACCAGCATTTTACTGCTGTTGTTGGTGTCTTGGCAAGTTTATGTTCAGTAGTTTGCCATTGCTTTCTGAACAACCGGCTCCCATACCAACACGTTATAACCCAGCGCGACGCGGTCTGCTGCCAAATCGGTCATAGCTGTGTTTCGAACGCAGGTAAGTGGGCTCACTATTCACGTCCGCAAACCCTTAGCCGCGGAGACCGGCATTATCTTGGGTCGATTCCCTTCTTGGTCTTCATGTCTTTTGTATGCCAGAATTTTTCAAACCACCCTCTGCTGGTCTTAACATCACTAAGTACACTAGCACTTGTCAAAGACTTGAAAGGAAGCTCTAAGCTCTGAGAGAGCTAAAACAGAGCTTATTAGGGGACAGGTGACGTAATAGGACGGGAGACCAGACAGGAGAGACACCAACGCTATAAATAGCTATAACAGGACACACCTGTGTCAACAAGAAGGGCAACCAGTGCAACTGAGCTGGTGTTACCCAAGAACCGGGGAAACCTAGCTCACGAGGTGAGGACCAGGTAACTGTGCTCAACACAGCCCAAGGCCCAGCACGTAAACCAAGCATCGCACGATGAGCTGAGTTGCTAGTGGCTGAACACGCCACGCTCAGCGAGCTCAGACAGGACCGAGACGGCGTCGGAATCAGACGTGTATTCCGCTAGGAAGACTTTGTAGTTATAAAGGACAGTACCTTAGTATAATAGTCTAGCTTAGCTTCAGTGATTAGAATAGTTATATCATCCTCTCATCCCATCGTATCATCATCACATTATAAGATGTTTAATACCGTTGTGGTATTCCGCTCGGGGAGCCTTTGTATAATCTGCTCCGAATAAACATGTATACTTTTGCAAACGAGACGAGTTGTCACTTCGTTTAGTGCAAAAGAAGAGAATCCGTGTATGCCTGTAGCAAGTGAGTTGCTGACAGCACTCATCCCAGGCATTGTCTAAATGAGATAGGCATACAACAGTTTGGCCTTTTCACATCTGATTGCCCACAAAACAGAATCGCCATCTAAATGTTTTTGATTTATCCAAATTAATAAGAACTGTTCGACATCTTCAGTTGTTTGCGAGATCTGTTTCGTTAGCACATTCATATCTTTCGCTTCATTAGCCTCATATATTGCTTCCTTTTTCGCCACAATGGAACTTAACGTTGATGGCGATTTCCCGAACACGCGGCCAATATCAGCAATGTTAATGCCGCTCTCGTATTTATCAGCGATTTCTTTCTTAAACTGGATCGTGTTCCTGGCCTTCTTCGCCGAAGGGCTGCTGGCTCTGGAAACTTTATTTGGTCTCATGATGGAGCTAAAAGGAAAGGGTTAACCTATTAGCAAGAAATGCTCACACAACGAGAAACAACGCCAAATTGAGTAGAAGAACGCGTGGGTCCCATTGTTTTCGCAAAATTAGCAGCGAGACTATGTAAAATCAGAAAAACGGAAGTAATGGTTATTACAGAGAACAATTGTACACGCAAATGTAACATGAGAAAACAGAAGTAATAGCTATAACAAAGAACAATTGTACACTCAAATGTATCAATAATAGAAAAACAGAAGTAATCATTATAACAAAGAACAATTGTACACCCAAATGTAACAGCAGAACAACAGAAGTAATGGTTACAGCAAAGAATACTTGTACACCCAAATGTAACAAAAGAACAACAGAAGTTATAGTTATAACAAAGAACAATTGTACACCCTAACGTAACAATAGAACAAAAGAAGTAATGATTGTTACAAAGAAAGATTGTACACACAAATGTAAGTACAGAACAACAGGAATAATGGTTATTACAAAGAACACTTGCACACCCAAATGTAACATAGGGAACTGCGCTGATAAAGTCATGAGCACGGTCTGAGTCGGGTGCGACGGCTGGGCTCGTAGCCTGTTAAAGTCAGGGACAGATTGGCCACCTATGTCTCCGTACATTCAGGCTTACACTAAAGTCAGGGACAGATTGGCCACCTATGTCTCCGTACATTCAGGCTTACACTAAAGTCAGGGACAGATTGGCCACCTATGTCTCCGTACATTCAGGCTTAAACTAAAGTCGGGGACAGATTGGCCACCTATGTCTCCGTGCATTCAGGCTTATACTAAAGTCAGGGACAGATTGGCCACCTATGTCTCCGTACATTCAGGCTTACACTAAAGTCAGGGACAGATTGGCCACCTATGTCTCCGTACATTCAGGCTTACACTAAAGTCAGGGACAGATTGGCCACCTATGTCTCCGTACATTCAGGCTTACACTAAAGTCAGGGACAGATTGGCCACCTATGTCTCCGTACATTCAGGCTTACACTAAAGTCAGGGACAGATTGGCCACCTATGTCTCCGTGCATTCAGGCTTACACTAAAGTCAGAGACAGATTGGCCACCTATGTCTCCGTACATTCAGGCTTACACTAAAGTCAGGGACAGATTGGCCACCTATGTCTCCGTGCTTTCAGGCATACACTATGTGATGGCCCTATCATATCACAGTCACATAACAGGAAACTTCGGGGCATATAATTTTTTTTTTATTTATTAAATGCAGCACCAAAGTGAACGGAACAATTCTGAAATAAGTCACTGTACTTAATAATAAGAAATAGAAGATGTATTAGGTAAGTTATATGTAGAATAGCCAAAACAAAGACAGCATTTCCTAAGATAAAGATTATTCTCTGCAATTTATCTTGTCAATTGAAGTGAGGAAAACAGTTCTTAAGTCCTATATTGAGCCCATCCTGATATACAGATGCTAATCAAGGACAATTAACAGACAAGTGGAGAATCACATGGAAGCTGCGGAGATGTGGTTTTATAGAAGAATGATGAGAACACCGTGGACAGATAGAATGAGCGACGAAGATAACTTGAAAGACGGTAACTCACAAAGAGAACTGGTCACTCGTATCAGAAGTAGACAGTCCACATTCTGTGGGCACGTCATGAAAAAGGGAAGCTGGAGTACGTCATCACAACGACAATGTTGCTGGAGTACGTCATCACAACGACAATGGTGCTGGAGTACGTCATCACAACGACAATGGTGCTGGAGTACGTCATCACAACGACAATGGTGCTGGAGTACATCATCACAACGACAATGGTGCTGGAGTACATCATCACAACGACAATGTTGCTGGAGTACTTCATCACAACGACAATGTTGCTGGAGTACGTCATCACAACGACAATGGTGCTGGAGTACGTCATCACAACGACAATGTTGCTGGAGTACGTCATCACAACGACAATGTTGCTGGAGTACGTCATCACAACCACAATGGTGCTAGCCCGATATTTTTACACAGCAATCGGCGCTCGCCGGATGACGTGGTCAATATCTGGCCGGCCGCATATACGTCCGAGGACATTTCCTGTACCAATTTTAGGCTGGGTCCACCTGGATGTCCAGATCACTGAAAATATGTCCTCATCAAACGATATTCGAACTCATTACCGCCAGATCCAGTAGGCAAGCTTGCTAGACACTGTACCATCTTGACTACATAGTATAGTATAGTATAGTATAGTATAGTATAGTATAGTATAGTATAGTATAGTATTTCTGTAACTTTTGCAGCTGACTCAGTTAATCCAGGAGGTCGCAGTTATGTCCCCGAGGTTACAACAATTAGGTAACTCTCACATCTTCTATACAGTTATCTCTCCGTTGCTGTTGTTGTTGTTGTTGTCGGTATTTGTGCTGATGCTGTTGTTGTTATCGTCGTTGTGGCGTTTGTTGTTACTGCTGCTGCTGTTCAAAACCAGACACTGGTGACCATGACTCTCCACTTATCTCTGTATTCGTGCGAGTATGTTACTGGCGCTTGGGTTTTGTTGTTTTGTTGCACAGTTGCGTTGGCTAACACTCTTGTAAGAGGACAAACAGGAACACACTGTAACAACCGGACAGATTAATATACACAGATCTAGAGGAAGACAGTGAGGGAAGATTCCAGACAGCCTTCCATCATGGGGTGGACAAATGTTTGATGTCTGCAATCGAAGTTCGTTTGGCGATTTAAATACTGACCACCTAATCCTCCATGTAGAGGTCAGCGAGCTAAATACTGACCACCTAATCCTCCATGTAGAGGTCAGCGAGCTAAATACTGACCACCTAATCCTCCATGTAGAGGTCAGCGAGCTACATACTGACCACCTAATCCTCCATGTAGAGGTCAGCGAGCTAAATACTGACCACTTAATCCTCCATGTAGAGGTCAGCCAGCTAAATACTGACCACCTAATCCTCCATGTAGAGGTCAGCGAGCTAAATGCTGACCACTTAATCCTCCATGTAGAGGTCATAGAGCTAAATACTGACCACCTAATCCTCCATGTATAGGTCAGCGAGCTAAATACTGACCACCTAATCCTCTATGTAGAGGTCAGCAAGCTAAATACTGACCACTTAATCCTGCATGTAGAGGTCAGCGAGCTAAATACTGACCACCTAATCCTCCATGTAGAGGTCAGCAAGCTAAATACTGACCACTTTATCCTCCATGTAGAGGTCAGCGAGCTAAATACTGACCACCTAATCCTCCATGTAGAGGTCAGCCAGCTAAATACTGACCACCTAATCCTCCATGTAGAGGTCAGCGAGCTAAATACTGACCACCTAATCCTCCATGTAGAGGTCAGGGAGCTAAATACTGACCACCTAATCCTACATTTAGAAGTCGGCGTGGTCGCCAGGCTTAATGCGCTTGCACTTAAACATCCCGTGTTTTGACGGCAGGGTACGGGGTTCATTTCCTTTGCCGGTCAGTTGGAATTCAACGTTGAATTCCCGTTCAGAAAGCAATGGCAAACTACTGAACATTAACATGCCTAGTAAATGAACCTGAGGTTTGGGCTTGAACACAACGTCCTGCAAAGGACAACGCACATACCTCCGTGCACTCAGGCCACACATGTGATGGTCCCAGCACTTCATATACCTGCTTGCACTCGGGTCACACATGTGATGGTCCCACCACTTCACATACCTCCATGCACTCAGGCCATACATGTGATGGTTCCAGCACTACACTTACTTCCGCACACTCAGGTCACACATGTGATGGTCCCAGCACTTCACAAACCCACAGCAGCTTCCTGCTACAAAACATTATTTTTGTATGGACAAATATCATCACGTGACAGAATATAATCATGGTGTTGACACACGTGAGCTCAGGGATGGATACATTCTGTTGGACATCTGGAGATGTGGAGAAGTGTGATCACTCATGCCCAATGGCAAGACATTTAATGTTGATGATAATAACCAGCAATGGTATTGTTCAGCAGTGTCGTTTTCTACAAGTGATCGTTATGGGGAGAGAATTAGTGGTGATTCATTGACAGAACTGAAATCTTCGAGAACCAGCTGTGAATTTAATGCTAAATCAATGGATCACAGAAGAGGGCCTAGCAGACAGTATAAGACAATAAACAATATTGAACGCTTATGGTGGTGAGAACTTTAATGCAGACAGCGGGATATTCACAGCTCCATTTGATGGACTCTATGTGACAGCTATTTCATTATGTCTCATCTAGAACGTGGAACTGAATGGGGATGTCAAACACACGCAATGTATGTACCAATCTTCAAGAAGCCAAGTGTGTGAGAGCTCAGCTGCGAGGAAACACCCAACCGCTTGTGGCGTGGCTGTTGTTGCCATGAATGCTGGTGGTGTGCGGTATTCATGTGTGAACTTTATAGAGAAGAATAGTTATCAGAGAAAATTGTTCTCTTTCCTGTTTTTTATTGCCATGAATGATATGTCATATAATGTTCAGACAAGCTGAAAAATATCTATTGGCAGTCGACATGTTGTTTGTAAGGAGAATCCAAAGAATATCATGCGTTAGCAGAAAAACCAATGACCATGTTCTACAGAAACAAATGAAAACCATAAACTGATTAGAGAAATTATAAATAGTTAGTCTTTCCTCTTGAGCCTAAGGCGGCGCATAGGGCAGAAGTCCTGACTCTCCATGCTTGGCGGTTCGCTGCTACCTGTTGTAGATCTTGGATATTTACTTGACCATTGAACCTTCTCTAATGATGGTTCTACGCAGAGTCTCTCTTGGTCTTCCCCGTTTTCATTTCCCTACCGGTGACCATATTAGGGCTTGGTAGGGGAGTCTTGTCTTGTCCATTCTGAGTACATGGCCGATGTAGTTCCAACGGCGTCTTCTTATGAAATTGGATACTGTATCTTGCTTAGTCTCTTGTCTTATTTGCGAATTGGTTCTGAAGTCTGTCCAGTGGATGTTTAGAAGTCTTCTAAGACATTTGTTCTCAAAATTGTCTAATTTTTTATTTCAAGCTACCGTTGATTTCCAACTTTCACATCCATACGTTAACACTGGAATCACACAAGAGTTGAAGATTTTAAGTTTTGTGTGTTTGCTGAGTGTCTTTGACTTCCAGATGTTTGACAGTTTATTGAAGGCACTAGATGCCAGTGCGATTCTAGATCATATTTCTGGTGTTGAGTCCCCTGTAAATGTCATTTTGCTTCCTAGGTATGTGAAGCTGTTGACTTTTTCAAGAACGTAGCTGTTCAATTTGGTGTCATCTGAACTGTTGGTAAGATCAATAGTCTTTGTTTTTGTGGTGTTAATTTGGAGACCAATTTGCCCTGAAACATTTTGGAGGTGCTTTATTTTCTCTTGGGCATCCGGGTGTGTTGAACTCAAAAGCACTATGTCGTCGGCAAAGTTCAGGTCTTCTAGAATTTTGTCAACCCAATGGATACCCATATTTGTGTTGTTTGTGCATTTGCGCATGACCCAATCGATAGCTATTCCAAAAAGCATCGGTGATAAGACACAACCCTGTTTCACTCCTGTTTCGACTGAGAGCCAGTCAGAGTTGCCTGTTTCTGTTCTTACGCAGCAACGTGTCTCTTTGTAGAAAGATTTTATGACGTTGGTATATTTGGTAGGAAAACCATAGATGTTAAGTAGATTCCAAAGTGTTGGGCATGGTATAAGAAGCGATAAACTAAAGAACTTGGTGACAACTAGCAATATTGAGGGGGAAAGAAGATGGGGAAGGCAGAGAAGTAAATATCTGGATGGTTTGGTCACGTGGCATGGTCGACACAAGAACACAGTGCTGATCCACGACTCTGGTGACCACGTAAGATGGCGAAACATGACCACCCATGCTTATCGACTTGGCACATGATGATATTTCATATCGAACACACACACACACACACAAACACACACAAACAGAATACAGACACGCGAAAAGATCATTATAGACAGAAATGAATAATATGGAGGACATGGAGGGAGATGTAGGAGACAGTAAAATATCAGACGGCCTGGTATGGGTAGTTTTATGGCCTGTGCTCCAATGGAGGATAAAGGGCAGAAGGTAAAGTTGTTTCAACATGCTCTCTTATATACCTGGAACATAATGTAACAACTGGATGATGAATGGATAAAGTTGTTTCAACATGCTCTTTTATATTTTTTGTGTATTTAATGTTGCATATACCTTACGGGACGTTGCAGTCAACACCAGCATTGTTCATCTGCTGTTGATGTACTAGGCAAGTTTTTACGCTCAGTAGTTTGCCATTGCTTTCTGAACGACCAGCTCCCATACCACCACGTTATAACACAACGCGACACGGTCTGCTGCACAAATCGGTCGCGGCTGCGTTTTGAACGCCTGGTAAGTGGCTCACGAACCGCGTTCGCAAGTCTTAGCCACGGAGACGGCATATATACCTTGAACATAATGTAACAACTGGATAGATGAATGGATACAGTTGTTTCAGCCTGCTCTCTTGTATACCTTGAGCATAATGTAACAACTGGATAGATGAATGGATTAAGGTGTTTCAACATGCTCTCTTATATACCTTTAACATAATGTAACAACTGAATAAATTAATGCATCCCGGGAAGGTTAACCCGGTCAACAAATGCCCGCAGAAGTCGGATGTGTCGGCCTAA
Organism: Cepaea hortensis; assembly: GCA_963921405.1. Taxonomy (NCBI): domain Eukaryota; kingdom Metazoa; phylum Mollusca; class Gastropoda; order Stylommatophora; family Helicidae; genus Cepaea; species Cepaea hortensis. The sequence goes on from OY992891.1 coordinate 15,646,401, forward strand.
CGGCGCAAGAACGCAGCTCTGCTGTAAACAGGCACAACGCAATCACGTCCGAAAAAATACTCCGGATGAACGAAGAAGAGGAATTAATGCATGAAGTTGTTTCAACATGCTCTCTTATATACCTTGAACATAATGTAACATTTAGATAGACGAATGGATAAAATGGTAAAGGAAGTTAGAGTGACATGTTTCTTGACAGCCTTTCATCTGCCACTACCATTTACTGCCAATATAGTACCTTGCGGTGTATAGCAAGGGGGTCTTTGAGCCTGAGGAATTAAACGCCGCCTGGCTAGTGCAGTCTCCGCGAACTGTGCAGGTTAGGAGTTTTATTTTTTCCGCCATGGAATACATTATGTCAGTCATTGATACATTGTGAAGTGTGCAGAAGTATTTTCACACATGTCACTTGGCAAGACATTTGATGATTACGCTGATGATGATAGTTAGCCTTAGTATAGTTTGGCATTGTAGATTTGTTTTTAACAAGAGAATGAAATGGAGAGAAATCTTGCGTTGATTCTTTTACAGAAGTGAAATCTCCAGGAACTAGATGTGGATTTAGTGCTTGGAAGAAGTTTAAAGGAGAAGTTGTTGTCAACACTACAATAAGTCAGTACAAGATAACGAACTGCAATGTTGGTGAGAACTTTAATGCAGACAGCGGGGTATTCACAGCTCCAGTTGATGGACTCTATGTGGCAGTTATTTCATTATGGCTCTTGGAGAACGAACATCTGAGTGTTGGTGTCCAATACAAGCAAAGTCTGGATCAAGAGTCAGGTCCTCCCGTGTGTGTGAGTTCAGCTGCGACGAAACAAACAACCAGTTGTGATGTGGGTGTTGTTGACATGAAAGCTGGTGAAGTGTTGTATTCATATGTGTATAGCACGGAGAAGACAAAGTATGACCAAATGGTTTTCTTTTCGTGTTTTCTAGTGGGGTGAGTTCTATGACATGGGAGCTGCGTTAACCTAGTGGCTAGACACTCGCCTGTCTGACTGGTGGTCAGGGGTTCGAAATGTAGGAGGGCGGATTCGAATTGTTAAACTTGACCTGGGCTGACAGGTGGACCCAGCTCAAAATGGCTACAGGAAATATCTTGGGAAGTAAAGGCGGCCGGCGTGACACTGACAACATCAGCCCCGAGTGTCGTCTGGTCTATACAAACATGTGTCTGGTCTATGCAAACATGTGTCTGGTCTATACAAACATGTGTCTGGTCTATACAAACATGTGTCTGGTCTATACAAACATGTGTCTGGTCTATACAAACATGTGTCTGGTCTATACAAACATGTGTCTGGTCTATACAAACATGTGTCTGGTCTATACAAACATGTGTCTGTTCTATACAAACATGTGTCTGGGCTATACAAACATGTGTCTGGTCTATACAAACATGTGTCCAGCAACGCTATGTGTCTTAAGGCGTGTAGAAGGCATCTGGTTTATATGGCATAGTAAAGTAAGCCAGTAAAGGTGCCTTGTACACGCCTGTTTGCGTATTGCGCACGTGATTCTAGACCCATATTGTTATAGGACAATCGACACTCGGGCAGTGATGTGGTTCTAGACCCATATTGTTATAGGACAACCGACACTCTGGCAGTGATGTGGTTCTAGACCCATATTGTTATAGGACAACCGACACTCTGGCAGTGATGTGGTTCTAGACCCATATTGTTATAGGACAACCGATACTCTGGCAGTGATGTGGTTCTAGACCCATATTGTTATAGGACAATCGACACTCGGGCTGTGATGTTGTTCTAGACCCATATTGTTATAGGACAATCGACACTCGGGCTGTGATGTGGTTCTAGACCCATATTATTATAGGACAATCAACACTCGAGCAGTGATGACGTCAATATCTCCCGGCAGCCTTCACTTCCCAAGACATTTTCTGGTACCAGCTTTAGGCCGGGTCGATCTGGAAGCCGAGGTCAAGGTTAAAGACCAGATCTGGAAGCCGAGGTCAAGGTTAAAGACCAGATCTGGCAGCCGAGGTCAATGTTAACGACTCGATCCTGTGCGAATTCAAACCCATGACCTCAGCGTGTCTAGCAGTAGCGCTACCTCAGCACACGTGATTTATCATGGCATTCTATTTGTCAGAATAAGCTGCTGACCTTCATGTGAATATGTTGTAAAATTGATTGAATAACTGTTTCAGAGTACATGAGGTCTCTAATACGGATATCTGCATACCGATAAATTCCATGATTTCATATTTCACGTAGGGAACTAATCAATTTCATATGCTCAAATTTTATATCTGGATTCTGATACATTCCATAATTTCAGTGTGCCAACCATCATCATCATAATCATCATCATCATCATCATCATCATCATCATCATCATCATCATCATCATCATCATCATCATGTGCCCTGCCAACTGGCATAAATGTTCATGACTAGCCACAGTTCCCTGGTATTCTTGATCAACTCTGCTAATGATATTCCTCTATGCAACCGTCTCAGTCCACCCAGAAGCATCTCTATTTTCCTACATGCTGTTGGCTACTTTCCTGTAGTTATAAATAATGTCTTCTATCATTAATCTCTTCCGGACAAACGTTGTTAGTTACTCTAGGAGTCCAAGGTATTCACAACATTCGTATCAAAAACCATTACTCCGTTGCTTCTAGGCTCTTCATAATTTGTTCATTCATGTTCCATGATTCCCCGCCATACATCAAACCAGGTTCTATATAACATTTTAGCACGCTTTTGCTTTCATACAATGATAGTGATGTAATGTGCTTATACGGATCATACAGAAGAGAAATCCTAACAAATGTTTCAAGATGCGAACATGGAAGGAAACAAGCTCATAAACAGCATCATGTCTGGGAAACTGAAATAGTTTGACCATGTTAAACCTGACAGTGGTTTAGAGAGAACATCCAGAGACTTGTACTTCCTTAGAGAAGAGGCAGTAGTCAATTAATATGACAGTGGACACAGAATATTAAGGACATCATAAGCATGAAAGTGTATCAGACACAGGAACTAATGATGGATAGGATGAATCTGATGTTCTGTGAAGAATATCCTAAATAATGATGATGTGAAGAACTAATCAGTTCCACGTATTTATGGTTTTTGATGTAGACTACATGATGACCTGCTGATTTGTATGATCCCATGTGTTTAATGTAAAGAACCGATCATTTTAAGATGCCATGTTGTCTGTGAAAAGAACTGATCGATTTTATAATTCCATATTGTCTATTTAGAAGGACTGATCAATTTTAAGATGCCATGTTGTCAATAAAAAGAACTCATGAATATTAAGATTCCGCATTGTCTGTGTGAAGAACATGGTCAGATTCATGTGTTCTACAGAATGTGTGGTAAACTGTTTCTGACCTTGCATTTATAAGAGTACACGGTTCTCTGTACTTTCCTCAGTCAATGTCAGAATCTCCCAGTCCTCATCTCCTCCGCCTGGAGGCAACGACCAGGTACGACTGTGAGCTTGACTAATGGTTACTACGCAGTGCATGGCCGTAGGTCAGCGTGGCACACGGAAGCCACGAGAAGGGAAAGCCGGGCCAACGAGGAATCACTGCTAGTGGCTCAGACAGCCTAGAACATCGAGACTGGACGGACGTGAAAGTGTGTTGCTGTGTATGAGTCGATGCTTGATGGAAGAAAGCCTGTATGCTTTGTTGAGTAGAGTAAAGATTGAGTGAGTTGTATTCTATTGCATTTATGTATTGATATATTATATTGTATGTTTCTGGAAATGGCATTATCGATGACGTTGAGCGATGCCTGGTATGATTGCTGTGTTGAGAAGTGCGATTAAAGGTGATTGATTTATATCGCCGTGTGTTGGTACACTCATTCTGTGTGAATGATTGTTTTCACGCCTGTTAGTTTATACGAGCCTTTGGTCTTATAATCAAGACCCTGACAGGCGCTGAACGTGGGTAGCTCGTCCGGCTTTTGAGCCATATGAAATGATATATCTGTGAGGCGCTGAATTACCTCAGTCAACAAAATGTCTGCTGTAGTTTCCTCAGTCAACAAACTGTCTGCTGTAGTTTCCTCAGTCAATACCCTGTCTGCTGTAATTTACTCAGTCAACAACCTTCTGCTATAGTTTCCTCAGTCAACAACCTGTCTGCTGTAGTAACCTCAGTCAACAAACTGTCTGCCGTAGTTTTCTCAGTCAACAACCTGTCTTCTGTACTTTCCTCAGTCAACAACCTGTCTGCTGTAGTTTCCTCAGTCAACAACCTGTCTGCTGAAGTTTCCTCAGTCAACAACCTGTCTGTTGTAGTTGCCTCAGTCACTAACCTGTCTGCTGTAGTTTCCTCAGTAAACAACCTGTCTGCTGTAGTTTCCTCAGTCAACAACCTGTCTGTTAATGTTTTGTGTAAATTGTCCCTCTGTGACTCAAGAATTATATACCTGTGTATTATTTGCACTCTCAACATAATGCCTTTCTTTTCGTCCATACTGGTGCTATTACTACCTGTTGCCAATTGTCTTTAAATTCACTAAGGGAACACATTGTTTTCATCTATATGATAAAGTCTGTAACCACAGGGTTGTCACGGACAATTTTACTTCCTCTCAGATCACTTCTCTATGAAGAAGTCAAACAAACTTATGCATGACTTAAAGATATCACTACTGTATTGTTTCGAGGAATGTCAAATTCCCCAAACCATGAAAGGTTATTCACCAAATATGGTGACTGTCCCATTCATGGCTACGGGAAAATACAGGATTATGAGCTGCAATGGGAAATCCCGATTTTACTTAGAGCGAGCTAGTTGAGTTGAGTCAAGAACCAACGTTGTATCACTCAGGATATTTCCACACATGAGCTGTCCTCATCTTCAACAGACAGTGAAGAGTCCCAATACTAATGGTACCAGGAGAAGTAAGATTATATGTCTGTCTGACGTTTCCTCGAATACTAAGTGACGGCCAAATCCTCTGCTCACCACCTGCAGCACAATTTTCTCCAAGCCGTAATGTTCTATCTGTTCTTCTGCACTACAAAAAAAAACAATCCCAAAGAGCTCTGACTACACCTGTCTTATCCTGCACCATACCCCTCCCAGAGGTGGAGACCCAGCCAGTGTGTCCGCCTGCTCGTGTCCCAACTCACCAACATGCCCTGGGGAACAGATCAAACAAATGCTCTCTATATGTTAATGTTTTAATTGAAGCATGCCGATAAGACGCACTAATTAAATGTCCGAGATTGCTACAATATGATGTATTGGAGTGAGTCAGCATCGTAAACTGGAAGAGAATGTGATGTGAAAGGAACGTACTCACCAAACCTCACAATAGTGTGATCTAGAATGTGTGAAATCACATCATGTGTCAATGGCACGACACCAGAGAACACATCAATATAAACATTTATTAACACACACATTTCGTGTGGTAACAAAATGATAAAAGTCATGGACCATTCCACAAGTTTTATACACAGCCATTACCCTCTTTGGATAGCACTCTCCTTCCAATCAATATTCTATTTGTGGTTGACTCGGTCACGGGATCATTATTTTGAGCCTGGTGATAGACCTTAACATAACTTTTCTTTGAGGGATGAACGGGGTAGGGGTTATGGTATAATGGAATGGAAATTTAATCGGAGTTTTTGAAGTGAAATGTTATAGAAAAAATGCCGAGAATCGCGAGGACCAAGAAATGGGCAAATTGTTTGTGAATTCTGTATTTAAAATTAAAACACAGGACATGGCCCATTTTAAACACCTTAACGTGTATTGGGTATATGGTGTAGCCCATTCCCCCCCCCCCCCTGTCAGAGCCTAACATGGGACAGCTATGCAGCAACATCGTTACTACACCCGGCGGACAAGAATTGTCGGCTGGCAAGATTGTTACCTGACACGCGACCAGCGGTCAGGCTGACGACAGACGCACGCAGGCCACGTGACGCCACTAGAGGCAGTGGGCAGTTTGCGTGCTAGCCTCAGACCGAGCTGGGACCGGAGACTGGAAGGACATGTGTGATGAAAGCAAGGCGTTTGTGTGGATCTCTGTGGTTGAAAGCCGAACGACTGATATCTTGAGCGTCAGACCTGTGAGCTGTATTGTGGTTGTGAGCGTCGTGAGTTATATATTGTAGATTGTTGTAATTATCGTTCTGTATTTAATATGGCAATAAATCCATAGAACGTTGTGTCGTTGTGTCTTACGTCGAATCACGTTGTACTTGTACTGTCTCACGCGTGTTAGCTAACGAGCCAATTATAAGATCCTGACACGTGTGGACGTGGGTTGCTCGTCCTTGTTTAAGAACCTAATATATGTAGACGTGTGTTGCTCGTCTTTGTCATCTAAAACTATAATTCTTGAACTTGTAAAATTTGTCAAGGTTATAGTGATGTAAATGTGATCGGAAAAGTCTCATTGTGATCCATTACTACATTGTTTAAATATGTGTAAAACTATTAGTAAATATACAGTACATATTGTTTGATCCTGTAAACGTGTAAAACATTTGTGATTTGTGAAACGTGTCACCGTTTGACCTTGTCGACATTGTAATTTTGTCGCCATTTTGACCTTGTCGCCATCTTGTGAACTTGATGTCTATGTCCTTACTGAATGTCATCTTGATGTAAGTGATGTGTCATCAATGTTATTGAGTGTTCAGATACAGATAGATTGTCTTTGTGCATTGAGTTTGTGGAACGCAAAGAGTTTTGGAAAGAGTGTAACTTCTGTTGAGAAAAAAAAAAACTGTTGACGACAAATTTACGACATACAATTATACTCGACGCCATCCAAACCTAATCAACACTTAGTGACTTGCAGGCACACACCAACAAATAGACGCTAACTTATTTTCTTCCAAAAACAAAGCAGGTTTTTCCGTACCATCCGTAACCTTGCCGTAGCGGTCATTAGTGGTTCCGAAGTAACGACCCTACAGTTTTCCTAGCCCGATTGTCCCACCATTCGTCACCGTATCCAAGGGCACTTGAGTATATTTTTCTTTACTTTAACTTTACGTATGCATTAGTGGGCACGCATCGTATAGTAAAATCAATTGTAAATTGTTTTCTACTAACCATTTACAACATATTTTGTGTGATTGATTTTCATTGACGTATTTTCTCCATCATGTCGTCATTATTTGATTTCATCGATATGGGTATTAAATTACGTCTAACAGGTGATGAATTAACACAATGGAGTGAGAAGAAATACGCTGAATACTGTGAGCGCGAAGATAGAGCAGCAGAAAGAGCTCTAAAACAAGCAGAAATGGCTGCCAAGCAAGCAGAGGCAGAAACAGCCTTGAAACAGGCAGAGATTGAAACAGCATTAAAGCAAGCTGAGATAGACAGTGAACTTAAGAAAGCAGAAATAGCAGCTCAGAGTAAGAGAGAAGAACTAGAGTTACAGTTGAAAATGAAACAACTTGACACTGAGACTGCAATGAATAAAGAGTCAAAGAAATCTGAAAGACTGGAAAAAGAAAACCAGTATAAGAAGTATCAAGGTATCGTACGTAACTATACCTCGGGTGACTGCATAGCAGCCTTTACCCAAAATTTTGAGACTTTAATGGAACATTACCAAGTTCCACTTTCTGAATGGAATATTCTATATATGAGGAGTCTATCTGGGGAACCTCTTAAAGTCATTGAAACCATCCCCAAAGACCTCAGAAAAGAGTACCATTACATTAAATCTAAGATAATGGCACATTTCATGTTAGACGAGGCAGGTTACAGAGAACAATTCAGTAAATTGAGTCCAAAATCAACTCAAACGTTCTCTGACTACCTCTGTTTAGTCCGAGATGTTTTCAGCAAATGGACTTCAGCAGCCAAAATTAACAAAAGTTATGATAGATTAGAAGATCTCATCATTCGAGATAAAGTCATTTCTTCTATCCCATCATCTTTTTCTAAGTTCTTACAGGAGAATGAATGCACAAGTGTGGAAGAAATGGAAAGACGTGGGTCGGCCTATTACACGGCCAACAAACAGTGCTTTGCCACTGAAGCTACTGACAGTAACTGGGTAGCAGCGGCCAACTATGAGAAAAAACTATAGTAGGCAAAAACCAAACAGGCCTACCTCTGAGAAATTTAGACATTGCATTCACTGCAAATTTTCTCACCATTTGAACGAGATGTGCGATAAAAACCCAGGGTACCAAACATACTTGCAAAATATGGTAAACAGACAAGACAGAGAACGTAAATCGTTCAAAAGTTTACGTAAATGTTTTCTATGCAAGGCTTACGGGCACCATCGCATGGATTGTAGAGGCAGGCATATGACCAACAAAGCCAATGCCGCCTTGTTCGATAGCTCAGCGTCAGAAGACGAAAATCCAGAAAAACATCCTGTAAATGCAGCACAGGCTTGTGATGTATTTAGTGCTAACAAATGCACTGTCTGTAATACCTTCTTTGAAAATGGTATCTTAACATGCGGGCACGCCATCCCTATTGCCAATGAGGAAGCTAACTTGGTAATAGACTCAAAAGGCAGATTAGACATCTATCACGGGTATGTTAATGGCAAGTTTGCTACAGTACTTCGCGACACCGGAAGTACACTTATTGGCCTGAAAACAACATTCATAACGCCTACAGACTATACAGGCAGGCACATTACATGTAGAACATTTTCAGGCAATATTGAGAAATATCCATTAGCATGGGCATACATTGAAACACCTTTCCTCACCGGGAAAGTAAAGTGCGCGGCACTTACAAACCCAGTGTGCGATATAATCATAGGAAATTTACCTGAGGTGAATGACAAACCTCATAACCATGACATAACATCACTATGTATTGATGATAACACTACATCACCACCAAATGTCATATCACCTATTGAATGTATGTTAGCTAATGCAGCACTAAGTTCTCATCACATCATTGACGATATCATTCCATCATCATCTGATGTCATTGAGTGTGTGAACGCAGTAACAAGAGCTACTGCTAGAGTGCAAGATGAAAGTAACCAAACTGAGGCTATACAAATGCTTAGCCCAGAATTACCACCTAGTGACTCTATGAAGGAAACATTCATAACAGCTCAAAAAGCTGATCCTTCACTGTCAAAGTACTTTGACCTGATCGGCAAAAAGGCAAGAGTAACCAAAAATGCGAAATGGCATTTTGCTTTACACAATGATATACTCACCAGGTATTACACCAGAGGTGACATTACAACGAAGCAAACTGTTTTGCCAACTACTTATCGCAAGCAAGCTTTACATCTTGCTCACGATATACCTTTTGCAGGTCATATGGCATATGTTAAAACCAGGTCAAGACTATTGACACAGTTTCATTGGCCAAAATTTGGCAATGACATAAGAACATATTGCAGAAGTTGTGATACATGCCAGAAACTAATAAAAAAAGGTAAACACCCACAGGCAAAGTTACAAGTCACTGACTTAGCCAGTCGACCTTTTGAAAAATTATCAGTTGACATTGTGGGCCCTCTTAGTCATACAACAACTAGAGGGAATAAATATATTCTAACTTTTATTGATCAATGTAGCCGCTGGCCAGAAGCTATTCCGCTAAAGAACATTACTGCCAACGACATCATGGAAGTGTTCTTCCATATTTTCTCCCGAATTGGGTTTCCAGATACTATCCAGTCTGATAGAGGCACTCAGTTTATTGCCGCATCGACCCAAGCTTTCACCAAAATGTTAGGAGTGAAGCAAGTCTTCAATAGCCCCTATCATCCTCACTCGAGCGGAATTATAGAAAAGCTTAATGGGGATCTGAAGCACATGCTTGCAAAAGTAACTCAAGATCACCCCAATAACTGGGATGTATACTTACCAGCTGTCCTTTTTGCTTATCGCGAGGTACCACATTCTAGTACCGGTTTCTCTCCTTTTGAACTAATCTATGGTGCCAAACCACGAGGCCCATTAACAATTTATCACCAAATGTTAACTGATTCTACTCCAGTACTTAAACCCATATCATCATTCGTGTATGTAACATCATTGCGTGAAAGGATTATTAAATCATGTGAAATTGCTAAAAATGCACTAAAACTATCTGGTGCTACTTACAGACAGTACGCAGACAAAGGTAACAGAACTATAACATTGACACCTGGACAGGACGTTCTACTACTACTACCTAGTGACAGACAGCTACTGACTGATTCTTGGCAGGGACCTTTTAAAGTGACAAGACAAATCTCACCTGTGGACTACGAAATCCTAATAAAAGACAAACACAAAATATTTCACATAAATATGCTAAGACCATACCACAACAGAGACAACGAACAAGACGATACGACAGCTTGCACCGTGATAATAGATCACGAAGATGACGATTCTAGCGACGAGATTCCAACACCTACATTAGACACGACAAACTGCTTGAATGAGATCAAGATCAATCCAAACTTAAGTCAAGCAGAGACAAACAGTTGCAAACAGTTGATACAACAGTACAACACCATTTTTTCAGACAACCCAGGACAAACAGAATTAGTACAGCATCACATCACACTCACATCAAACACACCCATAAGATGCAGACCATACACCATACCATTACATTACAAGGAACAACTACATCAGGAAATCATCAACTTAGAAAAAAACAACATCATCAGACGATCCCTATCAGACTTCTCTTCACCCATGGTCATTGTACGCAAAAAGGACAACACAATACGACTTTGCATCGACTACAGAAAACTGAACAAAATAACTGTTTTAGATCTTGAACCAATGGCAAACACTGACGATCTTCTGACAGAACTGACTGACGCTAAGTTCTTTACGACGCTTGACATGTCTAAAGGTTACTGGCAGATAGCTGTACATGAAGACAGCAGACATCTAACAGCTTTCGCCACGCCTTGGGGACTGTACGAATGGTGCAAACTTCCATTTGGGCTAGTCAATGCCCCAGCCACATTCGTACGCATGACACGACTCCTCCTAGCTGACATTCCTAATATCATTTGCTATATCGACGACATCTGTGTCCATACAGAGACAATGACGGAACATATAAAGACACTAGAACAGACACTAGAACGTATCAGACAGCACGGACTGACAGTGAAGCCTTCAAAGGTGAGCATGGCTTACCAAGAGATATCATTTTTGGGGTACAGAATATCCAATGGCTTTGTCATGACAGACAACAAAATTGTCTCCAAAATTCTAAAACTGTCACTTCCAACGAATAAGAAACAAGTCCGCAGTTTGTTGGGACTGATCAACTATTACAGGAATTTCATTCCTGATTTTTCAGAACTGACCGAGGTTTTTACTAATTTACTAACCAAGGATAAGCCTGAAAAAGTTGTACACGATGAATGCCTACGAAATGCATTTCATAAAGTTTTGGCATACTTTTCTGATAAGAATTCGAATAACCTCATCCTTAAATTGCCCAACATCCATTTACCTTTCAGATTGAGAACAGATGCTAGCTCCGTTGTGATTGGGGCAGTCCTGTTGCAGGAATACAACAACATCCTGCATCCCATTTGTTTCATATCAAGAAAACTAAGGCCTCGAGAGCGTGCATGGTCCATTCCGCAATTAGAGGCACTTGCCTTAGTAGAAAGTGTGACGAAGCTATCCAGATACCTTCTAGGACGTCACTTTATCATCGAAACTGACAACAGTCCATTACGGTATATAAATGCCGGAGTACCATCCAACAATATGATTGCTCGCTGGTCCTTGAAGCTTCAAAATTACAGTTTCGAAGTTCGACATATTCCCGGCAGAATCAATACAATTGCCGATCTTTTGTCCCGTTGTCCGACCGACCCAGTAAGCAATGTCTGAGTGCATTGTGTACTATTACACTCAGACCAACACAGCCACCAATAAGTGAATTTTGTTGTTATTCACCTACTGTGTAAGGTCTATAATTGGAATTGTGATACGGTTAAAAACCGACATGTATAATATACTTATTTTAATTAAGCCATGTAATGAGTGTAGTATAATTGTGTAGTGTGTGTTAGAAAGAGAACATTATTAATTGTAAATATACACCAAGAACAGTGTCACAGACGCTTAACCACTTACCAGAAGCGAACTTTACCATTTAACAGTGACAGCCGTGTGTGAATTTCTTCACCGTGATATTTTAACGACGTGTGCAAATGTGGACTGAACAGTGACTTCTACACCACCTCTGCATCGAATTTAATCCAAAATGTTCGACATTTGAACATCAGAAATAAGAACAGTCGATCATTATCCAGAAGTTGTGAACACATCGGAAATAAGAACATTCCATCATAATCCGAAAGTTGTGATACTATAACATCAGACACAAACTTTGAAAACATTTTACTATCCGTTACAAAATAAAACCGGAACAGTTGTGTTCAAACAGTGTAACAGCAACTAAATTTTGCGTTTCGTGTGTATTTCCGGTGTAATTTAAAAAGTATAGCAAAATTAGCAGACGATATACAAATATTCAAAAACTTATGACGATTGTAAAATCCTTTTGAATCTATAAAATATAATACACCAATTGGGTACTTATTTATTTTGATTAGTGTAATCTTAGAATCATATCTTGATTAATGTATTCATATTTACCGACTTTTTCTCGTTAATATGAAGAAACGTCAAGCAATGACGCTAAGAAATTAAATAACTATTGTAATTTATAGTATTTCTTGAATGTCAAAATTACTTCCCTTGCATTTATGAATTACACCAAGGGCCATAATTTGAAACATATTCATTAATGTGTATTGTATAAATAGACATTTTGTTGTTAAAACGGCTAACACACCGGGTAGGCGTCCACCAAGCATGTCATAGAGCTGCCAACATTGCAAACCAACATAAAAGCTCCTGGCCAAATGAGGTCAGGGTTTGAGTGTTTAATACGACTCAAATAAAGCCGTATTACAGTCTGGCTAGATGGCTGTTGCAAAACAACCATATTATTACGTTTTTTTTCAAATTGCTGCGAGGTAGATGCGAGAAGCTGGTACTACTGATCTGACTGGGTATTATTGCAATTGAGGTAACCAGCCATCAGGGGGATGAAACCTGATTTGTGTTAAAAGTTGAACTTCATTTGTCATTTCAATGCAACTTACATTTTTTGTATATATTTCTATGCCATATATGTAGTTTCATGCATAACACTGGGAAAGGGTAGTCTCTGACATGAAGTTAACACTACCCCAGTATATACATACATCATGAATGAAAGATGGCATCTTTCATTGAGGTACCCGGGGAGAATGTCAGAGCCTAACATGGGACAGCTATGCAGCAACATCGTTACGACACCCGGCGGACAAGAATTGTCGGCTGGCAAGATTGTTACCTGACACGCGACCAGCGGTCAGGCTGACGACAGACGCACGCAGGCCACGTGACGCCACTAGAGGCAGTGGGCAGTTTGCGTGCTAGCCTCAGACCGAGCTGGGACCGGAGACTGGAAGGACATGTGTGATGAAAGCAAGGCGTTTGTGTGGATCTCTGTGGTTGAAAGCCGAACGACTGATATCTTGAGCGTCAGACCTGTGAGCTGTATTGTGGTTGTGAGCGTCGTGAGTTATATATTGTAGATTGTTGTAATTATCGTTCTGTATTTAATATGGCAATAAATCCATAGAACGTTGTGTCGTTGTGTCTTACGTCGAATCACGTTGTACTTGTACTGTCTCACGCGTGTTAGCTAACGAGCCAATTATAAGATCCTGACACCCCCCCCCCCCCCCAAAAAAAAAAAAAAAAACCGACACTCTACGAGTAATGTGGACAATATCACGAAGGCCGCCAAAGTAGGTTTGGACCAAACATGGCGCACCTCGTCAAGTATTATCATGTCAATGTCCGTCCGCTGACGATTGAAACTGCGGAAGATACCACGAAACTGGTTCTGTGGCTGAGGAGTTAAGGGTGCAATTTGTAATCCCGCATACTGCGTTCGAAACACAGCTGCGAATGATTTTGGGGGCAGATCTCCTTGCGTTGGTTTTTATGGAATAGCATACGTGTCGGTCGATCAGAAAGCAATGACAAATTACTGAACGTTCATTTGCCTAGGAATCACAAATGACCAAGAAATGCTGGAGCTGACTGCTACGTCCTGTAAAGGATATGCTAGAAACCACGAAACAAAACAAATATCACTATGACACTACTATGGCGATATGCAGTGTAAACCGCGATCTCGGATGTGGCAAATTTCTGTTGTGAGGAATACTTTGTTTATGCCCGGCAATTTTCTTCTTTATCTTTTGTTTCTTATAAGAGGAATTTCTGATAAGAAGAATTATTTCTTGAGTCCCATGTGAGTTCGCCTTGTCAGGTCTGCACTGTCTCGCCCTTCTGTACATGTAGGAGGTAACATTTGGCGATATATTATCCTTCCGCACTGAATCAGTTAAAATACACCTCCATTAGGATTCGAACCCGTCACCAGAGAGTCGGCAGATAACCGTCCTGGCCACCGCGGCTCAGTATCCATGTGGTACAGTGAGCTGACAGACGTGCTGGATTGATGTGAAAGAACAAACGAACGATCGATCTTTATTTTCAAAGGGAAACAAATTGGGCACGCAGGCCCGTCTTACATTCGGCCCTTCCAATCACTCATCTGTCATTCATAAACTGTGCATGTTACATTCACATAGGAAAAAAAATACAACATTGTCAAATGGATTTTGTAAACATAAACAATGTATATTACCATGTTATTAGACAAGTAGACACACGCGCATTCATAAATATACACGCACCCATGCATACCTCCATAGATACTTACATCATTTGCACAAACTCTTACATTTATGCACACACTCAGTAACATACAAATGCACACTCTCTCGCATACACTGCATGCATGCACACATACACACACAAACATATACACATACACACATGAACATACACACACAACACACGCACATACACACATATCGCAAACATACACACAAAAACACACATATACACACAATCACACATACACGTACACACATGCATATACATACACGCATATACACAAACATACATACGCTCTCATACACACACCTACACACATACATGCACACATACACACACATGCACGCACATACATATACACAGGCATACACATACACACATTCACTCATATAAACTCACACACATAGATAATATACACACTACCACCCATCCACCCACACACACACTCACACATCTAGACACATACACGCTGTCTCACAATCACTTAGCTAATAAAAACAAACTCCTGCACTTGACACATACACTGCATACTGCTTGGCGAAGAGCGAATAATACTTCATGCGACACATGAGACTGAAATGGTATACAGATAACAGTGTTAGTTTCTTTAATATATATATTTAAAAAAAAAAAAAACTCACACACACATTTAACAAACATTAGTCTGCCATAGTAGTATACAATGTGCAAACTACTTAGCAAATAAGGTGCAACACCTTTAATTTTTACTATATAAAAAGTCTACCACCGCAAGCTAAACGTCACAAAATTGCACCTACGGGGACCAGATTTTCAAGGGATGCAACTCATGAATAAATAAGTGAGAGTTCTTACACTATTACCTCGGTTTTTTATGTTACGAAATTTATATTTTTTTATTTAATAATTGCTGATAACATTAATTGTAGTGGGTGATGCTTAAACACTATCATCCAACGATTGATGAAGTGTTAGGGCTACAGTGCTCTTTCTCCTCGGTTTCTTTTTTATTTTCGTCTTTTTTCTTTATCTGTAATGGGTCAGTCATAATCACTATTGTCAAAATCTCCAATAAGTGTTTAGAGAGTTAAGAATATAAGTAATAGAGTTAAGACAAAGTCTAGGAGGGAGACACCAGACAGGAGAGACACCAGCGCTATAAATAGCTTCACAAGGGGACACATTTGTGTCAACCAAGGGAGCGTTGAGTACAGTTAAGCGAGGGCTTCCCCAAGACATTGTGAAGCTTGCCCTTACGAGTAATCGTGGAGTACCCGGTTACTCAAGTTAACGGGCCAGCGTGCTGTGACACCATGCACGCAAGACTCGCTAATGCACGGAGGATACAGCGTCCGTGTTTGAACACGCAATGTGTAGCGTGAGGACAGACGGGACTGAAACGACTAGAGAGTAGACGTGTTCCTAACGAATGCTATAAGTTTCTAGACAATAGTTAATATTAGGCTTTAGATTCAGTTAGTGATTAATAGTATCATTCTCACCACTTCATTACAGCTATGTAACTTACCATATTGTTTAATGTCAATGAAGTATGCCGCTCGCAGAGCTTATGTATTTACAGCTCTAAATAAATTGCATTCCTTTTGCAAATGACACGAGTTATTATTTCGTGAGGTGCAAAAGTAGGGGAGTCCTGAATGACCTGTCGCAAGCAAGTTGCTGACAGGCAGGACCCCAATTGGTGTCAGAAGTCCCTGAACCAACGTCAACAGGCAATTGGTATCAGAAATTCCTGAACCAACATCAACAAGCACAATACGACATTATTTCTTTGTGAAATTATCTAAAGCTAATGTAAATTATTTTGCATACAATGGCAGAAATAATTGTATTTTCTGAATAACGTGAGTGATTAACACCATTACTACGTGATAATTAATATCATACCATTTGTGGAGCTTGAACCACAATGAAGGAAGTTTAAATTACAAATTGTGCGATTCTACGAAAGTGTAGGAAAGTGTGTTATTATACTGAAAGTAATGAAAATGTATACAATTATGAATTTATATTGTCAAGCAAACCATCGTGTACATTTCATTTTGTGTGATACAGCCATCAATGTCACCATTCATCATATTCAGTAAATATTTGTGCAAAATAAGTTGGTTTTGTACAAAGTAAATATATTAGCTACTGAACGGAAGCCTTAGAACGTAGTTATACCAAACAAGTTAGAAAGTGAAGACAAGACGACATTGACTGTCATATGACGAATCATCCTACGAATCATGACAATCATTCAGACTATCATAACATTCATTCATTAACATCATTTATCATTATCTAAATCACATTTTTCATTCATCAGCCGCATGAAATATAAACATGTATTTACAGTATATGCATGTGTCTAAAGTATTGATGCTCTATTAAACAGAAGCATCCGTTGTGTTCGCAAGTCTATCATTTTTGGGTGTCGGAAGAAAGCGGTGGAACATTCCAAGAGCCGTATTTTCCAAAGAATTAGATGAGTATATTTTCAAAATATTTTGGTATGCACTATGTTAACCATGCATCTTACTAACACATAACTACAAACCATTGGGTAAAATTATTGTGATATCATTTTGAACTAACATAAAGCCACAAAATGGCGTCATTAAATGATTGTATCCAGGCAGGCAAGGAAATGGGCCATACTGGAGACAAATTAGAAAAGTGGGTTAGACCAAAGATACAAAGAAGAATTAGCTCGAACAGAAAAGAAAGCTGCTCTAGAGAGAGACGAAAGAGCACTAGAAAGACATCACCAAAAAGAAATGAAAGAAGTCGAGGAAGCCACCAAATTAAAGATGAAGGAAATGGAGGTAGACTCAAACATACAGATAGCCTCTAGCAAACAAAAGAGTCAAGAAGAACAGAATAAATTTAGTAAATATAAAGGCCTTATCAAACCATATAGCGTAGGGGATTCAATTAGTGCATGGACTGAGAATATAGAATTCCAACTTAAGACTCAGAAAATACCGTTGGAGGTCTGGGCAATGATCTACATGAGAAATCTCAGTGGGGAGCCATTAAAGGTAATAGAATCTATACCTACAGAACTAAGGAACAATTATCAGTACATTCACGATAGGATCATGCAACACTTTCTTTTAGATGCCACTGGGTACCAAATTCAGTTTTCCCAAATAAAGCCAAAGGCAACTGAAACCTTCTTAGATTACATCTCTAACGTGCAGAGCACATTTAATAAATGGACTAGAGCGGCGAAAGTGGGCAAAAATTTTGATAAATTGCAAGATCTTATGGTAATGGACAAGGTTATATCTACCGTCCCTACCCCTTTTGCGAAGTTTCTACAACAATCAGATATTGAATCCATTGGGCAACTAGAAAAGCGGGGGTCGGCATATTTTTCTTCTAATCGGGACATATTTAAGTCCACAACACATGATACAGAAATCACTGCTTTTGCAAACAATGTACCTAATAGATCTTACAATCAGAAACATTATCGTAAGAAAGACAAACCGTACCAGAAGCCACCTCGATGTGGATATTGTAGTTTGTTTCATCCTAGCTACTCTATGTGTGATAAAAACCCAGAATATCCCTCACACTTAGAGACAGTGTTAAAGAAGCAAGAAAGTAGAAGAACTTCATTTAAACGTGCTGTTAAATGTTACTTTTGTTCCAGTTATGGCCACTATAGTAGTAAATGTCTTGGCAGGCAACGAATGAAGGCAAATAATGCTGCATTCATCGATACGTCATCAGACGATGATAGTGAAATTGATTCGGAACTTGTAAATGTGTTACCAACGAGTGGATGTGAAAGTGTGGCAGTAGTGACAGACATATTAGACTTTAAGAACTGTGACATATGTCACCAGTTTCATGCGGATGGTAAATTGAAATGTGGGCACGTGATATCATGCTCCAATGAAGATGCTAACGCAGCTAGTGCCTCCAGAGGTAAACTGAAGTTCTACGATGCACTGGTCAATGATCAACCATGCCAATGTTTAATCGATAGCGGCAGCACTTTACTTGGTTTAAGAAAATAACTGGTTAGACCAGAAGATTACACGGGTGAGTTTGTCAAATGCCGTACTTTCTCTGGAACCATTGAGAAATACCCACTGGCAAAAGCGCATATTAATACCCGTTCCTTACCGACACATTTACTTGCGCAATCCTGCAAGATCCCTGCACGGATCTGATTTTAGGCTGTTTAGATTCATTGAAACAATGTACAGACGACGACATAATAGCCTGGAAACATGCAAACATGGCTAATGCTGTAACAAGGTCAGATACGCAAACACACTATACTGACTTACAAAATGAGATGTTACAGCTGTTAACACCCAGCGGTGCCGATACCAACACTACTCGACAGAAATTTATCGAGGCACAAAGCACCGACCAAACTATCGCACCTTATTTTAAATTGTTAGGTGAGCGAGCGAAAGTGACTAAAAATGCATCTTGGTATTTTAGAAAACACAACGGAATTCTCATGCGTTATTACACAAATAATAACCATGAAATTCAGCAAACGGTGTTACCTGTAACATACCGACAAAATGTGCTAAAGATCGCACATGAGTCACCGTTTGCTGGACATTTGGCCTATGACAAAACGAGAGCCAGAATTTTGTCACATTTCTACTGGCCTAAATTCTGTATTGATATAAAAAATTTTCTGTCGTTCATGTACTATTTGTCAACATCTTGTACTAAAGGGAAAGCATGTGACGGCCGAAGTTCAACGGTCATTATTAGCATCTAGACCATATGAGAGTGTAGCGGTCGATATTGCTGGACCCCTAAATCAGGTGTCGAGCAAAGGAAACCATGACTATGCAAATAAGGGTGCTAAAACTATACACCTTGAACCGAATCAGAAAGTTCTGCTTTTACTACCGGATAAACGTAATTTGTTACTAACATCTTGGCAAGGACCATTCAACGTTGAACGTAAAATATCAGATGTCGATTATGAAATATCGATAAAAGGAAAATTAAAGATATTTCATATCAACATGCTGAAACCATACTTCTCACGGCAAGAACTACAGATAGACGAACAAGATGCACCCACACCAAGTAATCGGACGACAGACGTACATAACACAACTACACCAGGTAGGGCAACGCATGACAGCGACATCGCAAACACACTTAGCCAGGTAACAGCACACGCAGCTAGTACAACAACAGTACTGAACGAGACAGATGAAGACGAAATAGAATTACCAGTCCCGACTGTAGATACGACTGGGACCATCGACAGCATAAAGATAGAAACCAAACTTACAGACGAGCAACGACGACAAATGATAGAATTAGTGACGGAATACAGAGACATTTTCTCCGACATCCCAGGAAAGACAGACAGAATAGATCATTCCATTATTCTGACTGACAACACCCCAATCAAGTGTCGACCTTATTCCATCCCTCTAAATTATAGGGCTAATCTCGACAAAGAACTACTATCTCTTGAGTCGAGTGGGATAATTCAGAAATCTCAGTCAGAGTATTCTTTCCGTATCGTCCTTGTCGCCAAAAAGGACTCAACTATTCGACTCTGCGTCGATTACCGCCGTTTAAACAAAATAACCAAAATTGACGCTGAACCAATCCCAGCATGCGAGGATTTGGTCCTTAAATGTCTACATCTCGCATCTTTAGCAAACTCGACCTCACAAATTGTTATTGCCAAATCCCGATGCAATTAAATTCAATTCCTTTAACAGCTTTCTCCACTCCTTTAGTTCTCTATGAGTGGCGCTTTCTTCCTTTTGACCTTCGTAATGCTCCAGCGACTTTCGTCCGTCTAACTAGGGATCTTCTCCATGGGATGACCAATATTTCTACATACATTGATGACATATGTATTCATACTGTAGACTGGACATCACACCTACAGAAACTACGACAAGTCTTCGACAGGGTGCGAGTATTTGGGCTTACAGTGAAGCCGACCAAAGTAGAGTTGGGCATGGAACAGATTGACTTCCTAGGGCATACCATCTGCAGGAGCCAATTAAGAACAGATGAAAGAATCGTGACCAAGATTCTAAATTTAACTATGCCAACGACCAAGAAACAGGTCCGAAGTCTACTTGGTCTTGTGAATTATTATAGTAAATTTATTCCCAATCTGGCGGAAATCACCAGTGTTTTTTCTAACATTTTGAAAGCTTCGGCTAAATTAAATGTGCAAGATGCAGGATTAATTAGTGCTCTATCAAAATTGAAACATCTATTCAGCGTTTGCCTAATCAAAACCTTACCTAATTTTTACGTACAGATGCGAGTGCTATCTCCATATCTGGGGTACTAGGACAGTTCTACGAAGGGAAGTTCCACCCAGTAATGTACGTAAGTCGGAAAATTAGCCCAACTGAATCGAGATACTCAGCATCAGAATTGGAGGGCCTCAGCTTAATCTATTGTGTTAGAAAACTTCATAGGTGTTTTGCAGGAGCACAGTTTGTGATCGAAACCGACAATTCTCCGTTGTCTGTTATGCAGTCTGGCATTCCCCAGAACAACATAGTCTACAGGTGGGCTTTGATTCTGCAGAACTATGCATTCACCATCCAGCATTTAAAGGGGAGATTGAACTCTTTGGCAGACACCCTGAGTCGACCATCAACCATTGAAATACCTGGTATTCAGGAAGAGATCGACCAGAGATCACCAGAAACAGTGTCACTGTAATTGCGAAGTAAATCAGTGCCGTATGTGGTGAATAAGTTACACTGTAAGTGCGTTATCATCGCCAAACATGTAAACTGTGTAAAAGTAACAGTGCCATTAAGAGTGAAACGAACAGACGCATAAGTAACATGTCTGCAGCGCTAACACAGCAATAAGCCATATTAACATTAAAAGTGTTAGCTGTGAACCTACATAAGTTGGTAGGGAACTATATTTATATACTATCCAAGAAGGAGAGCATATAAGACTTTAGCTAAACGAACTATGATATGAGAATAGTCTACAAAGAACATTGCTCCATCTTCACACCTGAAAGGACGACATCAGTTAGTGTAATTAGATATAGAAATGTAACTGTGATATGTATATAATATTGTTTTATGAACAGTACACATAACTTCATTTTTCTATGAATAATTGAATTGCAAAATGTTCAAGTGCATATATAACTTTATTTATGTCATGTGATAGTTAGAAATCACCATCATTTAGTTAATCACCCATTTAATGTAACACCAATAATAGAAATATAATTGTTAGATAGTACTTTACCTTATCACCGCATAATCATACTCATTTATAAATTCATTTATTTAAAATATCATTTCTAAACTAACCCAACCATTTAGGAATTAACATCATTTCATTTACCAATAACACTTTAAGGTAACTAACCCAATTTGCTTAAATGTAATTAATTAGTTAGATTATTTCCCTTAGGATAATTTAGAACAGCACACCAAATTACAGTAGTTAGTATTACAGGATCGGTAACAAACCATCCTCACAACCTTGTATATTTTGTATAGGCATCACACGTGCAAACAAACCGCACAGTCATTTGGCGGAATGCTTGTATAATTCAGCCAATCATTTATTGTAAATATGTAATGTTCATTTATTTGATGCGATGAACAATATTTTAATGACGATTGAATGGTTTAGCAAGAATGATATGAAAGTGGATGAAAGATGTGTAGATGAGATGAGAGAATGTAGAAAGTAGTAAACATTGAAAGAAAGAGAGAGAGAGAGAGAGAGAGAGAGAGAGAGAGAGAGAGAGAGAGAGAGAGAGAGAGAGAGAGAGAGAGAGAGAGAGAGAGAGAGAAAGGTAGCGGCAAATCTTTTGTTCACCGCTTAAAACGTCTTGTTATAACTTCTCTGTGTCAATCTGTGTAACCAATGCGTTGTCAGGTTTTATGTGTGTTACTGCCATACTTTAGTAGATTAGAAAGGGAAAATACTTTGAGCATCTTGAAACGGAATTGTGGTCATAAATAATAATAACAAACATTTGTAACCGCAATAAACCGATTTACGGCTCTCGAAGGAATACACACATGTAATATAGTAACGCATACACATGTTAGCAAAGTAAGTACACTGTAGTTTATTAGAAAACACGCAAACAAACAGGAAAACAAACACATAAAAGTTGCACACACCATTTGTTCAAAGAACGGTAACTCAAATCAGGGGACACAATAATTTCTTAAAAACCTTAATGTAACATTGAAAATATCTTTTCACGAGCGGAAGCGAGAAGGTGAAGAGTAGAACTGTATGCATACGAGTTGGAGGTGATATTATTGGGAATATGAACATTTTATGCTCATGTGTTGTACTCATAACAGAGTCAACTTGTATTGGGTTGTCATTTCGGGCAATATGAGGACAGGTCAAAAGACATAAGTCAATAGACGGAAGTCAGAAGACAGAGGGTCATAAGACGGAAGTCAGGACATAAGTCATAAGACAACGGTTCCGGATCAAAACAATTCCCAAGAGGATCTATAGCCAACTATACTGATACGAGGGGCTACTCAATTAGCCGAGTGAAGAAATAGAACAGTTTGAGTAAGGGAAGAAGAGAGTTTGTTCTATCCCCAGAAGAGAGATTTACAACTTATTGGATCTTTGACAACATTGGACAGCCAATTTTTCTTTGTGACCATACGTGTTACAAGCAGGAGTTAAAGGGTTGTAACACTACACAGAGGGGAGAGGAGCCTGTCAAAATCTCCAATAAGTGTTTAGAGAGTTAAGAATATAAGTAATAGAGTTAAGACAAAGTCTAGGAGGGAGATACCAGACAGGAGAGACACCAGCGCTATAAATAGCTTCACAAGGGGACACATTTGTGTCAACCAAGGGAGCGTTGAGTACAGTTGAGCGAGGGCTTCCCCAAGACATTGGGAAGCTTGCCCTTACGAGTAACCGTGGAGTACCCGGTTACTCAAGTTAACGGGCCAGCGTGCTGGGACACTATGCACGCAAGACTCGCTAATGCACGGAGGATACAGCGTCCGTGTTTGAACACGCAATGTGTAACGTGAGGACAGACGGGACTGAAACGACTAGAGAGTAGACGTGTTCCTTACGAATGCTATAAGTTTCTAGACAATAGTTAATATTAGGCTTTAGATTCAGTTAGTGATTAATAGTATCATTCTCACCACTTCATTACATCTATGTAACGTACCATGTTGTTTAATGTCAATGAAGTATGCCGCTCGCAGAGCTTATGTATTAACAGCTCTAAATAAATTGCATTCCTTTTGCAAATGACACGAGTTATTATTTCGTGCGGTGCAAAAGTAGGGGAGTCCTGAAAGACCTGTCGCAAGCAAGTTGCTGACAACTATCATCATTCCATTTGTGCTGTGTAAGGCTTAGTGTTACAGTGCATTTCCTAGGGTGGTCTAGGACTGCGAGCGAGCTTGGGGTGGGAGCTCAGAGTTGGGGCGCAGGTGTCGCCGTGTGGGGCAGGAATAGGCAGCTTGAACCTAATTGTGACGGGTATCAGATGAAATCCTTAGTAAGTTAGAATGCAAATATGGCAGGTATATGATCTGTAGAGGTCGTGGTGGCTTATTCACTATCATCATACGTGTTACAAATGAAAACCGTAAAAAGTAAAAACGGCCGATATTATTGACTGTAGCTGGTATAGCTTAGTGAAATTTGTTGGTAAGGGGTGGGTAGCGGTTGTTAGTTATCTGTAGAAGGTCTTAGTGGCTTGCTTACTATCATCATAGGGTTACAAATGAAAACCTTAAAAAGTAAAAATGGTCGATATTATTGATTGTAGCGGGTATGGCTTAGTGAAATTCGTTGGTAAGGGGTAGAGAGCGGTTATTAGTGATCTTTAGCGTGTCGTAGTGGCCTATACACTATCATCATACAGGTTACAAATGAAAACCTTAAAAAGTAAAGATAGCTGATATTATTGATTGTCGCGGGTATAGCTTAATGAAATTATTTGGTAAGGGGTGGGTAGCGGCTATTAGGGATATATAGAGGGTCGTAGTGGCCTATATACTATCAGCACACAAGTTACAAATGAAAACCTTAAAAAGGTAAAGATGGCCGATATTGAATTTAAGGGGGTATAGCTTAGTGAAATTCGTTGGTAAGGGATGGGTAGCGGTTATTAGTGATCTGTAGAATGTCGTGGTGGCCTATACACTATCATCACACAGACTACAAGTGAAACATTAAAAAGGTAAAGATGTCCGATATTATTGATTGTAGCGGGTATAGCTTAGTGAGATTCGTTGGTAAGGGGTTTGTGAGTGGAGCAAAGGCTAG
Source organism: Cepaea hortensis (assembly GCA_963921405.1). Taxonomy (NCBI): domain Eukaryota; kingdom Metazoa; phylum Mollusca; class Gastropoda; order Stylommatophora; family Helicidae; genus Cepaea; species Cepaea hortensis. Next base: position 15,671,436 of record OY992891.1, read on the forward strand.
ATAGATGCTTCTGATCATTGTAAAGGGGTCGTCGACTGGAGCGGTGGTAGGTAAATACGTCCGTTCCTTGATAATAGCCGGAAGGTAGGTCTCATATTAAAGTCTAAAGATTGAACTCATAGTTGACTGAGCTGAGGATGACCGACTGAATGACTCATCGCGGGGATATGTCAGAGGGGGAGAACGTACGTGAACGTGTTCAGTCATGTCTTTAGGAAAAATCCATTAGGATGACTCAGAGCTTACTGACCGCATAACGGTACAGCCGAGACACATGGTTAATGGGCACAACAGATCAAATATGGCTCTGCTACCGGTCGCAAGTGTAATCACTACAACCAGACCACGTTGGCAAAAGTTGCAGCCTGTCAAAGATGGCGCTGCATCCGATCACACTTGACTAATGGTCACATCGGATCAAATATGGTCTACCATCTCTAGTTCTCTAAGGCAGCAAAAGAGACTGCACACAATAAAGGGGCATTTCACTGTTGAGTCACACTGGGGAAATATTTTGCAAAATTCTTGAAAAAAGATTACGAACTACTTTAGAACCCCAGCTAAGCGAAACACAACTTGGATTTAGGAAAAACAAAGATGCACAGATGCCATTTTTGCTCTTAGACAACTTATAGAAAAATCAATCGAAATCAATGAAACACTCTACTTAGCCTTTGTCGACCAAGAAAAGGCATTCGATAGGGTAGATAGGACCAAGCTGTGGGAAATCCTTAAACAATATGGAATGAGTACACATCTAACAAACCTATGTAGAAGTTTATACAACAACAGTGAATGCATAGTGAGAGCAACTGGAGGACACTCAGAACCCTTCACCATAAGATCTGGAGTACGACAAGGTTGTGTCCTGTCCCCTCTTTTGTTCATAACATATATAGACAACATATTAAAGAAACCAGCCAAGCAGAGACAGCAAGAATACCGCATGACGAGAACACAGAAGAAGAACCATCTGCAAATCTAACCATTAGAGAACTCCTGTTTGCGGACGACCAAGCACTAATAGCAAAATCAGAAGCTAAATTACAAGACTACATGAATAGTCTAAACGAAATGTGTAGGGAACATAACATGAAAATTAGCACAAGCAAGACAGAGGTAATGACTATAACTATAGAAGAATAAGCAACAACAATTCACCTAAACGAAAATCCCTTGAAACAAGTAAAATGTTTCAAGTACCTAGGAAGTATAATATCATCAAATGGCAGATCAGAAGACGAGATCGAAAATAGGTGCAATAAGGCAAATCAACTCATTGGACAAATGGCACCAATACTAAAGAACAAACATGTATCAATAACTACTAAGAAAGCACTTTACAACACAATCTTCATATCAACTCTGTGCTACCAATGCCAAACCTGGAGAATGACAGAAGAAGAGAAAAGAAAAATCACAACAACAGAAATGAGGTTCCTGAGAAGAATACTCAACGTATCAAGAAGAGATAAGATCAGAAATGAAGAAATCAGGACTAAAGTGGGGGTTAAAGCAGCACTAGATTTTATTAGAAAGCAGCAAGTCGAATGGTTTGGCCATGCAAGTAGGTTACCAGTCAACAGCATGCCACAACAAATAATGATGTACAGACCAGATGGAAACAGAGGAAGAGGCCGACCACGTAAACGTTGGACGGAGGGAATTGCAGAATCCATGGGAATGTCGATATATGAAGCCCATAATCGGGCACTCTCACGAAGTTTATACTTCACCTCGACACCGCAAGGTACAAGGGGAACATGATGAGATGAGATGAGATCTCTAGTTTGGCGTCGTCAATACAGATTCATGGTACCCCATGTCCACTTTGTGACATAATTTGTGTCTTCTTTTTGCCAATTTTTAAACCACATCCCACTACAACTAATACTATCAGCAATTATTAAATGTAAAAATATAAAATTCGCAACATAAAAAGACAGGTAATAGTGTAAGAACACTCACTTATTTATTCATGAGTTGCATACCTTGAAAATCTGGTCCCCGTAGGTGCAGTTTTGTAACGTGTCGCTTGCGGTGGCAGTCTTTTTATATAGTAAAAAAATAAAGGTTAGTTAGTTAGTTAGTCGACAGATCTTCCTCGTTGCACATCGGACCATTCAGTCCATAAGTGCTCGAATCCCCTCCTCAGCAAATCCCGCAGCGTGTAGCGGCTAACGACGCCAGTTCTGTGTTGGTTTATCAATCTTCTTTGGCTTCCTGCGTAGTGTTCTTGTTTGGCCACCCCTCTTTTAATTTGCTGCTCTCGCAGTCTGGCCATTGTTGTAGATTCACAGTCATCACTTGGTTCTTGCAAAAGTCTCACTTCTCGTAGAGCATTCAGAATGTCAGCCTGGTCCATGGCGCGTCCGCCCTCCACAGTAGCCTCACCTGCGAACTTGTCAGCCCGCTCATTTCCTTGTACTCCCGCATGACCTGGCACGAAGATGAAACTAATCTTTGCCAGCCGAGACCGCTCCAGAGCACCTTATTTTCTAAGTAGTTTGCACATTGTATATTACTCGCCACATACCAGATCAGCATTTCGTTGTTGCGCTGTGACAAGAACATCCGTGACCTGACGTTTGCAGGTCGAAAGGATAATCACAATCCAACAGCGGAGATAGATATCATAGACTGAGATGACACCTCTGCAAGACTCTGGGTGAATGATCCACCAGTCAGCAGATGGAACACTTCACCCCACACATAACCCAATGCTCGAGGAGCTCAATATGTCTGCACCCACAGGTTAACCTACTGCTTACATTAAAGATCAACTTCACTGCACGGGTTTTACACCACATGGCTTGGTCTCTCTCTTCCCTGCGGCCTGCCTAAAAGCGTCGCACAAAACACGAACTCCGTCGTTCCATTGATGACTCCACAGGAGACTGCAAAAATTGCTTTGGTGAACCTAATGACAGAGTCAGGATTCGAACTGACAAACTTCAGAGTGCGAGGCAGGAGCCTTAACCACGTTGCAACGTAGACCCCCACCAAAGTTCTAACTGTATAGAATGACATGCTTCAATTATACAATCCTGGATAGAGATTATCCATTGGACATGCTGGTGTGTTGGGAAACGAACAGGCGCACAGATTGGCTGGGTCTGTCCCACTGGGTGGGGTACTGGTGCACGATGTGGCAGATCTGGTTAGGGCCCTATGGGATCATATGTATAGTGTGGGAGAACATGGATAACCTTGGCCCGGAGAGAATGGGGGGGGGGAGTGGCCCGAGGATCTGGTCGACACAGAGTAGGCCGAAGAAAGGCCAGACGGAAACATAGTAGTAGTAGTAGTAGTAGTAGTAGTAGTAGTAGTAGTAGTAGTAGTAGTAGTAGTAGTAGTAGTAGTAGTAGTAGTAGTAGTAGTAGTGGTGGTGGTGGTGGTGGTGGTGGTGGTAGTAGTAGTAGTATTAGTAGTAGTAGTAGTAGTAGTAGTAGTAGTAGTAGTAGTAGTAGTAGTAGTAGTAGTAGTAGTAGTAGTAGTAGTAGTAGTAGTAGTAGTAGTAGGCCTCTTTCAGTCCTGAAGGACTATAGAATTGTGCCGCTGGGGAGGTACCTGACAGCACCGCCTGTGACTGTATAGTCCAATGCAAGAGTGACAATCCCTGTCACAGTTTCCGCATCTGAAAGACGAGGCAAGTCCTGCAGCAAGTGACTGCGTTTTAAGCTTGTGCCGCCTATCCCCAGTTTGTTGGATCAGATTGCACTCAAAGAGCACCAGTCCGTTTCGTACATCTCTTCTCCAGGAGCATCTGTCTTTCTCACGTGTCTGGATCTATTCCAAGGGTTTTCATATCTTGTTTACACACATCCCTATATCGCATTTGGGGTCTTCCGGTTGGCCTCTTTCCTGTGGCTAGTTCTCCGTATAGGAGATCTTTGGGAATACGTTCATCCTCCATACGAGATACGTGACCCAGCCACCGGAGGCGTCTCTGCTAGAGGAGGGAGTGCACTGTGGTAATATCTGCTCTTTCAAGCACATGTTTGTTTGTTATGTGGTCTTTCCATGTTATGCCCAGGATACGTCTCAGACATCTCGTATGGAAGGAATTAAACTTCCTTTCCTGTCTTGAGTACAGGGTCCAGGTTTCAGTCCTGACTTCAGGTCTGAATCCTGGACGGACACATAATCAAACTGCAACTGGTACCATTAGTATATGTACCACTCGTTGCTTGTTGAAGATGAGGACGGAGCGCGATTGGGAATGTTTGGGTTCCTGACTCAAGCCGTCTCAGCTAACTGTAAGAAATCTGGAGACATTGTTGCTGGACTATCCATCTAGCACTAATGCCACTGTAACGGAAACTGAGCCAGTTCACAAGTGCCAACACAGGTGGTACTCACCAACAGTTGGGACACACATTACCACCGTTGGAGATTGTAACAGAACGTCGCACTCATCACGGCGTACCGGAAAGCCTCTCGATCTCTGACCATGTCTCCCGCCACATACACCCCCATGCGCAAGGTGTCTACCATGTCCTTTCTCCATCTTCGTGCTGGTAGACCCCAGCCTCTTCTACCAGGAACAAGGCCTTCCCATCACAATTCTCCCCCAGCCACTGTGATGTTTCATGTGGCTGAAATACTCCATTTTCCGAGACGCCATATTGTTTAAGGGCCAGATTTCTTCCATGATCAGATCTCGTAGAACTTCACATTTTCTCATCTTCTTGGGCGGGGTTCTCTAAGAATATTTTTGTAACATTTGAGCTCGAAATCTGCAAGTTTATTCTATGTATTTTTTTTTTAAATGTTGCATATTCCTTACATGACGTTGCAGTCAACACCAGTAAGTTTTACGTTCAGTAGTTTGCCATTGTTTCTGAACGACCGGCTCAAATACACCCATAAAGTACCAGGGCGGCGCGAACCGATGCCGATTCTCGCAGCTGCTGTTTTCCCTCACGTGAATACACGGGATTACGAACAATGTCGTTAACTTCTATGCCAGGGAGACGGTTTATTCTATAGCTATTGCGAAATGGTCCCGCCCTCACACCCGAGACAGTTGCAGGGTTTCAAAGTTACGTTAATCTGTTTGCTGGTGTTGCACTACAGGCTCTTCATGGTGTGTAGTCTCTACATGGCTGGGGTCAGCTTGTGTTTTACTTCTATAGGTCAGTCGCCATTTATGTTTATAATGGAGCCAAGATGTTACAAGTTACTAGCATTTTAAATTTCTTCATTGCTGATTGCCTTCTTCGGTTGGTATGCAGTTTTGTCTATATACATTACTGTTGTTTTGTTTAAGTTCAAAAACACAATTTGATTGGTACCATGTCTGACAGACAGGATCAACCTCACAGAAGATATGGGGCAATGCAGAGACTGTAAACATTGTGTGTAACAAGGTCAGCTATATGCTAAATGAAGGAGATAAGACGACACAGGACTGTAAACATTAAAAAAACATTGAACTCAAGACCACATACATGCTGCACAAATGAGATAACCGGATTTTGCATCCACAACAAAGGATCACCCTACACACGTTCTGGAGGTTATGATATCAGCGATGTTGACAATAAAACCGGGGGTCTTGTAGCTAGAACAATTGACAGCAGACGCTCTTCTAAAACGAATAGAAGCTTAAAGAGAAAATCCAGATTCTTGGAAATACATACTCTTTAGTATATAGACTGAATCAGTGTGTAAGAATCAACAGGGCCCAGAAAGCTTTTGTAAGAACAAGATCCTATCTTCAATATGATAGCTTCCATTTGAGAGTAATCCACTTTCTCATTGGAGAAACAACAGCTGTACTTAAAGGACGGCTGGCGATTCTTTGTGTGTCAACAATTAACGTGGTCGTGCCTGGAGATGTGTGAGGTCGGTAATTGTTTTCAGACATTTTGTTTATGCTTATTCTATTTACATCATAGTAATCATCATCATGATCATGATGATGATGATCATAATCATCATCATCACCTTCATCATGTACTTTGACAACCGACGAAGACGTCCATGTCTCTTCAGAAATCTCAGTCCCGAGTGTTCGGAATCAACGCTGATGAAGACATTCCTCCTGGTCACTGTCTGAATCTATCCAGCATTATTTCACTCGGTCTGCCTCTGTCTCTTTTCTCACTGATATTTCCAATTGTCATGATGTTTACCAATCACATCAGATGACTAAGAAAATGAAGTTTGTCCCTTTCATATTATATATATGATTATTATATGATTATTATATATATATAACTTTATATATATAAAGTTTTACTTTCATTAACCTCTTCCAGAAAATCGTTAGTTACTCTGGCAGTCCAAGGTATTCACAACATTTGTCTCAAGAACCATCGCTTCGTCGCTTCTTAGCTCTTCCTAATTTGTTCATTCACGTTCCATCATTCCCTGACATAAATCAAACCACTTTCTATACAACATTTCAGCACTCTATGTCTTACATTCAATGATAGTGATTCAATTTGTCTATATGGATCATACAGAAGAGAAATCCTAACAATGTTTCAAGATGCGAACATGGAAGGAAACAAGCTCATAAACAGCATCATGTCTCGGATACTGAAATACTTTGACCATGTTACACCTGGCAATGGTTTAGAGAGAACAGTCAGAGACTTGTACTTCCTGGGAGAAGAGGCAGGGGTTTATCAATACGACGGGGGACACGGGTGTGTTCAACAGGTATTTTCACTTGAGGACTTAGAACCTGGCGAGGAGTGGGTACAAGTGCCAACAGATTTCTGCACATCCTTTTCAGTTTGCATCCAGCTAGAAAGAAAATGCAGACAAGAAAATCCGGCTTCTTTGGAAGCGGAAGTACAAGCGTTGATTTTCGAGAATTCGCTAGACGGTGATGCTGTCATTTACACAGATGGGTCGGTCGTCCGGCATGTGAGAAGCTCATGGGCCTTTACGGCTCAGGCCGGAGGGACAATTGTGAAGGAGGACTCTGGTGCTTTTGCTGAGACCACAAGTAGCCTTACTATGGAAGTCATGGTAGTAAGTAAAGCAATAACATGGCTCGAGACACAGACATTCACTAGGGCATGTTTCCTTAGCGACTCAATAAGCATGCTCAAGAGGATAGAGATGAGGTGGATCCGAAGAGAATGGTTGATGTCTCTGGAGCGGTCTCGGCTGGCAAAGATTAGTTTCATCTTCATGCCAGGGCGTGCGGGAGTACAAAGAAATGAGCGGGCTAACAAGCTCGCAGGTAAGGCTACTGTGGAGGGCGGGCGCTCCATGAACCAGGCTGACATTCTGAATGCTCTACGAGAAGTAAGACTTTTGCGAGAACCAAGTGAAGACTGTGAATCTACAACCATGGCCAGGCTGCGAGAACAGGAAATTAAAAGAGGGGTGGCCAAACAAGAACACTACGCAGGAAGCCAAAGAAGATTGATAAACCAACACAGAACTGGTGTCATTAGCCGCTACACACTGCGGGATTTACTGAGGAGGGGATCCGAGCACTTATGAATTGAATGGTTCGATGTGCAATGAGGATGATCTGTCGACTAACTAACTCACGGGGGACAAGGAGACACTAAGGACATCATAGGCATAAAAAATATATATGGAAAGGAACTAATGATGAATGGGATGAATCCAACATTCTATAAAGGATATCCTAAATAATGGTGATGTGAAGAAATAATCATTTACACGAATGTATGTTTTCTTGTGAAGCACGTGATCAGTTCTATTATTTAATGTTTTCTTTGTGAAGTACTGCTATCTTTCATTATTTCATTTGTGTATGTGAAGAACTAATCAATTTAATGATTCCATGTTGTCAGAGTGAAGAACACGATAAAGTTCATGTTTTCTACAGAATGTGTGGTGACCTGTTTCTAACTTTGCATTTATAAGAGTGCTTCTCTGTGTTATTTATGTTTACAAGATTCATTTGACAATGTTTATCCTATGTGAATGTAACATGCACAATTGATGAAAGAAAGATGAGTGATTGGAACGGTCGAATGTAAGACGAGCCTACGTTCAAAATTTATGACATTTTGAAAATAAAGATAGTTCTTTCGTTCCTTCCGTAGTTTCTTCAGTCAACAACCTGTCTGCTGTAGTTTCCTCAGTCAACAACCTGTCTGCTGTAGTTTCCCCAATCAACAACATGTCTGCTGTAGTTTCTTCAGTCAACAATATATTTGCTGTTGTTTCCTCAGTCAACAACCTGTCTGCTGTAGTTTCCTCAGTCAACAATATGTCTGCTGTAGTTTCCTCAGTCAACAACCTGTCTGCTGTAGTTTCCTCAGTCACCAACCTGTCTGCTGTAGTTTCCTCAGTCAACAATATGTCTGCTGTAGTTTCCTCAGTCAACAACCTGTCTGCTGTTGTTTCCTCAGTCAACAATATGTCTGCTGTAGTTTCCTCTGTCAACAACCTGTCTGTTGTAGTTTCCTCAGTCAACAACCTGTCTGCTGTAGTTTCCTCAGTCAACAACCTGTCTGCTGTTGTTTCCTCAGTCAACAACCTGTCTGCTGTAGTTTCCTCAGTCAACAACCTGTCTTCTGTAGTTTCCTCAGTCAACGACCTATATGCTGTAGTTTCCTCAGTCAACGACCTATATGCTGTAGTTTCCTCAGTCAACAACCTGTCTTCTGTAGTTTCCTCAGTCAACGACCTATATGCTGTTGTTTCCTCAGTCAACAAACTGTCTGCTGTAGTTTCCTCATTCAACAACCTTTCTGCTGTAGTTTCCTCAGTCAACAGCCTGTCTGCTGTTGTTTCCTCAGTCAACAACCTGTCTGCTGTAGTTTCCTCTGTCAACAACCTGTCTGCTGTAGTTTCCTCAGTCAACAATATGTCTGCTGTAGTTTCCTCTGTCAACAACCTGTCTGTTGTAGTTTCCTCAGTCAACAACCTGTCTGCTGTAGTTTCCTCAGTCAACAACCTGTCTGCTGTTGTTTCCTCAGTCAACAACCTGTCTGCTGTAGTTTCCTCAGTCAACAACCTGTCTTCTGTAGTTTCCTCAGTCAACGACCTATATGCTGTAGTTTCCTCAGTCAACGACCTATATGTTGTAGTTTCCTCAGTCAACAACCTGTCTTCTGTAGTTTCCTCAGTCAACGACCTATATGCTGTTGTTTCCTCAGTCAACAAACTGTCTGCTGTAGTTTCCTCATTCAACAACCTTTCTGCTGTAGTTTCCTAAGTCAACAGCCTGTCTGCTGTTGTTTCCTCAGTCAACAACCTGTCTGCTGTAGTTTCCTCTGTCAACAACCTGTCTGCTGTAGTTTCCTCAGTCAACAATATGTCTGCTGTAGTTTCCTCTGTCAACAACCTGTCTGTTGTAGTTTCCTCAGTCAACAACCTGTCTGCTGTAGTTTCCTCAGTCAACAACCTGTCTTCTGTAGTTTCCTCAGTCAACGACCTATATGCTGTTGTTTCCTCAGTCAACAAACTGTCTGCTGTAGTTTCCTCAGTCAACAACATGTTTGCTGTAGTTTCCTCATTCAACAACCTTTCTGCTGTAGTTTCCTCAGTCTACAACCTGTCTGCTATTATTTTCTTCAGTCAACAACCTGTATGCTGTAGTTTCCTCAGTTAACAACCTGTCTGCTGTAGTTTCTTCAATCAACAACCTGTCTGCTGTAGTTTCTTCAATCAACAACCTGTCTGCTGTAGTTTCTTCAATCAACAACCTGTCTGCTGTAGTTTCCTCAGTCAACAACCTGTCTGCTATAGTTTCCTCAGTCAACAACCTGTCTGCTGTAGTTTCCCCAGTCAATAACACGTCTGCTGTAGTTTTCGCCATATCTGCCTCGGACTTTACCTAACATGAAAATTGTCCTTATGTCATTGACATCATTTTCTTTGCACTTTACACCATGTCCATGCCCAGAAAGTGTACTTCACCTCATCTCTATTTCTTCTTATCCGCGGACTTAAAGATTCACAAAGATTCCACTATCACAACGCCAGTCTCTTTATCTTTGGTTCTGTAACGCTGAGGTTTAAATCATTTTCTCCTCATTTATTCAAAAACCTAGGCTGATCTGGCCGGCCTGAAAGATAGACATGACCCAATACACTAAATCCCTAAAGTGTTACGAGCTCTGCCGTAAGAGCTAACATTCACTGTTTATGTTTGTATTGATGGACCACTATGGCAGACATCCCATGTTAATGTTACAGTTCTTGTGATTCGTCTGCATATGCATGAGCCCATGTACTGTTTGGGTAATGCTCCTCTATGAACATAAAGGTATGTATCTTTTATATGTTGCATTCTGTGTAACTTTTCCTGCAACACCAGGGATTGTTGTTACCATCTCAGGGAAGCGCCGATGACTCCAGGCTGAGGGACTGTGTGAGTTATGTAAATGTTTGCCTGGTACGTGGGTTTGAGATGCTATCATTAGTAAGAATGAGATAATGGCTGGCTGTGTAACAACGTTTTATTTCTCATGAAATAAAATACAAATATCGTTCATTAACCCTATGATGTTGAATCAGTTTTTTTCTAATATTCATAAGGTTGATGAGGCTTCTATGGGTGACTATTGAAGCTTCTAAAGAGGTTCAATCTCAAATATACATAGCGAAGGTTGAGGTTTTTATATACGTTACAAAATAAATCTACAAATTGATGACTGCGTCTTCCATAGAATGAAGATCAGAAATAGTAATGATTGAAGCAGGAAAAATAAATGTAATACAAACATACATAGTGATTGTTTAGGCTTCCATGGAAGCTAAATTCATCATCACCAAGTGCCTCACTGACTGGCATAGACGATAATTAATCTCAACATCTACGATCTCCAACAGCATTCATCAATTCTTGTGTCGACACAATCCCGTGCCATGACAAAAGGCTGTCAAAGATCGTCTCTCATTGCCTTGCTTTGTTTCTCTTTCCACAAATCTTTCCAGTTGTTATAACGTATTTGTTTCTTTTTATTCTCATATTATGGACAAAACGTGTCGACTGCCTCTGTCCGATGTTTGCGATATGTTCTCCTTGTTAAAGCCGCTTTCAAAACGACTCAATCATTCATCGTGACAGTTCATTGTATGCTCAGCTTTTTTCTATACAACCTAACGGCATAAGTGGAAGACAACAACAGCAACTAACTGTCCAGCAATCACGTCCATTACTTACAATGATTATATGCAACATGCAACCATTATTTTTGTCATCTTCAACGACGAGTGTTTATTTCATAAGTTTTACATTTTATTTTGAGCACTCAGGTCAGTTTAACATTACACCTTTAATATTTCTCTGCTTTAATACGTTATTCCATTTATAGCCTACGTAATCATAAAGAACAACCATAATAATAGATGCATTATAAAGGCAAGGAACGTGGGCACGCATCATTACTGCATTACTAATTAATACTAATAGTTATTCTGGCAATTGTAAAAAGAATAAGTGAAATATACGATAGAATAAGATGCCAGAATGCTTGCCATGCTAGGACTTGTTAAAGGGGTGTGTAGGATGTACTAGGAGATGTGTGGAGAAAGCCTGTAAGTGTATGTATAGGGTTGGTGATGTCTTTCACTAACTGTCGGGGATTGGTAAATACCTGAACTGTTTTATGTAAGCCTATCCTAGGTTCGGAAACGTATAGTATGTTTAGGCATTAGCTAATGGGGCAACAGGACGTCAAATAAACAAGTAGATCACACAGATGCGCAAGAAACAAGTTCACCAAATAGGCATACATGAAACTACACCACACAGGCAGGCAAGAAGCAATAACATCACACAGACTAAGAAACAATTACATCTCACAGGCATATCAGAAACAAATACATAGCACTCAATCGAGTTGAATCAATAAACGGCATTACAGCACTTGGGACATTTGCGTACGTACTCTGTGTCATCTTCAACAGCCAGCGAAGGGTCCTAATATTAATAGTGTCATTTGCAATCTGATTGTGTGTCCATCTGCCCTTTCCTAGTAGTAATGAGTGTGTCTAGATCGTCAGGTCACTCACTCCCTACTGCGCCATTCTCTCCAGGTCATGATAATTGACCTGTTCTTCCACACGATTCACATGATCTCACAGAGCCCTGATCATGTCCGCCTTATCACGCATCAGTACCCCATATAACAGTGCAGAACCAGCCAGTCTGTCCGCCTTATCATGCATCAATACCAAACATAACAGCGCAGAACGAGCCAGTCTGTCTGCCTTATCATGCATCAATACCCCACATAACAGTGCAGAACCAGCCGATCTGTCCGCCTTATCACGCATCAGTACCTCACATAACAGTGCAGAACCAGCCAATCTGTCCACCTGCTCGTTTCCCATCACCCCGGCATGTTCTGGGGGACAGAGCCAACAGATGCTACCTATCTTTGATTGTTGAATTGAAGGCTGCCACTCTGCACGAGGCCTGCCTGTCTTCACGTTTCTCGTCAGACTTCTGAGCCCGTTCTCTAATGACCGCAGCCTTGTGAATTCATTCCACACACCGCTCAGTTGGACTTCAATGTTGACATCTCGTCCTTGACTCATTCAGTAGTATGTATCTTGCAGAGCCTCGCTCCCATAATGGGCGTCCAGACAACTTCTCGGCCATTAGTAAGATCTTCCGCTGCCGTTGCACCAATATGGAGATAATCTGCCACATCAATTTTCTCTTTCGCCTTCCTCTTCTTCTCTTCCCGGGCATGTACCCCATTATGATTGTTCTCTCCAAATTGTCATTCAGTTTCATATTACCAACATATTTACATTCCCATTGTTGTATCGTCTTTAGTAGCCAGTCTTCTTCAATATTCAGCTCTTGTCGTATTGCTGCAATTGTTCTTGTCTGTATCCAAGATATTCTTAGAGCCCGTCTATAGTATTTATATTCAAAGGCATTTATGCGCTGTTCAGCTTGTTTAGTAAGTGTCCAGGTCTCACAAACGTTTTTACAATGTGAAAGGTGCATGCTCTTAAAAATATAACTTTTGTAGTTCTGTCGTTACTACTGCACAATTTAATCATTTGTCGTATCTTGCGAAGATCAACCACTTAGGAAACACAGTTAGTGAACAAATAAATAGCAATACAATATCAGAAATGTTGAAATATTTAATTATTTTAGAAAGCTGAGCATTAAAGTCATATGACAATTTCCAAATTAATTAAAGTAAATGTCTGTGATTTTGCTTTGCTTCTTGACTTGTGAAAAATGTCTTCCCATTGCCTGTGTAAAGGCACAAAATGGTGAGACTGCATCATCTGAACATCCAGTCTGCATCATGTAAATGTCAATTTTGTCAATCCATGCCAAAATATCTGACTGCGATACAGGTTGTGCTTGCAGCCCACAGTCATCCTCATCATCAGAGTCAGGGCTGGAAGGGTCTGTTGGTTGAATGACTGGCATACATAGCCCTATAATATTATATTTAGCTAAAACAGGTCTGAGCACGTCTTCTATCCATGAGTGAGTCGTTACTTCGTCGACTGACTGTTTCTCTTCACACACATTCTTGTACGTGATGCAATGTCGTTTTTTGAAACGATCCAACCAGCTAGCACTACAATTCCAGTCTGTCTGACCTCCAAGACGCGCAAATTCTTCTGCTTTTGCAATAAGTAAAGGCCCATTTACTGGTACATTTGCCGAACCATTTTAAAAGGGCAGCATCAACAAAATCACACGCGGCAGTTCTAGCTCGCTGTCTGTCACTGTCGATGTGACATTCTAAAAACAATAGTATACGCGAGATTGCTGTTCTCCGGCCTGACTAAAAATAATTCTTTCGCGAAACAATATTTTTTATTTGGTGAAATGAACAGTTCGACTTAGACATGAACACTTATATAGTCGGTATTCATTTATATGTTCGACTAATCCGAAATTTCGAGTTAACCGAATTCGACTTATCAGGACTTTTTATACAAAGATAAAGAAGGATCTTGCCGGGACCAAGCCAATAACGTAGACATAAGCGAAATTCTACTTATCCGAGTTCGACTTAAGTGGACTCGACTGTAGTAGCAACTACCAGTTGTAGTAGTAGTACGCCCGTTAACTAACTCTCCAGTTTATAGCGAACGATCACAAATAATAATAATAATAATAATAATAATAATAATAATAATAATAATAAAAACTCTTACAATTTAAAACATGTAAAGATTAACCATTCTGTATAACCGACATGTGCACACAACACGGAACCAGACTGTATGTTAACAACATCCACTGTACAGGCGCCTGCCGTCTTTAGATAGCGGATTCCACCCACAGAAGTCGGAGTCCTTCTGTCTATGCGTGATGCCAGTAGATCCTCCAGTACACCGCTTACTTGATCATGAGATAGACGCAATGTAAAGTCCATCGTCTGGGGCCGTGAACAACCCAGTGGCTGCACTAAAGTGGTTGCCAACGTTAGAAAACACTTCTGGGTAGTTAGTCAGGTCAGTAGATGGTGACGTTGTCCATGTCCTGGCACAGATCCCAACATAAGCTTATGAAATCCTGGTTTCCGTAAAAGAGTTACTTTGAGTTTGATACGGCTGGTTGGTCGTGAATTCTTTACAAGAGTGAGGTTTGACTCTTCAAGTCCGATGTATTGGCATCCATTTCGCCTGAGTTCTGAAATGTGCTTGCATCTAACAGAATAAAAAGGGTGCAGATACTTTTCCCCCGACCGGACACGAGAGCATCATCTCCAAGAGGACTGTGTGGCCGTGACCCCCTTCTCTGTTCAAGTTCAGATACCAGCGGGATGTACAAGGCCGGTACTGGAATTTCACATCTGCAGAGAGGCGTAGTATAATTTAACGTGGTCATACTAACACATCTGTCATGTTTATACCAATGCCAACCCAGGTGTACCCAGGTGTACCCAGGTCTACCCATGTCTACCCAAATCTACCCAGGTGTACCCATGTCTATCCATGTCTACCCAGATCTACCCAGGTCTACCCATGTCTACCCATGTCTACCCAGATCTACCCAAGTCTACCCATGTCTACCCAAGTCTACCCAGGTCTACCCATGCCTACTCAAGTCTACCCAGGTCCACCCAGGTCTACCCAGGTCTACCCAGCCTAGAATAGGTAAGCAGAAATGTCTCGGGAAGTAAATACGACCGGCGTGATACAGACCACATCAGCCCCCGAGTGCCGGTTGGTCCATACAAATATGGGTCTGGTCACATATGACGTATGCGACTGACGGCCTGTAACATGACCCTTGACCTTTTACTTGACTGTCTTGTATGGAGAAGTCAGCCTGGCCGCCAGGCTTAAAACGCTTACGATTAAACTTCCGTTGCGGTGACGGTGGGTAGTGGGACAGTTTCCTTCACAGGTCACTAGGACTTAAACGTTGACGTCTAGTTCAGAAAGCAATGGCAAACTGCTAAACATAAATATTGCCTAGTAAATCGAACACAGCTGGGATTGATTGCGGTGTCCTGTAAAGGACAAAGAACTAACCAATATTTTCTGAGTAGGATTTGAGAGGTAAAGTAAAGTTAATTTCTTTTGTCTGGGTACTGTGTTACCGTGGTTTCAGTGCCTTGTACTGGGAACCATGCTTGAGCACTCCACCCACAGCTAGTGCCTGAAGATTTCACTTCTGTAATAGAAACACCATCAGTGTTCTCACCGTTACCACCACTTGTTTTACCACAACTGCTATATTGTTTACTTATGTCTACTATTTTAACAAAACCAGGCAGAGTTCGAGTCATCCCAACAAAACCCCAGTCTATGCCCACCACTTGTGGGATTGAGGGGAGGCGGGGACCTAACATAGAGAACTGTGGATGGGAATTCTCCCGTGCTTCACGAAGGATGTATTAGCATTCTACTCAGTCTAGTAATGTAATCCTGGTGAGCCACGGTTTCCACAAATGTAATTCACAGATTCTCGAGATTTTGTAGTTTCAAGGCAAGTTTATATTCTAAAATCCGTGAAACTCAAAATAATCAGGTTGTCCCATTGCAAAGAAAGTGAGTTGAAGTTTTGCAACCTCTAATAAAACCTTTGCGCGAGACACACGTCATCCTTTGTTTCACGTCACCCGACCAACAGGAGAGGACACACGTGTAAAAAACACCAAAGTATTAATACACTACCAGCATAGAACATGCCAAGAGATCTACTTCATGTGTCATATTAGTGCGTCAAATTCTCCATCAAGTAAACCCGCTTTGGTGGTTGTTATCCAAAAAGCTAGGACAAGAGAAAATAAAGTACATAAGCAAATGTGTTCATGTGTCAGTAATCAACGTTGTGCTACAGCACTTAATCAAATGTGTTCCTGTATTCATAATCAACGTTGTGCTACAGCACTTAATCAAATGTTTTCCTTTGTCAATAATAAAAGTGACGCTACAGGACATAATTTAGTTGTGTCATACATGAATGATCAAGTTTGGATCTGTCACAAATCCCCAAGGTAATCAAAGGTTCGAGTCTGCGGCTTCCTCCAGTATCAATGCTTACATTATTCACAGAAGGCCAATATGTGTCAAACTAAATAGGGCTCCAGATGCAGAAGTCCGATCTACAAGAAATGGGAAGTGGAGGCACAGATCAGGTGAACTGTCTCAATTCTGTCCCGACCATTATATGACAGACCATTATTTCAATTCTCAGATTCCAGTGATGAGCACTCCAACTGGGAAAGCTCTCAAATTCCACCAGATCTGATAAGAGACAGCCAATATTCATTTCTGAACATTATTCTTGTGATTAATTTTGTGAAGCGTTTTCTAAATCAGGTGTCTTGATTAAAGTTTACATTATTTTGTTACTTTCAGTATGAGTTGCCCAATTCTGTTTAGATAGGATAATCATTGGCACCTTGCCGTCTTGACAGACGATAGTTTGTGCTCTAAAAAGGCATAATAACTTTTAACTATGGCGGTAGCGAGTGTGACTGATAAGGCCAATTTGCGCTGTAAATGTCCGTTCACAGTGGGTGCATGTGAACACGTGGTCATTTCCACCATCATGCACCATCTTACGTCTCAAACGCTTGGTGTGTGACTTTTCTGCAATAATTTTCTCCTTTGACTTTATTCCATTTCTGATATTTGCCCTCCATGCAACACGTTCAGCGGCGACTTGCTCCCAATGTGCATTATCAATGCCTGTATCAATCATGTCCCGCTTACACACATCTTTGTATCGTAGTAGAGGCCGACCCTGAGATCTCTTACCCATCTGTAATTCACCAAAAAAGATATCCTTTGGTATTCTACCATCATCCATCCTCCTAAGATGTCCTATCCATCTAAGTCTACGAAGACTGAGCATGGAATAAACTGTCACACAACCTGATCTTTCCAATACTTCAGTATTTGTGATTTTGTCTTGCCACTTAATACCAAGAATTCTTCGCAGACACCGCATATGAAAGCTGTTTAAATTGTTCTCTTGGTGTGAGTAAGTTGTCCAGGTTTCACTGCCATAGAGAAGAGTACTAAGGACACAGGCTTGATAGACAAGGACTTTTGTTTTGGCAGTAAGCTTCCTGTTCTCCCAGACTCTTTTTCTTAACCTGTTCATTGTTGTTGCTGCCTTACCAATCCGGATGTTGATTTCCTGATCTAGGGATAATTTGCTATTTACCACTGATCCTAGATATGTAAAATGGTCTACTATCTCTAGTTCGGCATCGTCAATAAAGATTGATGGTACCCCATGTGCACTTTGTGACATAATCTGTGTCTTCTTTTTGCTAATTGTTAAACCAAATTCAGAACAAGCATTGGAGAATGCAGATAGTAGACATTGCAATTCTTCCTCGGAGTGGGTCGTAACTGCAGCATCATCTGCAAAAAGCAACTCTCTGATCAGTACCCTCCTAATTTTGGTCTTAGCCTTCAATCTCTGAGCATTGTAGAGGCCGCCATCTGAGCGTGAGTGAATGTATATACCACCATCCTGATCACGAAATGCATATTTCAGTAGAAGTGAAAAGTATATTCCAAAGAGGGTGGGAGCTAGTACACAACCTTGCTTAACTCCACTCTTGATTTCAAATTCTTCAGAAGTTGCACCATCAAACTTGATTATACCCTTCATGCCTGTGTGGAACGATTCCACAATGGACAGAAGAGTTGGTGGGCAGCCAATCTTCTTTAGTGCCTTGAACAGACCCTCACGACTGACCAAATCAAATGCCTTTGTGAGGTCGATGAAGGCAATAAACAGTGGTTGATTCTGTTCACGGCATTTTTCTTGCATTTGTCGCAATGAGAATATCATATCAGTGGTAGACCGGTTCTGTCGAAAGCCACACTGTGATTCGGGGTAGACTTGATCTCCTAGGACTTGAAGTCTGCGCAGAACAATTCTGGCAAATACTTTTCCAACAATACACAGAAGTGAGATACCCCTATAGTTGTTACAGTCGCTCCGATCACCCTTGTTCCTGTACAGCGTTATGATGTTTGAATCTTTGAAATCCTGTGGGACTTGTCCTTCACGCCAGCATAGGTCTATTAGCTGGTGGATCTGTAGAGTGAGTGTGTCTTGCCCACTCCTGATAACCTCTATTGGAATCCCATCCTTACCTGGAGCCTTGCCAGATGCAAGTTCATTTATAGCACACTTAACTTCTGTTATGGTGGGAAGTGTGTCCAGGTGGTCAAGAGTTGGTAGAGCCTCTATGGCGTTAAGGGCATCATCCGCTAGTTTGGTCTCACTTGAGTAAAGCTCCAAATAGTGCTCTACCCATCTGTCCATCTGCTGTTTCTTATCAGTGATGACTTCTCCAGTCAAGGTTTTCAGCGGTGCACTTCTTTTGATCACTGGACACAGGCTTTCTTTATTCCTTCATACATGCTTCGTATGTCTCCCTTATCACTTGCGATTTGAATGGACTCACATAACTTGATCCAATAATCATTTGCACACTGCCTAGCTGCCTTTTGCACATCCTTCCTAGCTTGCCTTAGCTCACTCAGAGTGTTACGCGTTGGTCTTTCCTTGTTTCTTAAGAGAGCTTTCTTCTCCTTATCAATCAAGGGCTGCAGAGTCTCGCTGTTGGCCGCAAACCAGTCCTGCCTCTTATGATCCACAGTGCCGTAAACCCCTACGGCAGTTTTATAAAGAGTTTCCTTAATTTGACCCCACTTTTCATTTACTGTACAATTTTCTGGTGTATCAGTGAAAGCGTCTTCAAGTTGCTGTTGAAACTGAAAGCACTTTTCAGGATCATGAGTGTTAATAATATTAATCCTGGGGCTATATTTGTGTTTAGCTGTGTAGATTCTCTTTGGTCTCAGTCTAACTCTTGCAACAACCAAAGAATGATCTGTATCACAGTCAGCACTGTGGTAACTACGAGTCAATGATATATGGTTCAGATGTTGTCTCCGTGTGATGATCAAGTCCAGCTGGTTCCAATGGCCGGATCTTGGATGTTTCCATGTGACCTTATGCATCTCTTTTGTTTTAAAAAAGAGTTTGTAATACATAGGTCATTACTGGTGCAATGCTCCAGCAGCCTTTGCCCATTTTTATTCATGCGACCGATGTTGTATTTTCCAAGGGACACTGGATATGAACTCGAGTCCTTGCCCACACGAGCATTGAAATCACCGAGCATATAAATGTAGTCAGATTTTGGAACTGCCTTGATCACGGAGTCTAACTCCTCATAGAACAAATCCTTCACATCATCAGAGGAATCGAGTGTCGGTGCATATGCAGTAATAATGGTGGCAAACCCACAAGAGGTTGCCAAGCGCAGGGATAATAGTCTTTCATTTCCTCCTGCTGGAATTTCAATCATTCCCAGTAGCGAATTCTTCACTGCAAAGCCCACACCGTGTTGCCTATTTTCTGCCTGCCCTCTACCCTTCCAGAAAAAGGTGTAGTTGTTTTCCCTGAGTGACCCTTCCTCAGCGAGCGAAGTCTCCTGCAGGCCAGCAATATCAATGTTAAGACGATTGAGTTCGGCATCAATCACAGCCGTTTTTCTCACATCGTCAATATTGGTCAAGTCAGTGGAAAATCCTGGACACATGGTTCTCACGTTCCAGGTTGCAAGCCGTAGCTTGAGGTTTCTATTTTTATTTGTACCTGGTGCATTGGTTTTACAGCCTGCGATTCAGATTTTGTCCTAGCCCCAAGCACCCATTGAAGCAGGCAGGCTGTGGCGGATCAGCACCCAATTGGCTGGGGGCTGCCCAGCTTGAGGCGGGCTGTAGCTGATCAGTGACACCTATAGGTGTCTCCCACCGTCAGAGGCAACGCGTGGCGCCCCATGTCTACGCCAATTGACAAGGACTTATAACCCGTAACAGTTGCCTCTCGCTTTGATTCCGAGACCAGTTAAGACCAGGGATGGAGTTATTGCCTCTCCATAGCACAAAGCCTGTGCTAAAATATAGAGATCATGTGTTGCCCATGCAGCATGATCCCTCTCTCGGCCTGCCTAGTTCACTCCAGAGGAAAGGTAACACCCCTACATCTGGAACAAGACAAGCTGCAGAAGCTGCCGGATCAGCAAAGCAATGCTCTAACTGTCCGCCTGTCGGAGCTTCGATCCTAGACCAGTCGCCAACCAAGGCTTAGGGCCTGGTCTGCCCTGCCATGACAATTTTGTCTTTAGCTTGCATTTCCTCGCACCAGGGTAAGGCTTGAACCCTCCCAATTGCGCTCTTCCGCCCTAAGCCGTTGGCACAATGTGGGGTGTCGGGTTTGGTAAGCGCCGCCCAACGTTCGGCGCTAACAAAAACCAGGTAGTACCGTCTACTGTTATACGGTAGCTCAGTCATATCTGACTAAGACCTGACCAGGAGATAGGATAAAACTTCTTTCAAATAGGTAACACTCTTATAGAAGTTCAGAGTGGACAGGTAGAGATTCTTCACAAGAGGACAGCTAGGATAATAAGTCATATACTATATGAACAAGATTGCACAAAAGACGTAGCGGCTGCAGCAGGATATAACAATATGCATTACAAACAATTAACTATATTAAGCTCCTGCGAAAAGAAGGGATATACTAATCGCAGACACAGTGTGCAAACCTTACAATGGACTCCATACAGGTGAAACAGAGTGAGAATTATCCAAAACAAGAAACAATCAACAAATATATAATAATGAAGGAATACAATACAACAATAAAAATAAATATTTATATGACACAGTATACAACCGACGTTTCGATTCTAATAATATTTTTCAAGTACAGGACAACACAAACAGATAATAAGAAATAAAGAAAAACACAAAATTGTAAAATACTAACACAAATATATAACGAAGGAACAACAGAAACATGTACTTACATGAGACAGATCTAATCTAGGAGATGGAATACTAACAGAAATGTATAACGAAGGAACAACAGAAACATGTACTTACATGAGGCAGACCCAAACTAAAAGATGGAATACTAACAGAAATGTATAACGAAGGAACAACAGAAACATGTACTTACATGAGGCAGACCCAAACTAAAAGATGGAATACTAACAGAAATGTATAACGAAGGAACAACAGAAACATGTACTTACATGAGGCAGACCCAAACTAAAAGATGGAATACTAACAGAAATGTATAACGAAGGAACAACAGAAACATGTACTTACATGAGGCAGACCCAAACTAAAAGATGGAATACTAACAGAAATGTATAACGAAGGAACAACAGAAACATGTACTTACATGAGGCAGACCCAAACTAAAAGATGGAATACTAACAGAAATGTATAATGAAGGAACAACAGAAACATGTACTTACATGAGGCAGACCCAAACTAAAAGATGGAATACTAACAGAAATGTATAACGAAGGAACAACAGAAACATGTACTTACATGAGGCAGACCCAAACTAAAAGATGGAATACTAACAGAAATGTATAACGAAGGAACAACAGAAACATGTACTTACATGAGGCAGACCCAAACTAAAAGATGGAATACTAACAGAAATGTATAACGAAGGAACAACAGAAACATGTACTTACATGAGGCAGGCCCAATCTAGGAGATGGAATACTAACAGAAATGTATAACGAAGGAACAACAGAAACATGTACTTACATGAGGCAGACCCAAACTAAAAGATGGAATACTAACACAAATATATTTTTAATGTTTCTTTTTTGTTGTTCCGTTGAAAAGTACTTAGGTCGAAACGCTCTTCTATATCGTGTTTTCCTTCATCCGTCGGATGTCTTGACACCAGAACCACTGTCCCATATCGACTCTTCCGTCAGGTCAGTTGTTCCATTGGCAGGAGTCATACCTAGACACCAGAACCACTGTCCCATATGGACTCTTCCGTCAGGTCAGTTGTTCCATTGGCAGGAGTCATACTTGACACCAGAACCACTGTCCCATATCGACTCTTCCGTCAGGTCAGTTGTTTTATTGGCAGGGTCATACCTAGACACCAGAACCACTGTCCCATATCGACTCTTCCGTCAGGTCAGTTGTTCCATTGGCAGGAGTCATACTTGACACCAGAACCACTGTCCCATATCGACTCTTCCGTCAGGTCAGTTGTTTTATTGGCAGGGTCATACCTAGACACCAGAACCACTGTCCCATATCGACTCTTCCGTCAGGTCAGTTGTTCCACTGACTGGAGTTATACCTAGACACCAGAAACACTGTCCCATATCGACTCTTCCGTGAGGTCAATTGTTCAACTGGCAGGAGTCATACCTAGACAGCAGAAACACTGTCTTATATACACCAACGTTCAATAGTAACCTACCTGTTAGTTTACCACGGCAATAACTTCTGATAAATACTTTAGTAAATTAGTGTTATGTCCCCTACACAACATTGCAATCATCCCAACATTTATTCGCTGTTTGTCGTTTACTGGGCAGTGTTAAGTTCAGTATTTTACCATTGCTTTCTGAACGGCCGACGCCTCATGCCATCAAAATCAACATTAAGAGATCTGCTTCCAAACCTCCCGCGGCTGATTTCGAACCCTGGACTCATGTGTTGGGGAATTGTGCCCCTGCGTGTCACTAACCCTTAAGCCACAGACACCGATCAAGGACAAATCTACTGAGGAATAACTGTCGTTGTTTCCAATACTCATCCTGCATGTCGTCGTTGACAGAAGAATGGTTCATGGAGAAGGCAGTTGCTGGATTCGGTTGTGGAATTCTTGAACCACGACAAAGTAGCTTTGTTTGAGTAGCGGTCTATAATGAGAGAAAGAGACATAGAATGAACTCATCTGCTCACACTGACAGTACCACATAAGAGTGCTAAACGTTCCTCTGTACTGTCTCACTATAACTATCTGACCTTGAAATGTTGTGAACCCTCCTCTGCTTATCCCATAGGTCTGTGTGTTGTTACTATACTGAGCCCCACAGATTTCCATAGTTGCCGTATCCACATGTTTGTTTCTGCAGTCATCAATGATTCCGTATACTTGTGGTCTTTAAGGAATCGACGCCTTCTTTCACAGACTCCAGTAGATTAGGTACATGAACAAGTTTCTCTACGAGTTCTGCCTGAGATTCCATCTCTGCTTTCTGTCTGTTTTGTGACATAGATATCTTCTGCAGCCAGGGCCTGATTAAGCCATCTTGGTGCCCTAGGCACAAACCCACATGGGTGCCCCCTACTGCCCCGGGCCCCCGATCCTCCACTGACTGCTGGTATGTTCAATATTATGCAAAAAAACTCACAAAGAAAAACAGTTGTGAAATATAAACACATATGTTTGTACTACTATCACTCATATAAAACCTACAATAAGGTATTTCTGTATTAAAATTAATAGTTAATTAATTTTGTAATAATAGTAGACAAAAATACTGTAATTTTTTTGATAGATAAGAAAGTCAGAGAGAGCACACATTTACATTTTAAAGTTCTTTTTTCTAGATTTACGTCTGGCAAAGTTTTTGAGTACATCATCAAAGTTAATTTTGCGCAACAAGTCTGCCTCAATCATCAGCAAAGATAAGGAATCAAGCCTTTCTTGTTTCATTGTCGATCTACTTGGATTTTTTGTACGTTTCAACTGAGAAAAAGCGCGCTCAGTTGAACAGTTCGTAACCATTAATGTTAAAAATATGCGAAAGGCAATTTCTACATTTGGAAAAGAACACTCGATGTTGTCTCTAACTATTACTTTGTAGAGTTCTGCATGACTGAACGTGTTGTTGTTAGATTTTGATGCACGAAACTTGTAGCGATTATATGAGTGGAACTGTTGTAGTTCAGTATATAAATTATTGTTCAGATCTTCAGGATAAGCATTTATTAGTCCTTCACAACACTGAGATGTTTGTGGTACATCGACCAAACAAGAAAATCGAACTGCTAGATCATTATATACCTGTCCTCGTCTACTCATCTCTGTCTCAAGTTTGTCAACAATGGTGTAGAAAGCAGATATACGAAATTTGTCTCTGGCATTCTGAGATACCTCAGGGGCATCACCATCAATGACCACTGTCTTTCGTTTACGATTAAGGGTCAAAGTTGACTTATAATCCACACCTGGTGTTATTTATTTTGCAGCTTCTTCAAATCTTTCAAATTCATTCCTAGATTCATACAACTGATCTGCTAGTGAAGAATACAAATCAGCACACGTTTTCAAGTTCACGTGCTCATTTTGTAGAGCTTGACTGACCCTGTGAAAATGTTGTAACACTTCTTCCCAAAAGACAAGCATGAAAGCAAATTCTAATTCTTGCATCTTCTTTGCAATGTTTTCTGCTTCTCTTCTGGTGTCCCCCTTCTGTGACTGGTCTTCTTGTAAACATTCTAACGCTTCTATAATCTGAGGATGAGACATTAGAATGGCTTCAGTTACAACAGCATGTGCTTCCCATCTAGTATCGGAAAGGGACTTCACCAACTTTTCATTCACAAGGCATCCTTTCAGAATCGTCCATCTTTTGGTTGAAGCTGAGAAAAAAGTATAGATCAGTTGCACTGAATGTGAGAAGTTTACTGCCTCTAAACAAGAGTCAACGGCACTTCTGCCTACCAGATTTAGTGAATGGGCAGCACAGGGTATGTATATAGCAAACTCATTTTCTTCTAGAATTTTTTTCTGCATGCCCTTGTAGCACCCAGACATATTAGCTGCGTTGTCGTAGGACTGACCTCTGCATTTCGAAAAATCAATATTGCAAGCTTCACGTAAGTACTGCAACACTTGCTTAGCCATACCTTCACCGGCGTGACTTTGCAGCTCCAAGAAAGTCAAAAAGCGCTCAATGGGCTCTACATCTACCACATATCGAAAAACAACGCTTAACTGATCTATATGTGAAATATCAGGTGTTGAGTCTACTGACAAGCTGAAATAACCGGAAGCCTTTATTTCATCTACAATTACTGCATGGACTTTTGGGACATAATTTCAATCAGTTCTTCACATATAGTTTTGGATAAATAAGAAGGATTTCCTTTTCCAGAATTTCCATATTTCGCAATGTGTGATGCTAATAATGGATCACACTGACTGACCAACTCCAGCAACCCTAGATAATTTCCATTTTGTAAACTTCCAAATTTTTCATTTGTCCCTCTAAAAGCCAGACCACGCTCAGCTATAGTACAAATAACCGCTACTTCTCGCCTCAAAACATGTTCCCAGTAAAGTTACTCTTCATTTATTTGCTCTTCTAGCTTTTGTAGTAGACCCGAGCCTTGTCTACGAGCTAGGTATGTTAACATGCAGTCTTTATGAGTAGCGCTTTGTTCATGATTATCAACTCGAATGTTACTTTTCCAGTCACTGAACCCATTTTTATCAGCCAAACTTGTGTAACCTTTAGACGCAAAACGTTTACAAACAAAGCTGTACACAGATCCTGTGGATGGTGAATACAATAACCATTCTCTCCTGTACTGCTCACCATTTGCTTTTGTGCCATAGAAGAGTTTTTGAGAACAATATCTTGTTATTTTTCCTTCAGCATAAATACGGCAAGATTTATCAAAGGGACCATAATGATGCTGACAGTTAGTGGGCCCACAGTCAACCCAGTAAGCCACATCATCAGCCGAGAAATCAATCCACAGTCCTGGATCTACTGCTTGATTTATTTTATCATCTTCATCTTTATCATCATCTTCAGCAGACTGAAGTGGGTCACCACAAATTTAATTTTCAAGCACTAATGCAGTGTCTTGATTTGCAGAACAGCCTATAGTAGACTTATCAAGAGGGTTGATAGTGTCAGTAAAATCCTGTTCCACCTGTTGCTTAACCGAAACTAAATAATTCGTTAATTTTCTGCTCTTAGCTTTTACAACTGAAACAGTATGCTCTTTTTGTTTAGCTAGTTTTCTCTTTTGTGCACCACTTAACTGAACACGTTTCATCTTGGGGTCTGAATCTGAAAAAAAGTATGTGAAAAGCTGTAAATGAAAAATGAATAAATAATATAATCAATATAAGTGGGTATGCTAAGGTATCATTTTCCGATTATTCATAATTACATTTTTTAAAACGAAAATGTATTTACATAAATATTAGAAAATTATGCAAAATAAGGCTAAGGAATAATATACTTAGGCCCCTATCAATAATTACTTTATCAAAATCGATAAAAGCACATTTAAAGCGCAGTAATGAACTCCTTCAACACTAACTATTAATATACGTCTGTATATATATATTAGATTTTTTAGAATTAAAAACCCTTAGATGAAAACGAAAACAAAAGTAAAAAGTGTAACCATTAACCTTACCTTCGTCAAATCAAGTTTTGCTGTGTAAGCTAAATTAGTAATATCTACATCAGTAGGTAGTTTATACAAATGTTCGAAAATGCAAAGTAGTTCTAAGCCGTTATGCAAATTTACAGTCATTCAAGGACACGTCGACAAATTAGCACTATTCACAATTGTTTTCACTAGCAGACCAAAACGGAAGTGAATTTGTCGCTACGCTTTAGTGCGTTACGTAGCACAAACATATCCCAGAAGAGTAAAAAAATAGCACAAAAAACCTTGAAGAAAAATAACAAAAAATAGCAAACAAAAACTGGGTGGGGGGTATTTTACCCCCGGGTTGTGGGACCAAGGTTAAATAATGTGCGATTCAATATTACATTTGCGATTTGCTTATGCCATGCATTTACGCTACCGGGACAATATACAAATTATTCTTGAGGACTTGTGGTGCCCCCCAAATGCTTAGTGCCCTAGGCACGTGCCTTGTTTGCCTAATGGTTAATCCATCCCTGTCTGCAGCTGTATCTCCAGACTTTGTAATCCTGTCTTCTGCTCTTGCTCTATTGCATCTCGTGTTTCACTGGTATCACTGATTTATTGTTTGATGTGTTTAAACCTTGAGCCGTGCTTCCTGTCCGACTCTGATTATTTGGAAAACAATTCCTTCAGTTGTTGATCAATTCCACTTTGTTCTCCAACTATTTCAGTTCTGATGCTAAAAGAGAACATGGTCTCTACTATGACAGCTATTCTGACTAAAACCGGCTTCAGCCTGTCATGGGAAGCATTGGTTAGGTTTCCGGCGTGATCTTTACAACGTCACCCGTAGAGTGTCGATTCTGCTGTAGAAATGCTTAGCCAGTACCATATGCCCAGGGGATCTTAAGGCGTACTTTACTTTATCGTTGACTCAACGTGTCCATTCAATTTATAAGTAAACTTTAGCAAACTTTGCGAGGTCTTCAATCCAAAAATAAAGGTCGCTGGCTCTCTGGAATACAAGACTTATTAGCTCTAATGCAACTACAGAAGTCCATATGAAAATGGGAATTCCCAGAAGTTAAATATAATTCTTGGAAAACATTCGGTAATTCCCTTGCTTATACTGACTTGTGTAGCTGCAATATAGGAAGCCAGTCTTGTTTCTCCCAAGCCTGCCTCACCACCAACCTACGATTCCTGTTCTCCATTGTTCTTGGATTTAAGGCCTCACAAGGTTTGCTAAAGCTTATTTACATTTAGTTTAAACATTGAGAAACATTGAGATAATTATAACAGTTTCGGATTTGATCGTTACGTTTCAATTTCAGGTCGTAGAACTACACAATTCCGAAATGTTTCAAGGTGTCCAGCTTTTATCCCTGATAGTCGTAGATTTATTGTAGCTTGTCAGCATTTAACCAAAGTCAAGGTACAGTGAATACATGAAGAGGATGATCGAAACTAGCACGCGCTGTATGTTGTACAACACTATCTACCCCACATATGTATTCAACATACAGCTCTCCTTGATTGTAGATGTGTTGTTACCTTTTCTGTGTTACTTCGCTGATGAAAGCTCTTATTCTGTAACACAAGCCTGTATCCTTGAGAACTAGCCTACGTGCACTGTGTTGAAGACTGTTTACAATGAAATACCTCAATCACGCTGATTTTGTTGGCAATGGAATACCCAAAACACACAGAGACTGTTGATCATGAAATACTCAAAACACACTGCATATGTTGACAATGAAATACCTAAAACACACTCTGGAAACATGACCAACCTGGGCTTGATCCCAGCCAGTTTGTGTGTACAGTCCTGTAGCATGAACTTGGCTACACCATTATATAGTTAGTTAATTAGTTAGTCTGTCAGTAAGTCAATCAGTCAGTCAGTCAGTCAGTCAGTCAGTCGTGGTTCCAACTTCACGGCAACGGATCGTCCCCATTATGCTCGATTCCCGTACCAGCGAATATCACAGAATAAGCTCCCCACTGTCCAATGTTAAAAGTGGAATAGACGGGAGTCTCGGCAATCCAACAAGCCCGCACAGGTACACTGTGCATAATGCCGCCGTCAGAATGTCAACACAAAATTCATCCACGAATACCACAGTTCATCTTCGGTGGACTAGGCAGTCACCAGAAAGACCTCATTGATCAGGGTTTTCTCACATGGCTCGGTCCCTCATCGCAGGGCGACCCGCCGAAAGTGTCGCACAAAGCACGAAATCCGCAGCTTCAGCGCTGACTCCCAGGAGTCTCCCGAAAAATGCACTCGTGAGCCGAAAGGGCAAATGAGTCAATTCAGCCATTGATTTGCCCTTTCGGTTCACGAGTGCATTTTTCGGGAGACTCCTGGGAGTCTAACAATTACATGCCTCTCTATAGATGGAAAATTACAGTACCCACCGTGTACAGTTCAGTAGTCTCTGATCTTGAAGAGGAGAAGGGAAGCTCTGCAACACAGCTTCTGTGGAGGTAGAACTTCGGTTCCAGGTCAGGAGACAAGTCTCTGCGTAAAACCTCTCTCTGATAGATGACTGTACCAGGTCAGGAGGCAAGTCTCTACGTAAACCTTTCTCTGGTAGATGGCTGTACCAGTTCAGGAGACAAGTCTCTATATAAACCTCTCTCTGATACATGACTGTACCAGGTCAGGAGACAAGTCTCTACATAAACCTCTCTCCCATAGATGACTGTACCAGGTCAGGAGACAAGTCTCTATATTAGCCTCTCTCCTATAGATGACTGTACCAGGTCAGGAGACAAGTCTCTATATTAGCCTCTCTCCCATAGATGACTGTACCAGGTCAGGAGACAAGTCTCTACATAAACATCTCTCCCATAGATGCCTGTACCAGGTCAGGAGACAAGTCTCTACATAAACATCTCTCCCATAGATGACTGTACCAGGTCAGGAGACAAGTCTCTACATAAACCTCTCTCCCATAGATGACTGTACCAGGTCAGGAGACAAGTCCCTACATAAACATCTCTCCCATAGATGACTGTACCAGGTCAGGAGACAAGTCTCTACATAAACCTCTCTCCCACAGATGACTGTACCAGGTCAGGAGACAAGTCTCTACACAAACCTCTCTCCCATAGATGACTGTACCAGGTCAGGAGACAAGTCTCTACATAAACCTCTCTCCCATAGATGACTGTACCAGGTCAGGAGACAAGTCTCTACATAAACCTCTCTCCCATAGATGACTGTACCAGGTCAGGAGACAAGTCTCTACATAAACCTCTCTCCCATAGATGACTGTACCAGGTCAGGAGACAAGTCTCTACATAAACCTCTCTCCCATAGATGACTGTACCAGGTCAGGAGACAAGTCTCTACATAAACCTCTCTCCAATAGATGACTGTACCAGGTCAGGAGACAAGTCTCTACATAAAACTCTCTCCCATAGATGACTGTATCAGGTCAGGAGACAAGTCTCTACATAAACCTCTCTCTGATAGATGACTGTACCAGGTCAGGAGACAAGTCTCTACATAAACCTCTCTCCCATAGATGACTGTACCAGGTCAGGAGACAAGTCTCTACACAAACATCTCTCCCATAGATGACTGTACCAGGTCAGGAGACAAGTCTCTACACAAACATCTCTCCCATAGATGACTGTACCAGGTCAGGAGACAAGTCTCTACATAAACCTCTCTCCCATAGATGACTGTACCAGGTCAGGAGACAAGTCTCTATATTAGTCTCTCTCCCATAGATGACTGTACCAGGTCAGGAGACAAGTTTCTACACAACCATCTCTCCCATAGATGACTGTACCAGGTCAGGAGACAAGTCTCTACATAAACCTCTCTCCCATAGATGACTGTACCAGGTCAGGAGACAAGTCTCTACACAAACCTCTCTCCCATAGATGACTGTACCAGGTCAGGAGACAAGTCTCTACATAAAACTCTCTCCCATAGATGACTGTACCAGGTCAGGAGACAAGTCTCTACATAAAACTCTCTCCCATAGATGACTGTACCAGGTCAGGAGACAAGTCTCTACACAAACATCTCTCCCATAGATGAATGTACCAGGTCAGGAGACAAGTCTCTATATTAGCCTCTCTCCCATAGATGACTGTACCAGGTCAGGAGACAAGTCTCTACATAAACATCTCTCCCATAGATGACTGTACCAGGTCAGGAGACAAGTCTCTACACAAACATCTCTCCCATAGATGATTGTACCAGGTCAGGAGGCAAGTCTCTACATAAACCTCTCTCCCATAGATGACTGTACCAGGTCAGGAGACAAGTTTCTACACAAACATCTCTCCCATAGATGATTGTACCAGGTCAGGAAACAAGTCTCTACATAAACCTCTCTCCCATAGATGACTGTACCAGGTCAGGAGACAAGTCTCTACACAAACCTCTCTCCCATAGATGACTGTACCAGGTCAGGAGACAAGTCTCTACACAAACCTCTCTCCCATAGATGACTGTACCAGGTCAGGAGACAAGTCTCTACATAAAACTCTCTCCCATAGATGACTGTACCAGGTCAGGAGACAAGTCTCTACATAAAACTCTCTCCCATAGATGACTGTACCAGGTCAGGATACAAGTCTCTACACAAACCTCTCTCCTATAGATGACTGTACCAGGTCAGGAGACAAGTCTCTACATAAAACTCTCTCCCATAGATGACTGTACTATGTCAGGAGACAAGTCTCTACATAAAACACTCTCCCATAGATGACTGTATCAGGTCAGGAGACAAGTCTCTACATAAACCTCTCTCCCATAGATGACTGTACCAGGTCAGGAGACAAGTCTCTACATAAACCTCTCTCCCATAGATGACTGTACCTGGTCAGGAGACAAGTCTCTACACAAACATCTCTCCCATAGATGACTGTACTAGGTCAGGAGACAAGTCTCTACACAAACATCTCTCCCATAGATGACTGTACCAGGTCAGGAGACAAGTCTCTACATAAAACTCTCTCCCATAGATGTCTGTACCAGGTCAGGAGACAAGTCTCTACATAAAAATCTCTCCCATAGATGACTGTACCAGGTCAGGAGACAAGTCTCTACACAAACATCTCTCCCATAGATGACTGTACCAGGTCAGGAGACAAGTCTCTATATTAGCCTCTCTCCCATAGATGACTGTACCAGGTCAGGAGACAAGTCTCTACATAAAACCCTCTCCCATAGATGACTGTACCAGGTCAGGAGACAAGTCTCTACACAAACATCTCTCCCATAGATGACTGTACCAGGTCAGGAGACAAGTCTCTATATTAGCCTCTCTCCCATATATGACTGTACCAGGTCAGGAGACAAGTCTCTACATAAAACTCTCTCCCATAGATGACTGTACCAGGTCAGGAGACAAGTCTCTACATAAACCTCTCTCCCATAGATGGCTGTACCAGGTCAGGAGACAAGTCTCTACATAAACCTCTCTCTGATAGATGACTGTACCAGGTCAGGAGACAAGTCTCTACATAAACCTCTCTCCCATAGATGACTATATCAGGTCAGGAGACAAGTCTCTACATAAACCTCTCTCCGATAGATGATTGTACCAGGTCAGGAGACAAGTCTCTATATAAACCTCTCTCTGATAGATGACTGTACCAGGTCAGGAGATAAGTCTCTACATAAACCTCTCTGTGATAGATGACTGTACCAGGTCAGGAGACAAGTCTCTACATAAACCTCTCTCTGATAGATGACTGTAACAGGTCAGGAGATAAGTCTCTACATAAACCTCTCTCCCATAGATGACTGTACCAGGTCAGGAGACAAGTCTCTACATAAACCTCTCTCCCATAGATGACTGTACCAGGTCAGGAGACAAGTCTCTACATAAACCTCTCTCCCATAGATGACTGTACCGTGTCAGGAGACAAGTCTCTACATAAACCTCTCTCCCATAGATGACTGTACCAGGTCAGGAGACAAGTCTTTACATAAACCTCTCTCCCATAGATGACTGTACCAGGTCAGGAGACAAGTCTCAACATAAATCTCTCTCTGATAGATGACTGTACCGAGTCAGGAGACAAGTCTCTACATAAATCTCTCTCTGATAAATAAATTCAACAGTTCAGGAGACATGTCTGTCCATAAACCACTCTCCCATAGATGACTGTACCAGGTCAGGAGACAAGTCTCTATATAAACCTCTCTCTGATAGATGACTGTACCAGGTCAGGAGATAAGTCTCTACATAAACCTCTCTCTGATAGATGGCTGTACCAGGTCAGGAGACAAGTCTCTACACAAACATCTCTCCCATAGATGACTGTACCAGGTCAGGAGACAAGTCTCTACATAAAACTCTCTCCCATAGATGTCTGTACCAGGTCAGGAGACAAGTCTCTACATAAACATCTCTCCCATAGATGACTGTACCAGGTCAGGAGACAAGTCTCTACACAAACATCTCTCCCATAGATGACTGTACCAGGTCAGGAGACAAGTCTCTATATTAGCCTCTCTCCCATAGATGACTGTACCAGGTCAGGAGACAAGTCTCTACATAAAACCCTCTCCCATAGATGACTGTACCAGGTCAGGAGACAAGTCTCTACACAAACATCTCTCCCATAGATGACTGTACCAGGTCAGGAGACAAGTCTCTATATTAGCCTCTCTCCCATATATGACTGTACCAGGTCAGGAGACAAGTCTCTACATAAAACTCTCTCCCATAGATGACTGTACCAGGTCAGGAGACAAGTCTCTACATAAACCTCTCTCCCATAGATGGCTGTACCAGGTCAGGAGACAAGTCTCTACATAAACCTCTCTCTGATAGATGACTGTACCAGGTCAGGAGACAAGTCTCTACATAAACCTCTCTCCCATAGATGACTATATCAGGTCAGGAGACAAGTCTCTACATAAACCTCTCTCTGATAGATGACTGTACCAGGTCAGGAGACAAGTCTCTACATAAACCTCTCTCTGATAGATGGCTGTACCAGGTCAGGAGACAAGTCTCTACATAAACCTCTCTCTGATAGATGGCTGTACCAGGTCAGGAGACAAGTCTCTACATAAACCTCTCTCTGATAGATGGCTGTACCAGGTCAGGAGACAAGTCTCTACATAAACCTCTCTCTGATAGATGATTGTACCAGGTCAGGAGGCAAGTCTCTACATAAACCTCTCTCCCATAGATGACTGTACCAGGTCAGGAGGCAAGTCTCTACATAAACCTCTCTCCCATAGATGACTGTATCAGGTCAGGAGACAAGTCTCTACATAAACCTATCTCTGATAGATGGCTGTACCAGGTCAGGAGACAAGTCTCTACATAAACCTCTCTCTGATAGATGACTGTACCAGGTCAGTAGACAAGTCTCTACATAAACCTCTCTCTGATAGATGATTGTACCAGGTCAGGAAGCAAGTCTCTACATAAACCTCTCTCCCATAGATGACTGTACCAGGTCAGGAGGCAAGTCTCTACATAAACCTCTCTCCCATAGATGACTGTACCAGGTCAGGAGACAAGTCTCTACATAAAACTCTCTCCCATAGATGACTGTACCAGGTCAGGATACAAGTCTCTACACAAACCTCTCTCCCATAGATGACTGTACCAGGTCAGGAGACAAGTCTCTACATAAAACTCTCTCCCATAGATGACTGTACCAGGTCAGTAGACAAGTCTCTACATAAAACTCTCTCCCATAGATGACTGTATCAGGTCAGGAGACAAGTCTCTACATAAACCTCTCTCCCATAGATGACTGTACCAGGTCAGGAGACAAGTCTCTACATAAACCTCTCTCCCATAGATGACTGTACCTGGTCAGGAGACAAGTCTCTACACAAACATCTCTCCCATAGATGACTGTACTAGGTCAGGAGACAAGTCTCTACACAAACATCTCTCCCATAGATGACTGTACCAGGTCAGGAGACAAGTCTCTACATAAAACTCTCTCCCATAGATGTCTGTACCAGGTCAGGAGACAAGTCTCTACATAAAAATCTCTCCCATAGATGACTGTACCAGGTCAGGAGACAAGTCTCTACACAAACATCTCTCCCATAGATGACTGTACCAGGTCAGGAGACAAGTCTCTATATTAGCCTCTCTCCCATAGATGACTGTACCAGGTCAGGAGACAAGTCTCTACATAAAACCCTCTCCCATAGATGACTGTACCAGGTCAGGAGACAAGTCTCTACACAAACATCTCTCCCATAGATGACTGTACCAGGTCAGGAGACAAGTCTCTATATTAGCCTGTCTCCCATATATGACTGTACCAGGTCAGGAGACAAGTCTCTACATAAAACTCTCTCCCATAGATGACTGTACCAGGTCAGGAGACAAGTCTCTACATAAACCTCTCTCCCATAGATGGCTGTACCAGGTCAGGAGACAAGTCTCTACATAAACCTCTCTCTGATAGATGACTGTACCAGGTCAGGAGACAAGTCTCTACATAAAGCTCTCTCCCATAGATGACTATATCAGGTCAGGAGACAAGTCTCTACATAAACCTCTCTCTGATAGATGACTGTACCAGGTCAGGAGACAAGTCTCTACATAAACCTCTCTCTGATAGATGGCTGTACCAGGTCAGGAGACAAGTCTTTACATAAACCTCTCTCTGATAGATGACTGTACCAGGTCAGGAGACAAGTCTCTACATAAACCTCTCTCTGATAGATGGCTGTACCACGTCAGGAGACAAGTCTCTACATAAACCTCTCTCTGATAGATGATTGTACCAGGTCAGGAGGCAAGTCTCTACATAAACCTCTCTCCCATAGATGACTGTACCAGGTCAGGAGGCAAGTCTCTACATAAACCTCTCTCCCATAGATGACTGTATCAGGTCAGGAGACAAGTCTCTACATAAACCTCTCTCCCATAGATGACTGTACCAGGTCAGGAGACAAGTCTCTACATAAACCTCTCTCCCAAGATGACTGTACCAGGTCAGGAGACAAGTCTCTACATAAACCTCTCTCCCATAGATGACTGTACCAGGTCAGGAGACAAGTCTCAACATAAATCTCTCTCTGATAGATGACTGTACCGAGTCAGGAGACAAGTCTCTACATAAATCTCTCTCTGATAAATAAATTCAACAGTTCAGGAGACATGTCTGTCCATAAACCACTCTCCCATAGATGACTGTACCAGGTCAGGAGACAAGTCTCTATATAAACCTCTCTCTGATAGATGACTGTACCAGGTCAGGAGATAAGTCTCTACATAAACCTCTCTCTGATAGATGGCTGTACCAGGTCAGGAGACACGTCTCTACACAAACATCTCTCCCATAGATGACTGTACCAGGTCAGGAGACAAGTCTCTACATAAAACTCTCTCCCATAGATGTCTGTACCAGGTCAGGAGACAAGTCTCTACATAAAAATCTCTCCCATAGATGACTGTACCAGGTCAGGAGACAAGTCTCTACACAAACATCTCTCCCATAGATGACTGTACCAGGTCAGGAAACAAGTCTCTATATTAGCCTCTCTCCCATAGATGACTGTACCAGGTCAGGAGACAAGTCTCTACATAAAACCCTCTCCCATAGATGACTGTACCAGGTCAGGAGACAAGTCTCTACACAAACATCTCTCCCATAGATGACTGTACCAGGTCAGGAGACAAGTCTCTATATTAGCCTCTCTCCCATATATGACTGTACCAGGTCAGGAGACAAGTCTCTACATAAAACTCTCTCCCATAGATGACTGTACCAGGTCAGGAGACAAGTCTCTACATAAACCTCTCTCCCATAGATGACTGTACCAGGTCAGGAGACAAGTCTCTACATAAACCTCTCTCTGATAGATGACTGTACCAGGTCAGGAGACAAGTCTCTACATAAACCTCTCTCTGATAGATGGCTGTACCAGGTCAGGAGACAAGTCTCTACATAAACCTCTCTCTGATAGATGACTGTACAAGGTCAGGAGACAAGTCTCTACATAAACCTCTCTCTGATAGATGGCTGTATCAGGTCAGGAGACAAGTCTCTACATAAACCTCTCTCTGATAGATGATTGTACCAGGTCAGGAGGCAAGTCTCTACATAAACCTCTCTCCCATAGATGACTGTACCAGGTCAGGAGGCAAGTCTCTACATAAACCTCTCTCCCATAGATGACTGTATCAGGTCAGGAGACAAGTCTCTACATAAACCTATCTCTGATAGATGGCTGTACCAGGTCAGGAGACAAGTCTCTACATAAACCTCTCTCTGATAGATGACTGTACCAGGTCAGTAGACAAGTCTCTACATAAACCTCTCTCTGATAGATGATTGTACCAGGTCAGGAGGCAAGTCTCTACATAAACCTCTCTCCCATAGATGACTGTACCAGGTCAGGAGACAAGTCTCTACATAAAACTCTCTCCCATAGATGACTGTACCAGGTCAGGAGACAAGTCTCTACATAAAAATCTCTCCCATAGATGACTGTACCAGGTCAGGAGACAAGTCTCTACACAAACATCTCTCCCATAGATGACTGTACCAGGTCAGGAGACAAGTCTCTATATTAGCCTCTCTCCCATAGATGACTGTACCAGGTCAGGAGACAAGTCTCTACATAAAACTCTCTCCCATAGATGGCTGTATCAGGTCAGGAGACAAGTCTCTACATAAACCTCTCTCCCATAGATGACTGTACCAGGTCAGGAGACAAGTCTCTACATAAACCTCTCTCCCATAGATGACTGTACCTGGTCAGGAGACAAGTCTCTACACAAACATCTCTCCCATAGATGACTGTACTAGGTCAGGAGACAAGTCTCTACACAAACATCTCTCCCATAGATGACTGTACCAGGTCAGGAGACAAGTCTCTACATAAAACTCTCTCCCATAGATGTCTGTACCAGGTCAGGAGACAAGTCTCTACATAAAAATCTCTCCCATAGATGACTGTACCAGGTCAGGAGACAAGTCTCTACACAAACATCTCTCCCATAGATGACTGTACCAGGTCAGGAGACAAGTCTCTATATTAGCCTCTCTCCCATAGATGACTGTACCAGGTCAGGAGACAAGTCTCTACATAAAAACCTCTCCCATAGATGACTGTACCAGGTCAGGAGACAAGTCTCTACACAAACATCTCTCCCATAGATGACTGTACCAGGTCAGGAGACAAGTCTCTATATTAGCCTCTCTCCCATATATGACTGTACCAGGTCAGGAGACAAGTCTCTACATAAAACTCTCTCCCATAGATGACTGTACCAGGTCAGGAGACAAGTCTCTACATAAACCTCTCTCCCATAGATGGCTGTACCAGGTCAGGAGACAAGTCTCTACATAAACCTCTCTCTGATAGATGACTGTACCAGGTCAGGAGACAAGTCTCTACATAAAGCTCTCTCCCATAGATGACTATATCAGGTCAGGAGACAAGTCTCTACATAAACCTCTCTCTGATAGATGACTGTACCAGGTCAGGAGACAAGTCTCTACATAAACCTCTCTCTGATAGATGGCTGTACCAGGTCAGGAGACAAGTCTCTACATAAACCTCTCTCTGATAGATGACTGTACCAGGTCAGGAGACAAGTCTCTACATAAACCTCTCTCTGATAGATGGCTGTACCACGTCAGGAGACAAGTCTCTACATAAACTTCTCTCTGATAGATGATTGTACCAGGTCAGGAGGCAAGTCTCTACATAAACCTCTCTCCCATAGATGACTGTACCAGGTCAGGAGGAAAGTCTCTACATAAACCTCTCTCCCATAGATGACTGTATCAGTTCAGGAGACAAGTCTCTACATAAACCTCTCTCCCATAGATGACTGTACCAGGTCAGGAGACAAGTCTCTACATAAACCTCTCTCCCAAGATGACTGTACCAGGTCAGGAGACAAGTCTCTACATAAACCTCTCTCCCATAGATGACTGTACCAGGTCAGGAGACAAGTCTCTACATAAACCTCTCTCTGATAGATGACTGTACCAGGTCAGGAGACAAGTCTCTACATAAACCTCTCTCTGATAGATGGCTGTACCAGGTCAGGAGACAAGTCTCTACATAAACCTCTCTCTGATAGATGACTGTACAAGGTCAGGAGACAAGTCTCTACATAAACCTCTCTCTGATAGATGGCTGTACCAGGTCAGGAGACAAGTCTCTACATAAACCTCTCTCTGATAGATGATTGTACCAGGTCAGGAGGCAAGTCTCTACATAAACCTCTCTCCCATAGATGACTGTACCAGGTCAGGAGGCAAGTCTCTACATAAACCTCTCTCCCATAGATGACTGTATCAGGTCAGGAGACAAGTCTCTACATAAACCTATCTCTGATAGATGGCTGTACCAGGTCAGGAGACAAGTCTCTACATAAACCTCTCTCTGATAGATGACTGTACCAGGTCAGTAGACAAGTCTCTACATAAACCTCTCTCTGATAGATGATTGTACCAGGTCAGGAGGCAAGTCTCTACATAAACCTCTCTCCCATAGATGACTGTACCAGGTCAGGAGACAAGTCTCTACATAAAACTCTCTCCCATAGATGACTGTACCAGGTCAGGAGACAAGTCTCTACATAAAAATCTCTCCCATAGATGACTGTACCAGGTCAGGAGACAAGTCTCTACACAAACATCTCTCCCATAGATGACTGTACCAGGTCAGGAGACAAGTCTCTATATTAGCCTCTCTCCCATAGATGACTGTACCAGGTCAGGAGACAAGTCTCTACATAAAACTCTCTCCCATAGATGGCTGTATCAGGTCAGGAGACAAGTCTCTACATAAACCTCTCTCCCATAGATGACTGTACCAGGTCAGGAGACAAGTCTCTACATAAACCTCTCTCCCATAGATGACTGTACCTGGTCAGGAGACAAGTCTCTACACAAACATCTCTCCCATAGATGACTGTACTAGGTCAGGAGACAAGTCTCTACACAAACATCTCTCCCATAGATGACTGTACCAGGTCAGGAGACAAGTCTCTACATAAAACTCTCTCCCATAGATGTCTGTACCAGGTCAGGAGACAAGTCTCTACATAAAAATCTCTCCCATAGATGACTGTACCAGGTCAGGAGACAAGTCTCTACACAAACATCTCTCCCATAGATGACTGTACCAGGTCAGGAGACAAGTCTCTATATTAGCCTCTCTCCCATAGATGACTGTACCAGGTCAGGAGACAAGTCTCTACATAAAAACCTCTCCCATAGATGACTGTACCAGGTCAGGAGACAAGTCTCTACACAAACATCTCTCCCATAGATGACTGTACCAGGTCAGGAGACAAGTCTCTATATTAGCCTCTCTCCCATATATGACTGTACCAGGTCAGGAGACAAGTCTCTACATAAAACTCTCTCCCATAGATGACTGTACCAGGTCAGGAGACAAGTCTCTACATAAACCTCTCTCCCATAGATGGCTGTACCAGGTCAGGAGACAAGTCTCTACATAAACCTCTCTCTTATAGATGACTGTACCAGGTCAGGAGACAAGTCTCTACATAAAGCTCTCTCCCATAGATGACTATATCAGGTCAGGAGACAAGTCTCTACATAAACCTCTCTCTGATAGATGACTGTACCAGGTCAGGAGACAAGTCTCTACATAAACCTCTCTCTGATAGATGGCTGTACCAGGTCAGGAGACAAGTCTCTACATAAACCTCTCTCTGATAGATGACTGTACCAGGTCAGGAGACAAGTCTCTACATAAACCTCTCTCTGATAGATGGCTGTACCACGTCAGGAGACAAGTCTCTACATAAACTTCTCTCTGATAGATGATTGTACCAGGTCAGGAGGCAAGTCTCTACATAAACCTCTCTCCCATAGATGACTGTACCAGGTCAGGAGGAAAGTCTCTACATAAACCTCTCTCCCATAGATGACTGTATCAGTTCAGGAGACAAGTCTCTACATAAACCTCTCTCCCATAGATGACTGTACCAGGTCAGGAGACAAGTCTCTACATAAACCTCTCTCCCAAGATGACTGTACCAGGTCAGGAGACAAGTCTCTA
Organism: Cepaea hortensis; assembly: GCA_963921405.1. Classification (NCBI taxonomy): domain Eukaryota; kingdom Metazoa; phylum Mollusca; class Gastropoda; order Stylommatophora; family Helicidae; genus Cepaea; species Cepaea hortensis. Next base: position 15,712,072 of record OY992891.1, read on the forward strand.
CATAAACCTCTCTCCCATAGATGACTGTACCAGGTCAGGAGACAAGTCTCAACATAAATCTCTCTCTGATAGATGACTGTACCGAGTCAGGAGACAAGTCTCTACATAAATCTCTCTCTGATAAATAAATTCAACAGTTCAGGAGACATGTCTGTCCATAAACCACTCTCCCATAGATGACTGTACCAGGTCAGGAGACAAGTCTCTATATAAACCTCTCTCTGATAGATGACTGTACCAGGTCAGGAGATAAGTCTCTACATAAACCTCTCTCTGATAGATGGCTGTACCAGGTCAGGAGACAAGTCTCTACACAAACATCTCTCCCATAGATGACTGTACCAGGTCAGGAGACAAGTCTCTACATAAAACTCTCTCCCATAGATGTCTGTACCAGGTCAGGAGACAAGTCTCTACATAAAAATCTCTCCCATAGATGACTGTACCAGGTCAGGAGACAAGTCTCTACACAAACATCTCTCCCATAGATGACTGTACCAGGTCAGGAGACAAGTCTCTATATTAGCCTCTCTCCCATAGATGACTGTACCAGGTCAGGAGACAAGTCTCTACATAAAACCCTCTCCCATAGATGACTGTACCAGGTCAGGAGACAAGTCTCTACACAAACATCTCTCCCATAGATGACTGTACCAGGTCAGGAGACAAGTCTCTATATTAGCCTCTCTCCCATATATGACTGTACCAGGTCAGGAGACAAGTCTCTACATAAAACTCTCTCCCATAGATGACTGTACCAGGTCAGGAGACAAGTCTCTACATAAACCTCTCTCCCATAGATGGCTGTACCAGGTCAGGAGACAAGTCTCTACATAAACCTCTCTCTGATAGATGACTGTACCAGGTCAGGAGACAAGTCTCTACATAAACCTCTCTCCCATAGATGACTGTACCTGGTCAGGAGACAAGTCTCTACACAAACATCTCTCCCATAGATGACTGTACTAGGTCAGGAGACAAGTCTCTACACAAACATCTCTCCCATAGATGACTGTACCAGGTCAGGAGACAAGTCTCTACATAAAACTCTCTCCCATAGATGTCTGTACCAGGTCAGGAGACAAGTCTCTACATAAAAATCTCTCCCATAGATGACTGTACCAGGTCAGGAGACAAGTCTCTACACAAACATCTCTCCCATAGATGACTGTACCAGGTCAGGAGACAAGTCTCTATATTAGCCTCTCTCCCATAGATGACTGTACCAGGTCAGGAGACAAGTCTCTACATAAAACCCTCTCCCATAGATGACTGTACCAGGTCAGGAAACAAGTCTCTACACAAACATCTCTCCCATAGATGACTGTACCAGGTCAGGAGACAAGTCTCTATATTAGCCTCTCTCCCATATATGACTGTACCAGGTCAGGAGACAAGTCTCTACATAAAACTCTCTCCCATAGATGACTGTACCAGGTCAGGAGACAAGTCTCTACATAAACCTCTCTCCCATAGATGGCTGTACCAGGTCAGGAGACAAGTCTCTACATAAACCTCTCTCTGATAGATGACTGTACCAGGTCAGGAGACAAGTCTCTACATAAAGCTCTCTCCCATAGATGACTATATCAGGTCAGGAGACAAGTCTCTACATAAACCTCTCTCTGATAGATGACTGTACCAGGTCAGGAGACAAGTCTCTACATAAACCTCTCTCTGATAGATGGCTGTACCAGGTCAGGAGACAAGTCTCTACATAAACCTCTCTCTGATAGATGACTGTACCAGGTCAGGAGACAAGTCTCTACATAAACCTCTCTCTGATAGATGGCTGTACCACGTCAGGAGACAAGTCTCTACATAAACCTCTCTCTGATAGATGATTGTACCAGGTCAGGAGGCAAGTCTCTACATAAACCTCTCTCCCATAGATGACTGTACCAGGTGAGGAGGCAAGTCTCTACATAAACCTCTCTCCCATAGATGACTGTATCAGGTCAGGAGACAAGTCTCTACATAAACCTCTCTCTCATAGATGACTGTACCAGGTCAGGAGACAAGTCTCTACATAAACCTCTCTCCCAAGATGACTGTACCAGGTCAGGAGACAAGTCTCTACATAAACCTCTCTCTCATAGATGACTGTACCAGGTCAGGAGACAAGTCTCTACATAAACCTCTCTCCCAAGATGACTGTACCAGGTCAGGAGACAAGTCTCTACATAAACCTCTATCCCATAGATGACTGTACCAGGTCAGGAGACAAGTCTCTACATAAATCTCTCTCTGATAAATAAATTCAACAGTTCAGGAGACATGTCTGTCCATAAACCACTCTCCCATAGATGACTGTACCAGGTCAGGAGACAAGTCTCTATATAAACCTCTCTCTGATAGATGACTGTACCAGGTCAGGAGATAAGTCTCTACATAAACCTCTCTCTGATAGATGGCTGTACCAGGTCAGGAGACAAGTCTCTACACAAACATCTCTCCCATAGATGACTGTACCAGGTCAGGAGACAAGTCTCTACATAAAACTCTCTCCCATAGATGTCTGTACCAGGTCAGGAGACAAGTCTCTACATAAAAATCTCTCCCATAGATGACTGTACCAGGTCAGGAGACAAGTCTCTACACAAACATCTCTCCCATAGATGACTGTACCAGGTCAGGAGACAAGTCTCTATATTAGCCTCTCTCCCATAGATGACTGTACCAGGTCAGGAGACAAGTCTCTACATAAAACCCTCTCCCATAGATGACTGTACCAGGTCAGGAGACAAGTCTCTACACAAACATCTCTCCCATAGATGACTGTACCAGGTCAGGAGACAAGTCTCTATATTAGCCTCTCTCCCATATATGATTGTACCAGGTCAGGAGACAAGTCTCTACATAAAACTCTCTCCCATAGATGACTGTACCAGGTCAGGAGACAAGTCTCTACATAAACCTCTCTCCCATAGATGGCTGTACCAGGTCAGGAGACAAGTCTCTACATAAACCTCTCTCTGATAGATGACTGTACCAGGTCAGGAGACAAGTCTCTACATAAACCTCTCTCCCATAGATGACTATATCAGGTCAGGAGACAAGTCTCTACATAAACCTCTCTCTGATAGATGACTGTACCAGGTCAGGAGACAAGTCTCTACATAAACCTCTCTCTGATAGATGGCTGTACCAGGTCAGGAGACAAGTCTCTACATAAACCTCTCTCTGATAGATGACTGTACAAGGTCAGGAGACAAGTCTCTACATAAACCTCTCTCTGATAGATGACTGTACAAGGTCAGGAGACAAGTCTCTACATAAACCTCTCTCCCATAGATGACTGTACCTGGTCAGGAGACAAGTCTCTACACAAACATCTCTCCCATAGATGACTGTACTAGGTCAGGAGACAAGTCTCTACACAAACATCTCTCCCATAGATGACTGTACCAGGTCAGGAGACAAGTCTCTACATAAAACTCTCTCCCATAGATGTCTGTACCAGGTCAGGAGACAAGTCTCTACATAAAAATCTCTCCCATAGATGACTGTAACAGGTCAGGAGACAAGTCTCTACACAAACATCTCTCCCATAGATGACTGTACCAGGTCAGGAGACAAGTCTCTATATTAGCCTCTCTCCCATAGATGACTGTACCAGGTCAGGAGACAAGTCTCTACATAAAACCCTCTCCCATAGATGACTGTACCAGGTCAGGAAACAAGTCTCTACACAAACATCTCTCCCATAGATGACTGTACCAGGTCAGGAGACAAGTCTCTATATTAGCCTCTCTCCCATATATGACTGTACCAGGTCAGGAGACAAGTCTCTACATAAAACTCTCTCCCATAGATGACTGTACCAGGTCAGGAGACAAGTCTCTACATAAACCTCTCTCCCATAGATGGCTGTACCAGGTCAGGAGACAAGTCTCTACATAAACCTCTCTCTGATAGATGGCTGTACCAGGTCAGGAGACAAGTCTCTACATAAACCTCTCTCTGATAGATGACTGTACCAGGTCAGGAGACAAGTCTCTACATAAACCTCTCTCTGATAGATGACTGTACCAGGTCAGGAGACAAGTCTCTACATAAAGCTCTCTCCCATAGATGACTATATCAGGTCAGGAGACAAGTCTCTACATAAACCTCTCTCTGATAGATGACTGTACCAGGTCAGGAGACAAGTCTCTACATAAACCTCTCTCTGATAGATGGCTGTACCAGGTCAGGAGACAAGTCTCTACATAAACCTCTCTCTGATAGATGACTGTACCAGGTCAGGAGACAAGTCTCTACATAAACCTCTCTCTGATAGATGGCTGTACCACGTCAGGAGACAAGTCTCTACATAAACCTCTCTCTGATAGATGATTGTACCAGGTCAGGAGACAAGTCTCTACATAAACCTCTCTCCCAAGATGACTGTACCAGGTCAGGAGACAAGTCTCTACATAAACCTCTCTCCCATAGATGACTGTACCAGGTCAGGAGACAAGTCTCAACATAAATCTCTCTCTGATAGATGACTGTACCGAGTCAGGAGACAAGTCTCTACATAAATCTCTCTCTGATAAATAAATTCAACAGTTCAGGAGACATGTCTGTCCATAAACCACTCTCCCATAGATGACTGTACCAGGTCAGGAGACAAGTCTCTATATAAACCTCTCTCTGATAGATGACTGTACCAGGTCAGGAGATAAGTCTCTACATAAACCTCTCTCTGATAGATGGCTGTACCAGGTCAGGAGACAAGTCTCTACACAAACATCTCTCCCATAGATGACTGTACCAGGTCAGGAGACAAGTCTCTACATAAAACTCTCTCCCATAGATGTCTGTACCAGGTCAGGAGACAAGTCTCTACATAAAAATCTCTCCCATAGATGACTGTACCAGGTCAGGAGACAAGTCTCTACACAAACATCTCTCCCATAGATGACTGTACCAGGTCAGGAGACAAGTCTCTATATTAGCCTCTCTCCCATAGATGACTGTACCAGGTCAGGAGACAAGTCTCTACATAAAACCCTCTCCCATAGATGACTGTACCAGGTCAGGAGACAAGTCTCTACACAAACATCTCTCCCATAGATGACTGTACCAGGTCAGGAGACAAGTCTCTATATTAGCCTCTCTCCCATATATGATTGTACCAGGTCAGGAGACAAGTCTCTACATAAAACTCTCTCCCATAGATGACTGTACCAGGTCAGGAGACAAGTCTCTACATAATCCTCTCTCCCATAGATGGCTGTACCAGGTCAGGAGACAAGTCTCTACATAAACCTCTCTCTGATAGATGACTGTACCAGGTCAGGAGACAAGTCTCTACATAAACCTCTCTCCCATAGATGACTATATCAGGTCAGGAGACAAGTCTCTACATAAACCTCTCTCTGATAGATGACTGTACAAGGTCAGGAGACAAGTCTCTACATAAACCTCTCTCTGATAGATGGCTGTACCAGGTCAGGAGACAAGTCTCTACATAAACCTCTCTCTGATAGATGACTGTACAAGGTCAGGAGACAAGTCTCTACATAAACCTCTCTCTGATAGATGGCTGTACCAGGTCAGGAGACAAGTCTCTACATAAACCTCTCTCTGATAGATGATTGTACCAGGTCAGGAGGCAAGTCTCTACATAAACCTCTCTCCCATAGATGACTGTACCAGGTCAGGAGGCAAGTCTCTACATAAACCTCTCTCCCATAGATGACTGTATCAGGTCAGGAGACAAGTCTCTACATAAACCTATCTCTGATAGATGGCTGTACCAGGTCAGGAGACAAGTCTCTACATAAACCTCTCTCTGATAGATGACTGTACCAGGTCAGTAGACAAGTCTCTACATAAACCTCTCTCTGATAGATGATTGTACCAGGTCAGGAGGCAAGTCTCTACATAAACCTCTCTCCCATAGATGACTGTACCAGGTCAGGAGGCAAGTCTCTACATAAACCTCTCTCCCATAGATGACTGTACCAGGTCAGGAGACAAGTCTCTACATAAAACTCTCTCCCATAGATGACTGTACCAGGTCAGGATACAAGTCTCTACACAAACCTCTCTCCCATAGATGACTGTACCAGGTCGGGAGACAAGTCTCTACATAAAACTCTCTCCCATAGATGACTGTACCAGGTCAGGAGACAAGTCTCTACATAAAACTCTCTCCCATAGATGACTGTATCAGGTCAGGAGACAAGTCTCTACATAAACCTCTCTCCCATAGATGACTGTACCAGGTCAGGAGACAAGTCTCTACATAAACCTCTCTCTCATAGATGACTGTACCTGGTCAGGAGACAAGTCTCTACACAAACATCTCTCCCATAGATGACTGTACTAGGTCAGGAGACAAGTCTCTACACAAACATCTCTCCCATAGATGACTGTACCAGGTCAGGAGACAAGTCTCTACATAAAACTCTCTCCCATAGATGTCTGTACCAGGTCAGGAGACAAGTCTCTACATAAAAATCTCTCCCATAGATGACTGTACCAGGTCAGGAGACAAGTCTCTACACAAACATCTCTCCCATAGATGACTGTACCAGGTCAGGAGACAAGTCTCTATATTAGCCTCTCTCCCATAGATGACTGTACCAGGTCAGGAGACAAGTCTCTACATAAAACCCTCTCCCATAGATGACTGTACCAGGTCAGGAGACAAGTCTCTACACAAACATCTCTCCCATAGATGACTGTACCAGGTCAGGAGACAAGTCTCTATATTAGCCTCTCTCCCATATATGACTGTACCAGGTCAGGAGACAAGTCTCTACATAAAACTCTCTCCCATAGATGACTGTACCAGGTCAGGAGACAAGTCTCTACATAAACCTCTCTCCCATAGATGGCTGTACCAGGTCAGGAGACAAGTCTCTACATAAACCTCTCTCTGATAGATGACTGTACCAGGTCAGGAGACAAGTCTCTACATAAAGCTCTCTCCCATAGATGACTATATCAGGTCAGGAGACAAGTCTCTACATAAACCTCTCTCTGATAGATGACTGTACCAGGTCAGGAGACAAGTCTCTACATAAACCTCTCTCTGATAGATGGCTGTACCAGGTCAGGAGACAAGTCTCTACATAAACCTCTCTCTGATAGATGACTGTACCAGGTCAGGAGACAAGTCTCTACATAAACCTCTCTCTGATAGATGGCTGTACCACGTCAGGAGACAAGTCTCCACATAAACCTCTCTCTGATAGATGATTGTACCAGGTCAGGAGGCAAGTCTCTACATAAACCTCTCTCCCATAGATGACTGTACCAGGTCAGGAGGCAAGTCTCTACATAAACCTCTCTCCCATAGATGACTGTATCAGGTCAGGAGACAAGTCTCTACATAAACCTCTCTCCCATAGATGACTGTACCAGGTCAGGAGACAAGTCTCTACATAAACCTCTCTCCCAAGATGACTGTACCAGGTCAGGAGACAAGTCTCTACATAAACCTCTCTCCCATAGATGACTGTACCAGGTCAGGAGACAAGTCTCTACATAAATCTCTCTCTGATAAATAAATTCAACAGTTCAGGAGACATGTCTGTCCATAAACCACTCTCCCATAGATGACTGTACCAGGTCAGGAGACAAGTCTCTATATAAACCTCTCTCTGATAGATGACTGTACCAGGTCAGGAGATAAGTCTCTACATAAACATCTCTCTGATAGATGGCTGTACCAGGTCAGGAGACAAGTCTCTACACAAACATCTCTCCCATAGATGACTGTACCAGGTCAGGAGACAAGTCTCTACATAAAACTCTCTCCCATAGATGTCTGTACCAGGTCAGGAGACAAGTCTCTACATAAAAATCTCTCCCATAGATGACTGTACCAGGTCAGGAGACAAGTCTCTACACAAACATCTCTCCCATAGATGACTGTACCAGGTCAGGAGACAAGTCTCTATATTAGCCTCTCTCCCATAGATGACTGTACCAGGTCAGGAGACAAGTCTCTACATAAAACCCTCTCCCATAGATGACTGTACCAGGTCAGGAGACAAGTCTCTACACAAACATCTCTCCCATAGATGACTGTACCAGGTCAGGAGACAAGTCTCTATATTAGGCTCTCTCCCATATATGATTGTACCAGGTCAGGAGACAAGTCTCTACATAAAACTCTCTCCCATAGATGACTGTACCAGGTCAGGAGACAAGTCTCTACATAAACCTCTCTCCCATAGATGGCTGTACCAGGTCAGGAGACAAGTCTCTACATAAACCTCTCTCTGATAGATGACTGTACCAGGTCAGGAGACAAGTCTCTACATAAACCTCTCTCCCATAGATGACTATATCAGGTCAGGAGACAAGTCTCTACATAAACCTCTCTCTGATAGATGACTGTACCAGGTCAGGAGACAAGTCTCTAAATAAACCTCTCTCTGATAGATGGCTGTACCAGGTCAGGAGACAAGTCTCTACATAAACCTCTCTCTGATAGATGACTGTACAAGGTCAGGAGACAAGTCTCTACATAAACCTCTCTCTGATAGATGGCTGTACCAGGTCAGGAGACAAGTCTCTACATAAACCTCTCTCTGATAGATGACTGTACCAGGTCAGGAGACAAGTCTCTACATAAAGCTCTCTCCCATAGATGACTATATCAGGTCAGGAGACAAGTCTCTACATAAACCTCTCTCTGATAGATGACTGTACCAGGTCAGGAGACAAGTCTCTACATAAACCTCTCTCTGATAGATGGCTGTACCAGGTCAGGAGACAAGTCTCTACATAAACCTCTCTCTGATAGATGACTGTACCAGGTCAGGAGACAAGTCTCTACATAAACCTCTCTCTGATAGATGGCTGTACCACGTCAGGAGACAAGTCTCCACATAAACCTCTCTCTGATAGATGATTGTACCAGGTCAGGAGGCAAGTCTCTACATAAACCTCTCTCCCATAGATGACTGTACCAGGTCATGAGGCAAGTCTCTACATAAACCTCTCTCCCATAGATGACTGTATCAGGTCAGGAGACAAGTCTCTACATAAACCTCTCTCCCATAGATGACTGTACCAGGTCAGGAGACAAGTCTCTACATAAACCTCTCTCCCAAGATGACTGTACCAGGTCAGGAGACAAGTCTCTACATAAACCTCTCTCCCATAGATGACTGTACCAGGTCAGGAGACAAGTCTCAACATAAATCTCTCTCTGATAGATGACTGTACCGAGTCAGGAGACAAGTCTCTACATAAATCTCTCTCTGATAAATAAATTCAACAGTTCAGGAGACAAGTCTCTACATAAAACTCTCTCCCATAGATGACTGTACCAGGTCAGGAGACAAGTCTCTACATAAAACTCTCTCCCATAGATGACTGTATCAGGTCAGGAGACAAGTCTCTACATAAACCTCTCTCCCATAGATGACTGTACCAGGTCAGGAGACAAGTCTCTACATAAACCTCTCTCTCATAGATGACTGTACCTGGTCAGGAGACAAGTCTCTACACAAACATCTCTCCCATAGATGACTGTACTAGGTCAGGAGACAAGTCTCTACACAAACATCTCTCCCATAGATGACTGTACCAGGTCAGGAGACAAGTCTCTACATAAAACTCTCTCCCATAGATGTCTGTACCAGGTCAGGAGACAAGTCTCTACATAAAAATCTCTCCCATAGATGACTGTACCAGGTCAGGAGACAAGTCTCTACACAAACATCTCTCCCATAGATGACTGTACCAGGTCAGGAGACAAGTCTCTATATTAGCCTCTCTCCCATAGATGACTGTACCAGGTCAGGAGACAAGTCTCTACATAAAACCCTCTCCCATAGATGACTGTACCAGGTCAGGAGACAAGTCTCTACACAAACATCTCTCCCATAGATGACTGTACCAGGTCAGGAGACAAGTCTCTATATTAGCCTCTCTCCCATATATGACTGTACCAGGTCAGGAGACAAGTCTCTACATAAAACTCTCTCCCATAGATGACTGTACCAGGTCAGGAGACAAGTCTCTACATAAACCTCTCTCCCATAGATGGCTGTACCAGGTCAGGAGACAAGTCTCTACATAAACCTCTCTCTGATAGATGACTGTACCAGGTCAGGAGACAAGTCTCTACATAAAGCTCTCTCCCATAGATGACTATATCAGGTCAGGAGACAAGTCTCTACATAAACCTCTCTCTGATAGATGACTGTACCAGGTCAGGAGACAAGTCTCTACATAAACCTCTCTCTGATAGATGGCTGTACCAGGTCAGGAGACAAGTCTCTACATAAACCTCTCTCTGATAGATGACTGTACCAGGTCAGGAGACAAGTCTCTACATAAACCTCTCTCTGATAGATGGCTGTACCACGTCAGGAGACAAGTCTCCACATAAACCTCTCTCTGATAGATGATTGTACCAGGTCAGGAGGCAAGTCTCTACATAAACCTCTCTCCCATAGATGACTGTACCAGGTCAGGAGGCAAGTCTCTACATAAACCTCTCTCCCATAGATGACTGTATCAGGTCAGGAGACAAGTCTCTACATAAACCTCTCTCCCATAGATGACTGTACCAGGTCAGGAGACAAGTCTCTACATAAACCTCTCTCCCAAGATGACTGTACCAGGTCAGGAGACAAGTCTCTACATAAACCTCTCTCCCATAGATGACTGTACCAGGTCAGGAGACAAGTCTCTACATAAATCTCTCTCTGATAAATAAATTCAACAGTTCAGGAGACATGTCTGTCCATAAACCACTCTCCCATAGATGACTGTACCAGGTCAGGAGACAAGTCTCTATATAAACCTCTCTCTGATAGATGACTGTACCAGGTCAGGAGATAAGTCTCTACATAAACATCTCTCTGATAGATGGCTGTACCAGGTCAGGAGACAAGTCTCTACACAAACATCTCTCCCATAGATGACTGTACCAGGTCAGGAGACAAGTCTCTACATAAAACTCTCTCCCATAGATGTCTGTACCAGGTCAGGAGACAAGTCTCTACATAAAAATCTCTCCCATAGATGACTGTACCAGGTCAGGAGACAAGTCTCTACACAAACATCTCTCCCATAGATGACTGTACCAGGTCAGGAGACAAGTCTCTATATTAGCCTCTCTCCCATAGATGACTGTACCAGGTCAGGAGACAAGTCTCTACATAAAACCCTCTCCCATAGATGACTGTACCAGGTCAGGAGACAAGTCTCTACACAAACATCTCTCCCATAGATGACTGTACCAGGTCAGGAGACAAGTCTCTATATTAGGCTCTCTCCCATATATGATTGTACCAGGTCAGGAGACAAGTCTCTACATAAAACTCTCTCCCATAGATGACTGTACCAGGTCAGGAGACAAGTCTCTACATAAACCTCTCTCCCATAGATGGCTGTACCAGGTCAGGAGACAAGTCTCTACATAAACCTCTCTCTGATAGATGACTGTACCAGGTCAGGAGACAAGTCTCTACATAAACCTCTCTCCCATAGATGACTATATCAGGTCAGGAGACAAGTCTCTACATAAACCTCTCTCTGATAGATGACTGTACCAGGTCAGGAGACAAGTCTCTAAATAAACCTCTCTCTGATAGATGGCTGTACCAGGTCAGGAGACAAGTCTCTACATAAACCTCTCTCTGATAGATGACTGTACAAGGTCAGGAGACAAGTCTCTACATAAACCTCTCTCTGATAGATGGCTGTACCAGGTCAGGAGACAAGTCTCTACATAAACCTCTCTCTGATAGATGACTGTACCAGGTCAGGAGACAAGTCTCTACATAAAGCTCTCTCCCATAGATGACTATATCAGGTCAGGAGACAAGTCTCTACATAAACCTCTCTCTGATAGATGACTGTACCAGGTCAGGAGACAAGTCTCTACATAAACCTCTCTCTGATAGATGGCTGTACCAGGTCAGGAGACAAGTCTCTACATAAACCTCTCTCTGATAGATGACTGTACCAGGTCAGGAGACAAGTCTCTACATAAACCTCTCTCTGATAGATGGCTGTACCACGTCAGGAGACAAGTCTCCACATAAACCTCTCTCTGATAGATGATTGTACCAGGTCAGGAGGCAAGTCTCTACATAAACCTCTCTCCCATAGATGACTGTACCAGGTCAGGAGGCAAGTCTCTACATAAACCTCTCTCCCATAGATGACTGTATCAGGTCAGGAGACAAGTCTCTACATAAACCTCTCTCCCATAGATGACTGTACCAGGTCAGGAGACAAGTCTCTACATAAACCTCTCTCCCAAGATGACTGTACCAGGTCAGGAGACAAGTCTCTACATAAACCTCTCTCCCATAGATGACTGTACCAGGTCAGGAGACAAGTCTCAACATAAATCTCTCTCTGATAGATGACTGTACCGAGTCAGGAGACAAGTCTCTACATAAATCTCTCTCTGATAAATAAATTCAACAGTTCAGGAGACATGTCTGTCCATAAACCACTCTCCCATAGATGACTGTACCAGGTCAGGAGACAAGTCTCTATATAAACCTCTCTCTGATAGATGACTGTACCAGGTCAGGAGATAAGTCTCTACATAAACATCTCTCTGATAGATGGCTGTACCAGGTCAGGAGACAAGTCTCTACACAAACATCTCTCCCATAGATGACTGTACCAGGTCAGGAGACAAGTCTCTACATAAAACTCTCTCCCATAGATGTCTGTACCAGGTCAGGAGACAAGTCTCTACATAAAAATCTCTCCCATAGATGACTGTACCAGGTCAGGAGACAAGTCTCTACACAAACATCTCTCCCATAGATGACTGTACCAGGTCAGGAGACAAGTCTCTATATTAGCCTCTCTCCCATAGATGACTGTACCAGGTCAGGAGACAAGTCTCTACATAAAACCCTCTCCCATAGATGACTGTACCAGGTCAGGAGACAAGTCTCTACACAAACATCTCTCCCATAGATGACTGTACCAGGTCAGGAGACAAGTCTCTATATTAGGCTCTCTCCCATATATGATTGTACCAGGTCAGGAGACAAGTCTCTACATAAAACTCTCTCCCATAGATGACTGTACCAGGTCAGGAGACAAGTCTCTACATAAACCTCTCTCCCATAGATGGCTGTACCAGGTCAGGAGACAAGTCTCTACATAAACCTCTCTCTGATAGATGACTGTACCAGGTCAGGAGACAAGTCTCTACATAAACCTCTCTCCCATAGATGACTATATCAGGTCAGGAGACAAGTCTCTACATAAACCTCTCTCTGATAGATGACTGTACCAGGTCAGGAGACAAGTCTCTAAATAAACCTCTCTCTGATAGATGGCTGTACCAGGTCAGGAGACAAGTCTCTACATAAACCTCTCTCTGATAGATGACTGTACAAGGTCAGGAGACAAGTCTCTACATAAACCTCTCTCTGATAGATGGCTGTACCAGGTCAGGAGACAAGTCTCTACATAAACCTCTCTCTGATAGATGATTGTACCAGGTCAGGAGGCAAGTCTCTACATAAACCTCTCTCCCATAGATGACTGTACCAGGTCAGGAGGCAAGTCTCTACATAAACCTCTCTCCCATAGATGACTGTATCAGGTCAGGAGACAAGTCTCTACATAAACCTATCTCTGATAGATGGCTGTACCAGGTCAGGAGACAAGTCTCTACATAAACCTCTCTCTGATAGATGACTGTACCAGGTCAGTAGACAAGTCTCTACATAAACCTCTCTCTGATAGATGATTGTACCAGGTCAGGAGGCAAGTCTCTACATAAACCTCTCTCCCATAGATGACTGTACCAGGTCAGGAGGCAAGTCTCTACATAAACCTCTCTCCCATAGATGACTGTACCAGGTCAGGAGACAAGTCTCTACATAAAACTCTCTCCCATAGATGACTGTACCAGGTCAGGATACAAGTCTCTACACAAACCTCTCTCCCATAGATGACTGTACCAGGTCGGGAGACAAGTCTCTACATAAAACTCTCTCCCATAGATGACTGTACCAGGTCAGGAGACAAGTCTCTACATAAAACTCTCTCCCATAGATGACTGTATCAGGTCAGGAGACAAGTCTCTACATAAACCTCTCTCCCATAGATGACTGTACCAGGTCAGGAGACAAGTCTCTACATAAACCTCTCTCCCATAGATGACTGTACCTGGTCAGGAGACAAGTCTCTACACAAACATCTCTCCCATAGATGACTGTACTAGGTCAGGAGACAAGTCTCTACACAAACATCTCTCCCATAGATGACTGTACCAGGTCAGGAGACAAGTCTCTACATAAAACTCTCTCCCATAGATGTCTGTACCAGGTCAGGAGACAAGTCTCTACATAAAAATCTCTCCCATAGATGACTGTACCAGGTCAGGAGACAAGTCTCTACACAAACATCTCTCCCATAGATGACTGTACCAGGTCAGGAGACAAGTCTCTATATTAGCCTCTCTCCCATAGATGACTGTACCAGGTCAGGAGACAAGTCTCTACATAAAACCCTCTCCCATAGATGACTGTACCAGGTCAGGAGACAAGTCTCTACACAAACATCTCTCCCATAGATGACTGTACCAGGTCAGGAGACAAGTCTCTACATAAACCTCTCTCTGATAGATGACTGTACCAGGTCAGGAGACAAGTCTCTACATAAAGCTCTCTCCCATAGATGACTATATCAGGTCAGGAGACAAGTCTCTACATAAACCTCTCTCTGATAGATGACTGTACCAGGTCAGGAGACAAGTCTCTACATAAACCTCTCTCTGATAGATGGCTGTACCAGGTCAGGAGACAAGTCTCTACATAAACCTCTCTCTGATAGATGACTGTACCAGGTCAGGAGACAAGTCTCTACATAAACCTCTCTCTGATAGATGGCTGTACCACGTCAGGAGACAAGTCTCTACATAAACCTCTCTCTGATAGATGATTGTACCAGGTCAGGAGGCAAGTCTCTACATAAACCTCTCTCCCATAGATGACTGTACCAGGTCAGGAGGCAAGTCTCTACATAAACCTCTCTCCCATAGATGACTGTATCAGGTCAGGAGACAAGTCTCTACATAAACCTCTCTCCCATAGATGACTGTACCAGGTCAGGAGACAAGTCTCTACATAAACCTCTCTCCCAAGATGACTGTACCAGGTCAGGAGGCAAGTCTCTACATAAAACTCTCTCCCACAGATGACTGTACCAGGTCAGGAGGCAAGTCTCTACATAAACCTCTCTCCCATAGATGACTGTATCAGGTCAGGAGACAAGTCTCTACATAAACCTCTCTCTGATAGATGGCTGTACCAGGTCAGGAGACAAGTCTCTACATAAACCTCTCTCTGATAGATGACTGTACCAGGTCATTAGACAAGTCTCTACATAAACCTCTCTCTGATAGATGATTGTACCAGGTCAGGAGGCAGGTCTCTACATAAACCTCTCTCCCATAGATGACTGTACCAGGTCAGGAGGCAAGTCTCTACATAAACCTCTCTCCCATAGATGACTGCATCAGGTCAGGAGACAAGTCTCTACATAAACCTCTCTCTGATAGATGACTGTACCAGGTCAGGAGACAAGTCTCTACATAAACCTCTCTCCCATAGATGACTGTACCAGGTCAGGAGGCAAGTCTCTACATAAACCTCTCTCCCATAGATGACTGTATCAGGTCAGGAGACAAGTCTCTACATAAACCTCTCTCTGATAGATGACTGTACTAGGTCAGGAGACAAGTCTCTACATAAACCTCTCTGCCATAGATGACTGTACCAGGTCAGGAGACAAGTCTCTACATAGACCTCTCTCTGATAGATGACTGTACCAGGTCAGGAGACAAGTCTCTACATAAACCTCTCTCCCATAGATGACTGTATCAGGTCAGGAGACAAGTCTCTACATAATCCTCTCTCTGATAGATGACTGTACCAGGTCAGGAGACAAGTCTCTACATAAACCTCTCTCCCATAGATGACTGTACCAGGTCAGGAGACAAGTCTCTACATAAACCTCTCTCCGATAGATGATTGTACCAGGTCAGGAGACAAGTCTCTATATAAACCTCTCTCTGATAGATGACTGTACCAGGTAAGGAGATAAGTCTCTACATAAACCTCTCTGTGATAGATGACTGTACCAGGTCAGGAGACAAGTCTCTACATAAACCTCTCTCTGATAGATGACTGTACCAGGTCAGGAGACAAGTCTCTACATAAAACTCTCTCCCATAGATGTCTGTACCAGGTCAGGAGACAAGTCTCTACATAAAAATCTCTCCCATAGATGACTGTACCAGGTCAGGAGACAAGTCTCTACACAAACATCTCTCCCATAGATGACTGTACCAGGTCAGGAGACAAGTCTCTATATTAGCCTCTCTCCCATAGATGACTGTACCAGGTCAGGAGACAAGTCTCTACATAAAACCCTCTCCCATAGATGACTGTACCAGGTCAGGAGACAAGTCTCTACACAAACATCTCTCCCATAGATGACTGTACCAGGTCAGGAGACAAGTCTCTACATAAACCTCTCTCTGATAGATGACTGTACCAGGTCAGGAGACAAGTCTCTACATAAAGCTCTCTCCCATAGATGACTATATCAGGTCAGGAGACAAGTCTCTACATAAACCTCTCTCTGATAGATGACTGTACCAGGTCAGGAGACAAGTCTCTACATAAACCTCTCTCTGATAGATGGCTGTACCAGGTCAGGAGACAAGTCTCTACATAAACCTCTCTCTGATAGATGACTGTACCAGGTCAGGAGACAAGTCTCTACATAAACCTCTCTCTGATAGATGGCTGTACCACGTCAGGAGACAAGTCTCTACATAAACCTCTCTCTGATAGATGATTGTACCAGGTCAGGAGGCAAGTCTCTACATAAACCTCTCTCCCATAGATGACTGTACCAGGTCAGGAGGCAAGTCTCTACATAAACCTCTCTCCCATAGATGACTGTATCAGGTCAGGAGACAAGTCTCTACATAAACCTCTCTCCCATAGATGACTGTACCAGGTCAGGAGACAAGTCTCTACATAAACCTCTCTCCCAAGATGACTGTACCAGGTCAGGAGGCAAGTCTCTACATAAAACTCTCTCCCACAGATGACTGTACCAGGTCAGGAGGCAAGTCTCTACATAAACCTCTCTCCCATAGATGACTGTATCAGGTCAGGAGACAAGTCTCTACATAAACCTCTCTCTGATAGATGGCTGTACCAGGTCAGGAGACAAGTCTCTACATAAACCTCTCTCTGATAGATGACTGTACCAGGTCATTAGACAAGTCTCTACATAAACCTCTCTCTGATAGATGATTGTACCAGGTCAGGAGGCAGGTCTCTACATAAACCTCTCTCCCATAGATGACTGTACCAGGTCAGGAGGCAAGTCTCTACATAAACCTCTCTCCCATAGATGACTGTATCAGGTCAGGAGACAAGTCTCTACATAAACCTCTCTCTGATAGATGACTGTACCAGGTCAGGAGACAAGTCTCTACATAAACCTCTCTCCCATAGATGACTGTACCAGGTCAGGAGGCAAGTCTCTACATAAACCTCTCTCCCATAGATGACTGTATCAGGTCAGGAGACAAGTCTCTACATAAACCTCTCTCTGATAGATGACTGTACTAGGTCAGGAGACAAGTCTCTACATAAACCTCTCTGCCATAGATGACTGTACCAGGTCAGGAGACAAGTCTCTACATAGACCTCTCTCTGATAGATGACTGTACCAGGTCAGGAGACAAGTCTCTACATAAACCTCTCTCCCATAGATGACTGTATCAGGTCAGGAGACAAGTCTCTACATAATCCTCTCTCTGATAGATGACTGTACCAGGTCAGGAGACAAGTCTCTACATAAACCTCTCTCCCATAGATGACTGTACCAGGTCAGGAGACAAGTCTCTACATAAACCTCTCTCCGATAGATGATTGTACCAGGTCAGGAGACAAGTCTCTATATAAACCTCTCTCTGATAGATGACTGTACCAGGTAAGGAGATAAGTCTCTACATAAACCTCTCTGTGATAGATGACTGTACCAGGTCAGGAGACAAGTCTCTACATAAACCTCTCTCTGATAGATGACTGTACCAGGTCAGGAGATAAGTCTCTACATTAACCTCTCTCCCATAGATGACTGTACCAGGTCAGGAGACAAGTCTCTACATAAACCTCTCTCCCATAGATGACTGTACCATGTCAGGAGACAAGTCTCTACATAAATCTCTCTCCCATAGATGACTGTACCAGGTCAGGAGACAAGTCTTTACATAAACCTCTCTCCCATAGATGACTGTACCAGGTCAGGAGACAAGTCTCAACATAAATCTCTCTCTGATAGATGACTGTACCGAGTCAGGAGACAAGTCTCTACATAAATCTCTCTCTGATAAATAAATTCAACAGTTCAGGAGACATGTCTGTCCATAAACCACTCTCCCATAGATGACTGTACCAGGTCAGGAGACAAGTCTCTATATAAACCTCTCTCTGATAGATGACTGTACCAGGTCAGGAGATAAGTCTCTACATAAACCTCTCTCTGATAGATGACTGTACCAGGTCAGGAGACAAGTCTCTACACAAACATCTCTCCCATAGATGACTGTACCAGGTCAGGAGACAAGTCTCTACATAAAACTCTCTCCCATAGATGACTGTACCAGGTCAGGAGACAAGTCTCTACATAAAACTCTCTCCCATAGATGACTGTACCAGGTCAGGAGACAAGTCTCTACACAAACATCTCTCCCATAGATGACTGTACCAGGTCAGGAGACAAGTCTCTATATTAGCCTCTCTCCCATAGATGACTGTACCAGGTCAGGAGACAAGTCTCTACATAAACATCTCTCCCATAGATGACTGTACCACGTCAGGAGACAAGTCTCTACACAAACATCTCTCCCATAGATGATTGTACCAGGTCAGGAGACAAGTCTCTACATAAACCTCTCTCTGATAGATGGCTGTACCAGGTCAGGAGACAAGTCTCTACATAAACCTCTCTCTGATAGATGACTGTACCAGGTCATTAGACAAGTCTCTACATAAACCTCTCTCTGATAGATGATTGTACCAGGTCAGGAGGCAGGTCTCTACATAAACCTCTCTCCCATAGATGACTGTACCAGGTCAGGAGGCAAGTCTCTACATAAACCTCTCTCCCATAGATGACTGTATCAGGTCAGGAGACAAGTCTCTACATAAACCTCTCTCTGATAGATGACTGTACCAGGTCAGGAGACAAGTCTCTACATAAACCTCTCTCCCATAGATGACTGTACCAGGTCAGGAGGCAAGTCTCTACATAAACCTCTCTCCCATAGATGACTGTATCAGGTCAGGAGACAAGTCTCTACATAAACCTCTCTCTGATAGATGACTGTACTAGGTCAGGAGACAAGTCTCTACATAAACCTCTCTGCCATAGATGACTGTACCAGGTCAGGAGACAAGTCTCTACATAGACCTCTCTCTGATAGATGACTGTACCAGGTCAGGAGACAAGTCTCTACATAAACCTCTCTCCCATAGATGACTGTATCAGGTCAGGAGACAAGTCTCTACATAATCCTCTCTCTGATAGATGACTGTACCAGGTCAGGAGACAAGTCTCTACATAAACCTCTCTCCCATAGATGACTGTACCAGGTCAGGAGACAAGTCTCTACATAAACCTCTCTCCGATAGATGATTGTACCAGGTCAGGAGACAAGTCTCTATATAAACCTCTCTCTGATAGATGACTGTACCAGGTCAGGAGATAAGTCTCTACATAAACCTCTCTGTGATAGATGACTGTACCAGGTCAGGAGACAAGTCTCTACATAAACCTCTCTCTGATAGATGACTGTACCAGGTCAGGAGATAAGTCTCTACATTAACCTCTCTCCCATAGATGACTGTACCAGGTCAGGAGACAAGTCTCTACATAAACCTCTCTCCCATAGATGACTGTACCATGTCAGGAGACAAGTCTCTACATAAATCTCTCTCCCATAGATGACTGTACCAGGTCAGGAGACAAGTCTTTACATAAACCTCTCTCCCATAGATGACTGTACCAGGTCAGGAGACAAGTCTCAACATAAATCTCTCTCTGATAGATGACTGTACCGAGTCAGGAGACAAGTCTCTACATAAATCTCTCTCTGATAAATAAATTCAACAGTTCAGGAGACATGTCTGTCCATAAACCACTCTCCCATAGATGACTGTACCAGGTCAGGAGACAAGTCTCTATATAAACCTCTCTCTGATAGATGACTGTACCAGGTCAGGAGATAAGTCTCTACATAAACCTCTCTCTGATAGATGGCTGTACCAGGTCAGGAGACAAGTCTCTACACAAACATCTCTCCCATAGATGACTGTACCAGGTCAGGAGACAAGTCTCTACATAAAACTCTCTCCCATAGATGACTGTACCAGGTCAGGAGACAAGTCTCTACATAAAACTCTCTCCCATAGATGACTGTACCAGGTCAGGAGACAAGTCTCTACACAAACATCTCTCCCATAGATGACTGTACCAGGTCAGGAGACAAGTCTCTATATTAGCCTCTCTCCCATAGATGACTGTACCAGGTCAGGAGACAAGTCTCTACATAAACATCTCTCCCATAGATGACTGTACCACGTCAGGAGACAAGTCTCTACACAAACATCTCTCCCATAGATGATTGTACCAGGTCAGGAGACAAGTCTCTACATAAACCTCTCTCCCATAGATGACTGTACCAGGTCAGGAGACAAGTCTCTACACAAACCTCTCTCCCATAGATGACTGTACCAGGTCAGGAGACAAGTCTCTACACAAACCTCTCTCCCATAGATGACTGTACCAGGTCAGGAGACAAGTCTCTACATAAAACTCTCTCCCATAGATGACTGTACCAGGTCAGGAGACAAGTCTCTACACAAACATCTCTCCCATAGATGACTGTACCAGGTAAGGAGACAAGTCTCTATATTAGCCTCTCTCCCATAGATGACTGTACCAGGTCAGGAGACAAGTCTCTACATAAACATCTCTCCCATAGATGACTGTACCACGTCAGGAGACAAGTCTCTACACAAACATCTCTCCCATAGATGATTGTACCAGGTCAGGAGACAAGTCTCTACATAAACCTCTCTCCCATAGATGACTGTACCAGGTCAGGAGACAAGTCTCTACACAAACCTCTCTCCCATAGATGACTGTACCAGGTCAGGAGACAAGTCTCTACACAAACCTCTCTCCCATAGATGACTGTACCAGGTCAGGAGACAAGTCTCTACATAAAACTCTCTCGCATAGATGACTGTACCAGGTCAGGAGACAAGTCTCTACCTAAAACTCTCTCCCATAGATGACTGTACCAGGTCAGGATACAAGTCTCTACACAAACCTCTCTCCCATAGATGACTGTACCAGGTCAGGAGACAAGTCTCTACATAAAACTCTCTCCCATAGATGACTGTACCAGGTCAGGAGACAAGTCTCTACATAAAACTCTCTCCCATAGATGACTGTATCAGGTCAGGAGACAAGTCTCTACATAAGCCTCTCTCCCATAGATGACTGTAACAGGTCAGGAGACAAGTCTTCACATAAACCTCTCTCCCATAGATGACTGTACTTGGTCAGGAGACAAGTCTCTACACAAACATCTCTCCCATAGATGACTGTACCAGGTCAGGAGACAAGTCTCTATATTAGCCTCTGTCCCATAGATGACTGTACCAGGTCAGGAGACAAGTCTCTACATGAAACCCTCTCCCATAGATGACTGTACCAGGTCAGGAGACAAGTCTCTACACAAACATCTCTCCCATAGATGACTGTACCAGGTCAGGAGACAAGTCTCTATATTAGCCTCTCTCCCATAAATGACTGTACCAGGTCAGGAGACAAGTCTCTACATAAAACTCTCTCCCATAGATGACTGTACCAGGTCAGGAGACAAGTCTCTACATAAACCTCTCTCCCATAGATGACTGTACCAGGTCAGGAGACAAGTCTCTACATAAACCTCTCTCTGATAGATGACTGTATCAGGTCAGGAGACAAGTCTCTACATAAACCTCTCTCCCATAGATGACTATATCAGGTCAGGAGACAAGTCTCTACATAAACCTCTCTCTGATAGATGACTGTACCAGGTCAGGAGACAAGTCTCTACATAAACCTCTCTCTGATAGATGGCTGTATCAGGTCAGGAGACAAGTCTCTACATAAACCTCTCTCTGATAGATGACTGTACCAGGTCAGGAGACAAGTCTCTACATAAACCTCTCTCTGATAGATGGCTGTACCAGGTCAGGAGACAAGTCTCTACATAAACCTCTCTCTGATAGATGATTGTACCAGGTCAGGAGGCAAGTCTCTACATAAACCTCTCTCCCATAGATGACTGTACCAGGTCAGGAGGAGGGTCTCTACATAAACCTCTCTCCCATAGATGACAGTATCAGGTCAGGAGACAAGTCTCTACATAAACCTCTCTCTGATAGATGGCTGTACCAGGTCAGGAGACAAGTCTCTACATAAACCTCTCTCTGATAGATGACTGTACCAGGTCAGGAGACAAGTCTCTACATAAACCTCTCTCTGATAGATGATTGTACCAGGTCAGGAGGCAAGTCTCTACATAAACCTCTCTCCCATAGATGACTGTACCAGGTCAGGAGGCAAGTCTCTACATAAACCTCTCTCCCATAGATGACTGTACCAGGTCAGGAGACAAGTCTCTACATAAAACTCTCTCCCATAGATGACTGTACCAGGTCAGGATACAAGTCTCTACACAAACCTCTCTCCCATAGATGACTGTACCAGGTCGGGAGACAAGTCTCTACATAAAACTCTCTCCCATAGATGACTGTACCAGGTCAGGAGACAAGTCTCTACATAAAACTCTCTCCCATAGATGACTGTACTAGGTCAGGAGACAAGTCTCTACACAAACATCTCTCCCATAGATGACTGTACCAGGTTAGGAGACAAGTCTCTACATAAAACTCTCTCCCATAGATGTCTGTACCAGGTCAGGAGACAAGTCTCTACATAAAAATCTCTCCCATAGATGACTGTACCAGGTCAGGAGACAAGTCTCTACACAAACATCTCTCCCATAGATGACTGTACCAGGTCAGGAGACAAGTCTCTATATTAGCCTCTCTCCCATAGATGACTGTACCAGGTCAGGAGACAAGTCTCTACATAAAACCCTCTCCCATAGATGACTGTACCAGGTCAGGAGACAAGTCTCTACACAAACATCTCTCCCATAGATGACTGTACCAGGTCAGGAGACAAGTCTCTATATTAGCCTCTCTCCCATATATGACTGTACCAGGTCAGGAGACAAGTCTCTACATAAAACTCTCTCCCATAGATGACTGTACCAGGTCAGGAGACAAGTCTCTACATAAACCTCTCTCCCATAGATGGCTGTACCAGGTCAGGAGACAAGTCTCTACATAAACCTCTCTCTGATAGATGACTGTACCAGGTCAGGAGACAAGTCTCTACATAAAGCTCTCTCCCATAGATGACTATATCAGGTCAGGAGACAAGTCTCTACATAAACCTCTCTCTGATAGATGACTGTACCAGGTCAGGAGACAAGTCTCTACATAAACCTCTCTCTGATAGATGGCTGTACCAGGTCAGGAGACAAGTCTCTACATAAACCTCTCTCTGATAGATGACTGTACCAGGTCAGGAGACAAGTCTCTACATAAACCTCTCTCTGATAGATGGCTGTACCACGTCAGGAGACAAGTCTCTACATAAACCTCTCTCTGATAGATGATTGTACCAGGTCAGGAGGCAAGTCTCTACATAAACCTCTCTCCCATAGATGACTGTACCAGGTCAGGAGGCAAGTCTCTACATAAACCTCTCTCCCATAGATGACTGTATCAGGTCAGGAGACAAGTCTCTACATAAACCTCTCTCCCATAGATGACTGTACCAGGTCAGGAGACAAGTCTCTACATAAACCTCTCTCCCAAGATGACTGTACCAGGTCACGAGGCAAGTCTCTACATAAAACTCTCTCCCACAGATGACTGTACCAGGTCAGGAGGCAAGTCTCTACATAAACCTCTCTCCCATAGATGACTGTATCAGGTCAGGAGACAAGTCTCTACATAAACCTCTCTCTGATAGATGGCTGTACCAGGTCAGGAGACAAGTCTCTACATAAACCTCTCTCTGATAGATGACTGTACCAGGTCATTAGACAAGTCTCTACATAAACCTCTCTCTGATAGATGATTGTACCAGGTCAGGAGGCAGGTCTCTACATAAACCTCTCTCCCATAGATGACTGTACCAGGTCAGGAGGCAAGTCTCTACATAAACCTCTCTCCCATAGATGACTGTATCAGGTCAGGAGACAAGTCTCTACATAAACCTCTCTCTGATAGATGACTGTACCAGGTCAGGAGACAAGTCTCTACATAAACCTCTCTCCCATAGATGACTGTACCAGGTCAGGAGGCAAGTCTCTACATAAACCTCTCTCCCATAGATGACTGTATCAGGTCAGGAGACAAGTCTCTACATAAACCTCTCTCTGATAGATGACTGTACTAGGTCAGGAGACAAGTCTCTACATAAACCTCTCTGCCATAGATGACTGTACCAGGTCAGGAGACAAGTCTCTACATAGACCTCTCTCTGATAGATGACTGTACCAGGTCAGGAGACAAGTCTCTACATAAACCTCTCTCCCATAGATGACTGTATCAGGTCAGGAGACAAGTCTCTACATAATCCTCTCTCTGATAGATGACTGTACCAGGTCAGGAGACAAGTCTCTACATAAACCTCTCTCCCATAGATGACTGTACCAGGTCAGGAGACAAGTCTCTACATAAACCTCTCTCCGATAGATGATTGTACCAGGTCAGGAGACAAGTCTCTATATAAACCTCTCTCTGATAGATGACTGTACCAGGTCAGGAGATAAGTCTCTACATAAACCTCTCTGTGATAGATGACTGTACCAGGTCAGGAGACAAGTCTCTACATAAACCTCTCTCTGATAGATGACTGTACCAGGTCAGGAGATAAGTCTCTACATTAACCTCTCTCCCATAGATGACTGTACCAGGTCAGGAGACAAGTCTCTACATAAACCTCTCTCCCATAGATGACTGTACCATGTCAGGAGACAAGTCTCTACATAAATCTCTCTCCCATAGATGACTGTACCAGGTCAGGAGACAAGTCTTTACATAAACCTCTCTCCCATAGATGACTGTACCAGGTCAGGAGACAAGTCTCAACATAAATCTCTCTCTGATAGATGACTGTACCGAGTCAGGAGACAAGTCTCTACATAAATCTCTCTCTGATAAATAAATTCAACAGTTCAGGAGACATGTCTGTCCATAAACCACTCTCCCATAGATGACTGTACCAGGTCAGGAGACAAGTCTCTATATAAACCTCTCTCTGATAGATGACTGTACCAGGTCAGGAGATAAGTCTCTACATAAACCTCTCTCTGATAGATGGCTGTACCAGGTCAGGAGACAAGTCTCTACACAAACATCTCTCCCATAGATGACTGTACCAGGTCAGGAGACAAGTCTCTACATAAAACTCTCTCCCATAGATGACTGTACCAGGTCAGGAGACAAGTCTCTACATAAAACTCTCTCCCATAGATGACTGTACCAGGTCAGGAGACAAGTCTCTACACAAACATCTCTCCCATAGATGACTGTACCAGGTCAGGAGACAAGTCTCTATATTAGCCTCTCTCCCATAGATGACTGTACCAGGTCAGGAGACAAGTCTCTACATAAACATCTCTCCCATAGATGACTGTACCACGTCAGGAGACAAGTCTCTACACAAACATCTCTCCCATAGATGATTGTACCAGGTCAGGAGACAAGTCTCTACATAAACCTCTCTCCCATAGATGACTGTACCAGGTCAGGAGACAAGTCTCTACACAAACCTCTCTCCCATAGATGACTGTACCAGGTCAGGAGACAAGTCTCTACACAAACCTCTCTCCCATAGATGACTGTACCAGGTCAGGAGACAAGTCTCTACATAAAACTCTCTCCCATAGATGACTGTACCAGGTCAGGAGACAAGTCTCTACACAAACATCTCTCCCATAGATGACTGTACCAGGTAAGGAGACAAGTCTCTATATTAGCCTCTCTCCCATAGATGACTGTACCAGGTCAGGAGACAAGTCTCTACATAAACATCTCTCCCATAGATGACTGTACCACGTCAGGAGACAAGTCTCTACACAAACATCTCTCCCATAGATGATTGTACCAGGTCAGGAGACAAGTCTCTACATAAACCTCTCTCCCATAGATGACTGTACCAGGTCAGGAGACAAGTCTCTACACAAACCTCTCTCCCATAGATGACTGTACCAGGTCAGGAGACAAGTCTCTACACAAACCTCTCTCCCATAGATGACTGTACCAGGTCAGGAGACAAGTCTCTACATAAAACTCTCTCGCATAGATGACTGTACCAGGTCAGGAGACAAGTCTCTACCTAAAACTCTCTCCCATAGATGACTGTACCAGGTCAGGATACAAGTCTCTACACAAACCTCTCTCCCATAGATGACTGTACCAGGTCAGGAGACAAGTCTCTACATAAAACTCTCTCCCATAGATGACTGTACCAGGTCAGGAGACAAGTCTCTACATAAAACTCTCTCCCATAGATGACTGTAACAGGTCAGGAGACAAGTCTCTACATAAACCTCTCTCCCATAGATGACTGTACCTGGTCAGGAGACAAGTTTCTACACAAACATCTCTCCCATAGATGACTGTACCAGGTCAGGAGACAAGTCTCTATATTAGCCTCTGTCCCATAGATGACTGTACCAGGTCAGGAGACAAGTCTCTACATGAAACCCTCTCCCATAGATGACTGTACCAGGTCAGGAGACAAGTCTCTACACAAACATCTCTCCCATAGATGACTGTACCAGGTCAGGAGACAAGTCTCTATATTAGCCTCTCTCCCATAAATGACTGTACCAGGTCAGGAGACAAGTCTCTACATAAAACTCTCTCCCATAGATGACTGTACCAGGTCAGGAGACAAGTCTCTACATAAACCTCTCTCCCATAGATGACTGTACCAGGTCAGGAGACAAGTCTCTACATAAACCTCTCTCTGATAGATGACTGTATCAGGTCAGGAGACAAGTCTCTACATAAACCTCTCTCCCATAGATGACTATATCAGGTCAGGAGACAAGTCTCTACATAAACCTCTCTCTGATAGATGACTGTACCAGGTCAGGAGACAAGTCTCTACATAAACCTCTCTCTGATAGATGGCTGTATCAGGTCAGGAGACAAGTCTCTACATAAACCTCTCTCTGATAGATGACTGTACCAGGTCAGGAGACAAGTCTCTACATAAACCTCTCTCTGATAGATGGCTGTACCAGGTCAGGAGACAAGTCTCTACATAAACCTCTCTCTGATAGATGATTGTACCAGGTCAGGAGGCAAGTCTCTACATAAACCTCTCTCCCATAGATGACTGTACCAGGTCAGGAGGAGGGTCTCTACATAAACCTCTCTCCCATAGATGACAGTATCAGGTCAGGAGACAAGTCTCTACATAAACCTCTCTCTGATAGATGGCTGTACCAGGTCAGGAGACAAGTCTCTACATAAACCTCTCTCTGATAGATGACTGTACCAGGTCAGGAGACAAGTCTCTACATAAACCTCTCTCTGATAGATGGCTGTACCACGTCAGGAGACAAGTCTCTACATAAACCTCTCTCTGATAGATGATTGTACCAGGTCAGGAGGCAAGTCTCTACATAAACCTCTCTCCCATAGATGACTGTACCAGGTCAGGAGGCAAGTCTCTACATAAACCTCTCTCCCATAGATGACTGTATCAGGTCAGGAGACAAGTCTCTACATAAACCTCTCTCCCATAGATGACTGTACCAGGTCAGGAGACAAGTCTCTACATAAACCTCTCTCCCATAGATGACTGTACCAGGTCAGGAGGCAAGTCTCTACATAAACCTCTCTCCCATAGATGACTGTATCAGGTCAGGAGACAAGTCTCTACATAAACCTCTCTCTGATAGATGACTGTACTAGGTCAGGAGACAAGTCTCTACATACACCTCTCTGCCATAGATGACTGTACCAGGTCAGGAGACAAGTCTCTACATAAACCTCTCTCTGATAGATGACTGTACCAGGTCAGGAGACAAGTCTCTACATAAACCTCTCTCCCATAGATGACTGTATCAGGTCAGGAGACAAGTCTCTACATAAACCTCTCTCTGATAGATGACTGTACCAGGTCAGGAGACAAGTCTCTACATAAACCTCTCTCCCATAGATGACTGTACCAGGTCAGGAGACAAGTCTCTACATAAACCTCTCTCCGATTGATGATTGTACCAGGTCAGGAGACAAGTCTCTATATAAACCTCTCTCTGATAGATGATTGTACCAGGTCAGGAGACAAGTCTCTATATAAACCTCTCTCTGATAGATGACTGTACCAGGTCAGGAGATAAGTCTCTACATAAACCTCTCTCTGATAGATGACTGTACCAGGTCAGGAGACAAGTCTCTACATAAACCTCTCTCTGATAGATGACTGTACCAGGTCAGGAGATAAGTCTCTACATAAACCTCTCTCCCATAGATGACTGTACCAGGTCAGGAGACAAGTCTCTACATAAATCTCTCTCCCATAGATGACTGTACCAGGTCAGGAGACAAGTCTCTACATAAACCTCTCTCCCATAGATGACTGTACCATGTCAGGAGACAAGTCTCTACATAAACCTCTCTCCCATAGATGACTGTACCAGGTCAGGAGGCAAGTCTCTACATAAACCTCTCTCCCATAGATGACTGTACCAGGTCAGGAGACAAGTCTTTACATAAACCTCTCTCCCGTAGATGACTGTACCAGGTCAGGAGACAAGTCTCAACATAAATCTCTCTCTGATAGATGACTGTACCGGGTCAGGAGACAAGTCTCTACATAAATTTCTCTCTGATAGATAAATTCAACAGTTCAGGAGACATGTCTGTCCATAAACCACTCTCCCATAGATGACTGTACCAGGTCAGGAGACAAGTCTCTATATAAACCTCACTCTGATAGATGACTGTACCAGGTCAGGAGATAAGTCTCTACATAAACCTCTCTCCCATAGATGACTGTACCAGGTCAGGAGGCAAGTCTCTACATACACCTCTCTCCCATAGATGACTGTATCAGGTCAGGAGACAAGTCTCTACATAAACCTCTCTCTGATAGATGGCTGTACCAGGTCAGGAGACAAGTCTCTACACAAACATCTCTCCCATAGATGACTGTACCAGGTCAGGAGACAAGTCTCTATATTAGCCTCTCTCCCATAGATGACTGTACCAGGTCAGGAGACAAGTCTCTACATAAAACTCTCTCCCATAGATGACTGTACCAGGTCAGGAGACAAGTCTCTACACAAACATCTCTCCCATAGATGACTGTACCAGGTCAGGAGACAAGTCTCTATATTAGCCTCTCTCCCATAGATGACTGTACCAGGTCAGGAGACAAGTCTCTACATAAACATCTCTCCCATAGATGACTGTACCAGGTCAGGAGACAAGTCTCTACACAAACATCTCTCCCATAGATGATTGTACCAGGTCAGGAGGCAAGTCTCTACATAAACCTCTCTCCCATAGATGACTGTACCAGGTCAGGAGACAAGTTTCTACACAAACATCTCTCCCATAGATGATTGTACCAGGTCAGGAGACAAGTCTCTACATAAACCTCTCTCCCATAGATGACTGTACCAGGTCAGGAGACAAGTCTCTACACAAACCTCTCTCCCATAGATGACTGTACCAGGTCAGGAGACAAGTCTCTACACAAACCTCTCTCCCATAGATGACTGTACCAGGTCAGGAGACAAGTCTCTACATAAAACTCTCTCCCATAGATGACTGTACCAGGTCAGGAGACAAGTCTCTACATAAAACTCTCTCCCATAGATGACTGTACCAGGTCAGGATACAAGTCTCTACACAAACCTCTCTCCCATAGATGACTGTACCAGGTCAGGAGACAAGTCTCTACATAAAACTCTCTCCCATAGATGACTGTACCAGGTCAGGAGACAAGTCTCTACATAAAACTCTCTCCCATAGATGACTGTATCAGGTCAGGAGACAAGTCTCTACATAAACCTCTCTCCCATAGATGACTGTACCAGGTCAGGAGACAAGTCTCTACATAAACCTCTCTCCCATAGATGACTGTACCTGGTCAGGAGACAAGTCTCTACACAAACATCTCTCCCATAGATGACTATACCAGGTCAGGAGACAACTCTCTACATAAACCTCTCTCCCATAGATGACTATATCAGGTCAGGAGACAAGTCTCTACATAAACCTCTCTCTGATAGATGACTGTACCAGGTCAGGAGACAAGTCTCTACATAAACCTCTCTCTGATAGATGGCTGTACCAGGTCAGGAGACAAGTCTCTACATAAACCTCTCTCTGATAGATGACTGTACCAGGTCAGGAGACAAGTCTCTACATAAACCTCTCTCTGATAGATGGCTGTACCAGGTCAGGAGACAAGTCTCTACATAAACCTCTCTCTGATAGATGATTGTACCAGGTCAGGAGGCAAGTCTCTACATAAACCTCTCTCCCATAGATGACTGTACCAGGTCAGGAGGCAAGTCTCTACATAAACCTCTCTCCCATAGATGACTGTATCAGGTCAGGAGACAAGTCTCTACATAAACCTCTCTCTGATAGATGGCTGTACCAGGTCAGGAGACAAGTCTCTACATAAACCTCTCTCTGATAGATGACTGTACCAGGTCAGGAGACAAGTCTCTACATAAACCTCTCTCTGATAGATGGCTGTACCACGTCAGGAGACAAGTCTCTACATAAACCTCTCTCTGATAGATGATTGTACCAGGTCAGGAGGCAAGTCTCTACATAAACCTCTCTCTGATAGATGACTGTACTAGGTCAGGAGACAAGTCTCTACATACACCTCTCTGCCATAGATGACTGTACCAGGTCAGGAGACAAGTCTCTACATAAACCTCTCTCTGATAGATGACTGTACCAGGTCAGGAGACAAGTCTCTACATAAACCTCTCTCCCATAGATGACTGTATCAGGTCAGGAGACAAGTCTCTACATAAACCTCTCTCTGATAGATGACTGTACCAGGTCAGGAGACAAGTCTCTACATAAACCTCTCTCCCATAGATGACTGTACCAGGTCAGGAGACAAGTCTCTACATAAACCTCTCTCCGATAGATGATTGTACCAGGTCAGGAGACAAGTCTCTATATAAACCTCTCTCTGATAGATGACTGTACCAGGTCAGGAGATAAGTCTCTACATAAACCTCTCTCTGATAGATGACTGTACCAGGTCAGGAGACAAGTCTCTACATAAACCTCTCTCTGATAGATGACTGTACCAGGTCAGGAGATAAGTCTCTACATAAACCTCTCTCCCATAGATGACTGTACCAGGTCAGGAGACAAGTCTCTACATAAACCTCTCTCCCATAGATGACTGTACCAGGTCAGGAGACAAGTCTCTACATAAACCTCTCTCCCATAGATGACTGTACCATGTCAGGAGACAAGTCTCTACATAAACCTCTCTCCCATAGATGACTGTACCAGGTCAGGAGGCAAGTCTCTACATAAACCTCTCTCCCATAGATGACTGTACCAGGTCAGGACACAAGTCTTTACATAAACCTCTCTCCCATAGATGACTGTACCAGGTCAGGAGACAAGTCTCAACATAAATCTCTCTCTGATAGATGACTGTACCGGGTCAGGAGACAAGTCTCTACATAAATCTCTCTCTGATAGATAAATTCAACAGTTCAGGAGACAAGTCTGTCCATAAACCACTCTCCCATAGATGACTGTACCAGGTCAGGAGACAAGTCTCAACATTAATCTCTCTCTGATAGATAAATACAACAGTTCAGGAGACAAGTCTCTACATAAATCACTCTCCCATAGATGACTGTACCAGGTCAGGAGACAAGTCTCTACATAAACCTCTCTCTGAAAGATGACTGTACCAGGTCAGGAAAAAAATCTCTACATAAACGGTAGTTGTGAGAAGATGTGTGTGAGCGGCGGTGTGTGTGGGTGGGTATATGTGGGTGGCAGGGTGTGTGTGGGTGGGAGGTGTGTGTTTTGGGGTGTTTATGGGTGGGGGATATGTGTGGGCATGTGGGGAGATGTGTTTATGGGTGGGGATGTGTGTATAGGTGGGGATGTGTAGTTGAGAGGTGGCGAATATTGGGTGGGTGAGTGGGTGTAAGTTGGCTGATGCGTGGGGAAAATTGTGAGAGTGCGGGATATGTGTGTGAGTAGGTGCGGGACGTGTGGGTTGGCGGGGGTATGTATGTGTGGTTTCTTCTTCTTCTTCTTCTTCTTCTTCTTCTTCTTCTTCTTCTTCTTCTTCTTCTTCTTCTTCTTCTTCTTCTTCTTCTCCTCCTCCTCCTCCTTCTTCTTCTCTTCTTCTTCTTCTTCATCTTCTTCTTCTTCTTCTTCTTCTTCTTCTTCTTCCTCTTCTTCTTCTCCTTCTTCTTCTTCTTCTTCTTCTTCTTCTTCTTCTTCTTCTTCTTCTTCTTCTTCTTCTTCTTCTTCTTCTTCTTCTTCTTCTTCTTCTTCTTCTTCTTCTTGGTGTGTGAGGATGTGTATGTTAGTGGGGAAATGTGTGTGGGTGGGGGATCAGTGGGTGGGTGGCGGCATGGTTGTTTGCCTGGTTCTGTGTGAGTGCGTGGAGGTATGTGTGGTGGGTGGGGGAGGTTTGGTGGGTGGGAGATGTGTTGGTGGCTGCGGGATATGAGTGTGGATGGGGGATGTGTCTCACAACATTGCAATATGCACTGTTTATGTTTACAACTTTCATTTGATGTTTTTTTGTTTTTTTTTTCACGTGTGAATGTATCAGGCGTAATATGCATTGTTTATGCTTACAAAATCCATTTGACAATGTTTTTCCCCCTATGTTAAAGTAACATGCACATTTGATGAATGTAAGATGAGTGATTGAAAGGGCCGAATGTAAGACGGGCCTGCGTGCCCAATTTGTTACCCTTTTAAAATAAAGTTTGTTTGTTCGTTCGTTCGTTCTTTCGTTCTCTCCGATAGAGAACTGACCTTTGTGACATCAACACCTATCAATCCAATGGTCTCACGTGTTCCCCAAGAACAAATTTTCCATGTCTGATTGTATTTTGAAAACATGTATTTTGCATTAAGCATTACAATAATGAGAAAGTTTACAAACTGTAACTAGGAAAACACAATTCAGAAAATGTCTGAATATAGTAACCTACCGAAGACTTATTAAATAACAGAAGCAACAGCTGCTGCAGGATATAACAATAGGAAATACAAACAATATAACAATAGGAAATGCAAACAATATAACAATAGGAAATACAAACAATATAACAATAGGAAATGCAAACAGTTAGGTATTCATAGCTCCTGGGAAAAGATGAGACATACTAAACACGGACACAGTGTACATACCTACAACCGAAATGTTGTGCTTTCTCGACAACGAAGTTGTGTTGTAATATTTTATAATTTTATGCTTGTACTCTTGATCTGTTTGTTTTGTCCAGTTGCTGATGAAGATTTATATAATTGAAACATCGTTTGTTGTGTCCCGAATACTTATTTTTATTTTATTATTTTATTCCTATATATATTCTTGGATTGTCTCTTTTGTTTGTTTGTTTGTTTGTTTTTTTTTTTTTTTGGGGGGGGGGGGTGTGGAGAATTTTTCACTCTGTGGTGTATGTTCACCTTTATAGAGTCCGTTGAAAGGTATGCACACTCTGTCTGTGTTTAGAATGTCTCATCATTTCGCAGGAGCTGTGAATGCCTAGCTGTTTGTATTTGCTGCCTAAAACTTGTACTACAATAGAGAAATTAACTCTTTCTACGTGTTAATCATGTATGGTAGAGTGGAGGCATTACTCACTCCAACTGCTGTCATTTGTGATAGATTGCCCAAAAGTCTCTTACTGATTTCTAAACGTATCCATACTTTGTTTGTAAAGTATTCTTACCATTAAATTGTTGAGATGTTTATTATCCACTTTCCCAGGATGGCGTCTGTGAAACAGAAGAAAGCAACATTCATCTCCAAGAAGCTGAAATTCTTGAAAGAACAGGGAGACGATTTGATCAGCGCTGTTGGACAATATGTTAACAGAGTATGTGTTATGTATTTCTGATTTAGTGCTATGTTTATCATTTTTGAAGCAGCCAAACTGTCCCAAATGTTTTCATCCACATTATCATCCTTATCACCATCACCATTATCAACTACCTTGCCAAATGGAGTAGTCAATCATGCTGCTGCCCAGCTTGCGATCTCAAACTTAATACATCAATCATTGTGCACATGTAACAGAAATATGTCTTTTAAGCTAGCGCATTCCATTACAGCACACATCAGATGGATGCGGTGAGTACTTTGGCAGCTCCATCGTGGCTATGTCAACCGCTGACAGGTATTTCCCTTCGCTACTCACGTCACCAGTTTACAGCCGCCAACCGTTCAGATTCTTCAATGTTCCAGCTGGGCTTAATCAAGCTGAATATCTAGACTACACTATCTGGTGATATTGTGGTTAGCACGCTTGCTAACCGATATAGGCGTCCAGGTTCAATATCCAGGAAGGAACAAGATCTATCAATTGTTTCCCAACCAGAGTGGCTCTAGGGTCGACCCTCTTGCATTTTGAATGTCCTCTCATACCTTAATCCAATAATCGTTTGCAAACTACATGGCAGCCGTTTTCACATCCTTCATAGCTTGCTTCAGCTCACAGAGAGTATTTCGCGTTCTTTCCTTTGTTCTAAAGATGTCTTTTCATCAATCAAGATCTGCAGTGTCTGGCTGTTTGCTGCAAACCAGCCCTGCCTCTTATGATCTTCAGTGCCATAAACCCCTACCGTTGTTTTATAAAGAGTTTCCTGCTGTAAATTTTCTGATGTATCAGTGAAAGCGTCTTCAAGTTTCTGTTGGAAATCAAAGCACTTATCAGGATCGTGGGTGTTAATGATATTAATCTTCCGGCTAGACTTGTGTTTAGCCATGTAGATTCTCTTTAGTCTTAGTCTAACCCTTGCAACAACTACAGAATTGTCAGTATCACAATCAGCACTGTGGTAACTTCGAGTTAATGATGTTTGATTCAAATGTTGTCTCCGTGTTATGATGAAGTCTAGCTTATGCCAATGGCCGGATCTAGGGTGTTTCCATGTGCCGTTATGTCGGTCTTTTGCTTTAAAAAAGGCGTTTGTAATATATAGTTTCTGGTGCAATGCTCCAGCAGCCTTTGCCCATTTTCATTCATGCGACCGATGTTGTATTTTCTCAAGCCCTTGCCCACGCGAGCATTAAAATCACCGAGCATATAAATGTAGTCGGATTTTGGAACTGCCTTTATCACAGAGTCTAACTCCTCATAGAATGAATCCTTCATATCATCAAAGGAAGTGAGAGTTGGTGCATAAGCAGTGATAATGATGGCAAAACCACAAGTGGTTACCAGGCTCAGGGATAGATATCCTGTATTTCATTTCCGCCAGCTGGAATTTCAATAATTCCCAGTAGTGAATTCTTCACTGCAAAACCTACTCCATGTTGTCTGTTTACTTCTTGCCCTCTACCTTTCCAAAAAATATCTCATCTCATCATGTTCCTCTTGTACCTTGCGGTGTCGCGGTGAAGTATAAACATCGTGAGAGTACCCGATTATGGGCTTCATGTATCGATATTCCCATGGAGTCTGCTATTCCCTACGTCCAACGTTTACGTGGTCGGCCTCTTCCTCTGTTTCCATCTGGCCTGTACATCATTGCTTGTTGTGGTATGCTGCTGACTGGTTACCTACTTGCATAACCAAACCATTTGACTTGCTGCTTTCTAATACAATCTAGTGCTGCTTTAACCCCCACTTTAGTCCTGATTTCTTCATTTCTGATCGTATCTCTTCTTGATACGTTGAGTATTCTTCTCAGGAACCTCATTTCTGTTGTGATTTTTCTTTTCTCTTTTTCTGTCATTGTTCAGGTTTGCCATTGGTAGCATAGAGTTGGTAGGAAGATTGAATTGTAAAGTGCTTTCTTAGTAGTTATTGATACATCTTTGTTCTATATATATATATATATATATATATGTATATATATATATATATATATATATATATATATATATATATATATATATATAT
The DNA here is from genome assembly GCA_963921405.1 of Cepaea hortensis. Classification (NCBI taxonomy): domain Eukaryota; kingdom Metazoa; phylum Mollusca; class Gastropoda; order Stylommatophora; family Helicidae; genus Cepaea; species Cepaea hortensis. The sequence goes on from OY992891.1 coordinate 15,748,364, forward strand.
ATATATATATATATATATACATATATATGTATATATATATATATATATATATATATATATATATATATATATATATATATATATATATATATATATATATATATATATATATGCCGGCCTCCCTGGCAGAGGAGTTAGGAACTTTCTCCGTAACCCCGAATACTCTCGTGGTTGACGTGAGCGCACGAGAATTTTACTGGGTTCGAGTCGGGCCAGTGACTTGCGAGAGTATGGAGCCGGTAGCTCAGAAAGTCGTGGCATGCTGATGAGCGTAATCTAGCCTAGGAATCAACATACAGCTGAAAGATGCTGGTGTTGACCGCTGTGGCAAATTTGATAGTTGACAGAGGACCTAGTTAGTAGTGTTCTCTGGAGATATATCTTGAATAATAAATATACAAGATAAAGGATATGATTTTGCACGTTTTATGTCTAGAGGTCTCTTAAATGAGTTAATCATTCCCGCAATAGCCTTTTTGGAGAACCATTTTTCTTTGGCTCAACCCCCACTGTTAGACTACTATGTATCAACACAGAAATTTATATAAGAAGAACAAGGTTCAGACCAAAAGGAGATCTGGACTCTTCGCCCCTGTACAACTGAGAATCCATCTCACTCATCATAGTGTTGCCAGTGTGCTATTCGTCCGTCACATTAGATCTTCCTTTATTTACTTTTGTCAGTGTGACCTATATCAGTTTGTCCAATGACTTTAGACTTTAGGATTCAATTCTTGTAGACAAACTCAACAATAACTGTACATAACATCTGTTGAACAAGACATCTACATGACAGGTTCTTGACAAGAGTGGGACATACATTTACATAGAATTGTTTACACCACAATTGTACAAGACATACATCATGAGATACTTGACAACATCTATACAGGACTTTTCACAATATTTGTAACCAACCACAGCAACTTAAGACAGTCACCAGAGACAATACTTGACAGCAATTGTACAAGACATTCTCTTGAGACATGTACTTAAAACACTGATTCATTAAATACACAATTTATTGAGCTGATGGTGAGTCGAGTGATGACCATTGTTTCATCTCCTGGCATGTCAACACTTCAATCAATACATATAAAATGTACAAAATATGTCACACATGCATGTAGATAAACATGATACACCACCTCCCCCTTTACTCCACCACCCAATCACAAAACTCTCCTCCTCCTCCTCTCCAACGATAACACCGATTCTCTGTACTTATCATCATGCTCTGTATCTGGGAAGTTTTCATGACAATCCTACTTATGGGAAACTTAAGGAAGGAACCACTGTTCTGGATCCGTTTGCACCCTGTTATCCTCAGCAATTGAGGTTGGAAAAGGTCCAGGTAGCAGATTTCCTGTAATAGGTCCCATGGCAGATCATTTCCTCTTGAGAACAGAATTGGTGGTGATAAGGTACTGAATCTCACTGTTGACCAGACTGTCTGTGAAAACTGTCACTGGGGCCTTCACGTATCTAGTCCACCTCACTCACTCCTCAAGTCTTCTTAAACATTGTGTGAGCACCAGGTTGGAGATTAACTAAGACAAGTCCTTGCCAAACAATCCATTGCACTAGGCCTTTCACCAGTCTTCTTGAATGGGGTTAACAACCAGACTTGTTGTTTTCGTTCTCAGATGATTCTGATAATTATGATCACTGTCAGGATCATTATAAGAGTCACTATACTTCAAATCATTGAAGTCTTCAGAACTATTCCTCTCCCTTTGACATTCAGCGGTTGGAGCTGAGATTAAATCCTCCAAGACATTCCTGTATTTTGGAATTCTAGGAACATGAATAAGTGGTCCATTTGGGGCAAAGGTTTAAAGGCTGGCAATTCAGCTGGTGGTCATCTGTGATGTTCCCTAGGGTACTTATAGGGAGTTGGTTCTGGATTTAGGGTCTACTGGTTAGTTGTCCCAGATGATATAAAGGCCTCTCCACCATCTTTTTGTTCTCTGTTGATATACAAAATGGCACAACATCTCTTTACATTTGTTAAAAGATAATGTTATCATACATCAACATTCACAGATGGAGATGGGGAAGAAAGGGAGGATGTTGACCAAACACACCTCTCCTAGTTGATGATGTAGTGCATGTCACTGTGAGGTACTGTGGGTGATATGGTTTCATTATTCACCTTTATCTGTGGTAATCACAAGCCTATATGTGGAGACAGGGGTAGCTTACACAATTACAAGCATTTTAAAGCAAGCACTATAAGGCAAGCATCATGAGCAAGCATTGTGACATAGCAACATGAGACAGGCATTGTGAAGGGAAATGGAAAATAGGCATTTACGACTGCAATATGCATTATGTATTAACTAATGGCATTTACCCAATTAGCAGCCCAAACATCACTTCCAGTGGTTGTGATGGTGGTGCATGAATGTCCTATTCCATATACACACCTACCGCAATGCCAGACACCCCTTTCAAACCTGACTTGGCTCACAGGTACATTATCATCATCATGTGCTCTTTCCCCACTGAGTATCTACCACAGTAGGTAACAGAAGCTCAATTGCATAAGCAATTGTTCACATATGCACCAAGCACATATGGGAAAAACATGTTTAGTCCTTGTAAATTTGCATGAGCCATACATTATATTCAGCCGATTAAGACACAGGTTCACACACCTATGGTTCTTTTAAGAACTAGTTTATATGAACCAACCAACAGTAGAGATACCAGTGTAATGCTGCAGAGAGAAATTGTATTAATTCTCTTGAGCATATAGCCACCAGGCATCACATGAACTTTGCAATTCTGGCGTGCCACACACATCCCGCCTACATATTGATATCAAGCATCTTTCTTTCTACTAATGTGAGAGGCTACTTATCAAATCACCAGCTCACTCACTCCAACATTCTCAGCATTTACAAAGGAACCAACACATGTTTACATCACGCATTCCAATTCATACTGCCAAATGTTAACTCACAAGAGCCGTGTACAGTCTGGTTAAGAATGAGTCATCCGAGGCATTAAGAATGCACAAGGGGTTTGCGAATTTGCATTGAGTGGATTATACAATCATCAAGCATACGCAACCAGTCACAACAAGGGAATGATATGCACTGGGAATATACAGCGTAGAAGACCTGACAGGTTGAAGATGCAGTGTTCAGAATACTGGCACACAGAAGTTCTGTTTTCACTTTCACATGTTCTTCATAAAATACTCTTATATTCTTTTCTTTCGTTCACCAGGCATAAATACAACATTTAAGTATGTTTTAATATGGTACCTGGTATCCAGAGAACAATATATTATCGAATCTTTAAGGGCATTGTTTGGTCATCACATCACAAACTAGCGACCGCTCCGGATGGAATCCCGCGTCTAACTGCTAGATTTTCAAATGTGGCCCAGTGAATAGCGTGGGCTGTCACAATTAGCCAATGAAAAGACAAGCGTCTATACCCCTGCCCTCCCCCAACTCGTTCTGGAACTCACTATTCCAAGAATAGCTCTTCTATGTGGAAACGCCGCTCAAATCGAAAGTATTTTTATGAATGTGTCAGATTGGGAATGTGGGATTCTGATCCATCATGTCACATGGCCCCTTTCTTAAATCTTTCATAGGCATGACAGATAATCTCAGAAATCCACAGTTCCCAGATCCTTTAAGTGGTTTTGTCAATTATTCCCTGTCTCCCTTTTACCCTACTAGAGTAGTACATTTGGAACTAAATGATTTTTCCTTTTAAAAAAAATATCTGCCCCAACATTGCATCTGTTGATGAATTTGGTGGCAAACGCAAAGACCACAAAGTTAGCCCTGCATTAAGTTCCTTTAAGTCACTGGGAGCATCAAGAGTCCCGACTCCACTCATCTGTGAACTGCCCTTCTATTTACCTCCGACAGTGCTCCACCGCTGACATCCTTGCTATATTTCCTGTTTGTGATAAATGATCTCTCTGAGTCACACCATTTCGTAATGTATGAATGGTCCATAGAAATTCATTATGTGAAGTAATGGCTTTGCAATTAAGCCAACTTCCAGATGACGTTTAGAGAGAATGGTTGCACTCCATGTATCTCTCAACCTTTTCATCTTCATCAGAAATTCATCCTTCCCTTCGCCACAGGAGAATGATAATCCTGTGAGAGTATATTTAACTGAGCAACTTTCTCCAACAGTAATCTTGGCATTTGGAACTGGGTTAAAATTTTTGGCCAGCACCGGAGCAGATACAATCACTTCCGGGTGAACTGTGCACGCAGCCACTGCAGAACTTGTTAAGACTAAAATCTACTAGTGCAGATTTGGTTAGCGTTGGACACAGGGTCTACCTTTCCAATAAGCCTCTTGTGTTTGCAGATAGCAGCAATTTCCCATTATATTTCCTTGACTCATTTCTGTAGTCAATACCATAGATTTAGAGGTGCACTATTGGTTGAGATTCTCTCATTCCGTTAGGCCTCTATTTTGATGTGTTGTGAGAAGTGACATCATTTTATCTCCTTAGTTGCTCTATAGTTGAAATGTAAGCTGTTTCCAACGTAGCAACTGAGTTTGTAGATGCAGCCAGACTGTGACATCTACTACTACTAATCTAGAATTCCAGGTGGAATTTCCAACTAGTTGTCTTCAGCCATGCTTTAACTAAGTGCTTTTGAGTGGCTGGAGTATCCGTTCTTTCTCTCCCACATGAGCAAAACGTTTACTATTGGCGAATATAAGGCGTTCCCTCTCAGCATTAGAGAAGTTCGTCATTATCACAGCCTTTGAAGGGGTGTGATTATGTGGGTATATCTTCCTATATCCCAATATTGACTGGAATTTTGGAAGCAATTGTACTGACTTTGAGGATAGGACTGGCCAGGTCTTGTAAATATACCTCGCATCTCAGTAATAATATAAGATTCCTCTGCTCAATGCATTGTTCTTATTATGTAAAGAGTCGACTGCAAGGTTGCAGGGATCTTTACCTTGAAAGGAGTCCACTGTTTGAGAACAGTGATCTTTCGTTAGTCCACTCATTCGCAGACATTGTGTATAGAGTTTCAACTGCTGGAATTGCAGCGATCTCTATCATATAAGAGTTAACTGTTTAAGAACAGTAATCCTTATTACATTCCCACCATTCTTCTGGCAGACAAGTCTTCCCAATTGAGGATGAAAAAGGGGAATGACATTAGTTGTACTCAACTTTGTCCTCCCTTTAATTCCCACCTTTCAGGCAGAAATGCTTTCTTAACTGAGGATGAATTGACGGCTGACGTCGGAGACGGATCCTGTTTTATCTCTTCATGAAATTTTTCAGGTTGTCCATGATATGCTCCTAGTCGTATGATACGCCAATGACATCAGGTTGGTTCTCATCGTTTCCCAGACACATACTTCTTGTACGCTCTCCACTGCCATATGAATGGCCAGGGGTCCAGTTAATTTGATGGCCTTCCTGGAGATTCAATGAGTTAACTCCTAGTGACGTGGATCCTAGTACACCAGAGAGATTACACCATCGAACAATAGACTAATGTCTTATAGACACCAGACTGTGGTCGGTTTTGTATGACCGCCCATAACATCAGGTAGAATCTTCCTTTCATCTCGTCCATCAGGTATCAAGTACGCTTAATAATACCACTACTTCAAGAATGGCAAGTGACTGAGTTCTTAAGAATTTTCTCCTGGAATGTTCAATGTGCTCTCCCCTCAGCAATTTGATCAGGATATACTGAGAAGATCACACACTGAAGAATAAACCCAGATGTCGAATCGACACTAGACTTTAGCCGGTACGAATACTGACTTTAACCGAGAGTGTGTTAACGTGGTGTCTTTATGGGTGCCCTATGAATTTAACCATCAGTGCTCACCAACTTCACCCTCAGTATTGCAAGCATGTTATGGGGAGAAGAGAATATAAGGAGTTGTTATCTTATGTGATGTGGTGACATTAAAAAAATGTTGTAGTTACAACAATATTCCCCCTCTCTCACCCATGCCAGCAATTAATTTTGGAGATGAAGTAGGCCTCATATTCATTTACTTAAGTGTCTTAATTTCAGGGACAAAAATGGATTTCGCCCTGTAATAGCTGTCTCAGTTATATAAAATAATTTGTGTTCTCTGGTGTTTCAGGTACCTTAATTTCTGGATACATATATTGAATAACCAGCATGCACAAAATTATACAACACATTGACAAGCTTATAAATCATTTCATACTGAGAACATAAATATCATGGATACAAGCAATTATGTTGACCCATAAGATATCTATACATCATCTTCAGTCCGCTACATTGAAATCCTATCTGATATATTAAAACAGTGATACATGCAATATTATCACTATTAATGAAATCAAACCTTCTAGAGATTTACTGTGGGTTTACATGTCTGGACAGTTGCCCTCATATAAGAGACAGGGTCCATTAAACAACACCATAAAAACTCCTAGAATTGGGTTTGATTTGCGAGAGGTCACCCCGGATTTTAATACCAACATAGAGATCCCAAAAGTGAGTCCTATGCAGGGTATACCCAAAGTTTGTATCCCGACATCAGGGCAACAGACATGTGAGCCCCTAGCAGGTTATTACCAGGGTTTAAATCCGAGACGAGTATTAGGGTTTTCCCAGGGTTTATAGCCCGGGAAGAGCCTACACAGTTATGTGTCAAATTTGATAGTTGACAGAGGACCTAGTTAGTAGTGTTCTCTGGAGATATATCTTGAATAATAACTATACAAGATAAAGGATATGATTTTGCACGTTTATGTCTAGAGGTCTCTTAAATGAGTTAATCATTCTCGCAATAGCCTTTTTGGAGAACCATTTTTCTTTGGCTCAACCCCCACTGTGAGACTACTATGTATCTACACAGAAATTTATATAAGAAGAAAAAGGTTCCCTCAAGACCAAAAGGAGATCTGGACTCTTCGCCCCTGTTCAACTGAGGATCCATCTATCTCACTCATCATAGTGTTGCCAGTGTGCTATTCGTCCGTCACATTAGATCTTCCTTTATTTAATTTTGTCAGTGTGACCTATATCAGTTTGTCCAATGACTTTAGACTTTAGGATTCAATTCTTGTAGACAAACTCAACAATAACTGTACATAACATCTGTTGAACCAGGCATCTACACGACAAGTTCTTGACAAGAGTGGGACATACATTTACATAGAATTGTTTACACCACAATTGTACAAGACATACATCATGAGATACTTGACAACATCTATACAGGACTTTTCACAATATTTGTAACCAACCACAGCAACTTAAGACAGTCACCAGAGACAATACTTGACAGCAACTGTACAAGACATTCTCTTGAGACATGTACTTAAAACACTGATTCATTAAATACACAATTTATTGAGCTGATGGTGAGTCGAGTGATGACCATTGTTTCATCTCCTGGCATGTCAACACTTCAATCAATACATATAAAATGTACAAAATATGTCACACATGCATGTAGATAAACATGATACACCACCTCCCCCTTTACTTTACCACCCAATCACTAACTCTCCTCCTCCTCCTCTCCAACGACAACACCGATTCTCTGTACTTATCATCATGCTCTGTCTCTGGGAAGTTTTCATGACAATCCTACTTATGGGAAACTTAAGGAAGGAATCACTGTTCTGGATCCGTTTGCACCCTGTTATCCTCAGCAATTGAGGTTGGAAAAGGTCTAGGTAGCAGATTTCCTGTAATAGGTCCCATGGCAGATCATTTCCTCTTGAGAACAGAATTGGTGGTAATAAAGTACTGAATCTCACTGTTGATCAGACTGTCTGTGAAAACTGTCACTGGGGACTTCACGTATCTAGTTCACCTCACTCACTCCTCAAGTCTTCATTCTTAAACACTGTGTGAGCACCAGGCTGGAGATTAACCAAGACAAGTCCTAGCCAAACAATCCATTGCACTAGGCCTTTCACCAGTCTTCTTGAATGGGGTTAACAACCAGACTTGTTGTTTTCGTTCTCAGATGAATGTGATAATTATGATCACTGTCAGGATCATTATAAGAGTCACTATACTTCAAATCATTGAAGTCTTCAGAACTATTCCTCTCCCTTTGACATTCAGCGGTTGGAGCTGAGATTAAATCCTCCAAGACATTCCTGTATTTTGGAATTCTAGGAACATGAATAAGTGGTCCATTTGGGGCAAAGGTTTAAAGGCTGGCAATTCAGCTGGTGGTCATCTGTGATGTTCCCTAGGGTACTTATAGGGAGTTGGTTCTGGATTTAGGGTCTACTGGTTAGTTGTCCCAGATGATATAAAGGCCTCTCCACCATCTTTTTGTTCTCTGTTGATATACAAAATGGCACAACATCTCTTTACATTTGTTAAAAGATAATGTTATCATACATCAACATTCACAGATGGAGATGGGGAAGAAAGGGAGGATGTTGACCAAACACACCTCTCCTAGTTGATGATGTAGTGCATGTCACTGTGAGGTACTGTGGGTGATATGGTTTCATTATTCACCTTTATCTGTGGTAATCACAAGCCTATATGTGGAGACAGGGGTAGCTTACACAATTACAAGCATTTTAAAGCAAGCACTATAAGGCAAGCATCATGAGCAAGCATTGTGACATAGCAACATGAGACAGGCATTGTGAAGGGAAATGGAAAATAGGCATTTACGACTGCAATATGCATTATGTATTAACTAATGGCATTTACCCAATTAGCAGCCCAAACATCACTTCCAGTGGTTGTGATGGTGGTGCATGAATGTCCTATTCCATATACACACCTACCGCAATGCCAGACACCCCTTTCAAACCTGACTTGGCTCACAGGTACATTATCATCATCATGTGCTCTTTCCCCACTGAGTATCTACCACAGTAGGTAACAGAAGCTCAATTGCATAAGCAATTGTTCACATATGCACCAAGCACATATGGGAAAAACATGTTTAGTCCTTGTAAATTTGCATGAGCCATACATTATATTCAGCCGATTAAGACACAGGTTCACACACCTATGGTTCTTTTAAGAACTAGTTTATATGAACCAACCAACAGTAGAGATACCAGTGTAATGCTGCAGAGAGAAATTGTATTAATTCTCTTGAGCATATAGCCACCAGGCATCACATCAACTTTGCAATTCTGGCGTGCCACACACATCCCGCCTACATATTGATATCAAGCATCTTTCTTTCTACTAATGTGAGAGGCTACTTATCAAATCACCAGCTCACTCACTCCAACATTCTCAGCATTTACAAAGGAACCAACACATGTTTACATCACGCATTCCAATTCATACTGCCAAATGTTAACTCACAAGAGCCGTGTACAGTCTGGTTAAGAATGAGTCATCCGAGGCATTAAGAATGCACAAGGGGTTTGCGAATTTGCATTGAGTGGATTATACAATCATCAAGCATACGCAACCAGTCACAACAAGGGAATGATATGCACTGGGAATATACAGCGTAGAAGACCTGACAGGTTGAAGATGCAGTGTTCAGAATACTGGCACACAGAAGTTCTGTTTTCACTTTCACATGTTCTTCATAAAATACTCTTATATTCTTTTCTTTCGTTCACCAGGCATAAATACAACATTTAAGTATGTTTTAATATGGTACCTGGTATCCAGAGAACAATATATTATCGAATCTTTAAGGGCATTGTTTGGTCATCACATCACAAACTAGCGACCGCTCCGGATGGAATCCCGCGTCTAACTGCTAGATTTTCAAATGTGGCCCAGTGAATAGCGTGGGCTGTCACAATTAGCCAATGAAAAGACAAGCGTCTATACCCCTGCCCTCCCCCAACTCGTTCTGGAACTCACTATTCCAAGAATAGCTCTTCTATGTGGAAACGCCGCTCAAATCGAAAGTATTTTTATGAATGTGTCAGATTGGGAATGTGGGATTCTGATCCATCATGTCACATGGCCCCTTTCTTAAATCTTTCATAGGCATGACAGATAATCTCAGAAATCCACAGTTCCCAGATCCTTTAAGTGGTTTTGTCAATTATTCCCTGTCTCCCTTTTACCCTACTAGAGTAGTACATTTGGAACTAAATGATTTTTCCTTTTAAAAAAAATATCTGCCCCAACATTGCATCTGTTGATGAATTTGGTGGCAAACGCAAAGACCACAAAGTTAGCCCTGCATTAAGTTCCTTTAAGTCACTGGGAGCATCAAGAGTCCCGACTCCACTCATCTGTGAACTGCCCTTCTATTTACCTCCGACAGTGCTCCACCGCTGACATCCTTGCTATATTTCCTGTTTGTGATAAATGATCTCTCTGAGTCACACCATTTCGTAATGTATGAATGGTCCATAGAAATTCATTATGTGAAGTAATGGCTTTGCAATTAAGCCAACTTCCAGATGACGTTTAGAGAGAATGGTTGCACTCCATGTATCTCTCAACCTTTTCATCTTCATCAGAAATTCATCCTTCCCTTCGCCACAGGAGAATGATAATCCTGTGAGAGTATATTTAACTGAGCAACTTTCTCCAACAGTAATCTTGGCATTTGGAACTGGGTTAAAATTTTTGGCCAGCACCGGAGCAGATACAATCACTTCCGGGTGAACTGTGCACGCAGCCACTGCAGAACTTGTTAAGACTAAAATCTACTAGTGCAGATTTGGTTAGCGTTGGACACAGGGTCTACCTTTCCAATAAGCCTCTTGTGTTTGCAGATAGCAGCAATTTCCCATTATATTTCCTTGACTCATTTCTGTAGTCAATACCATAGATTTAGAGGTGCACTATTGGTTGAGATTCTCTCATTCCGTTAGGCCTCTATTTTGATGTGTTGTGAGAAGTGACATCATTTTATCTCCTTAGTTGCTCTATAGTTGAAATGTAAGCTGTTTCCAACGTAGCAACTGAGTTTGTAGATGCAGCCAGACTGTGACATCTACTACTACTAATCTAGAATTTCAGGTGGAATTTCCAACTAGTTGTCTTCAGCCATGCTTTAACTAAGTGCTTTTGAGTGGCTGGAGTATCCGTTCTTTCTCTCCCACATGAGCAAAACGTTTACTATTGGCGAATATAAGGCGTTCCCTCTCAGCATTAGAGAAGTTCGTCATTATCACAGCCTTTGAAGGGGTGTGATTATGTGGGTATATCTTCCTATATCCCAATATTGACTGGAATTTTGGAAGCAATTGTACTGACTTTGAGGATAGGACTGGCCAGGTCTTGTAAATATACCTCGCATCTCAGTAATAATATAAGATTCCTCTGCTCAATGCATTGTTCTTATTATGTAAAGAGTCGACTGCAAGGTTGCAGGGATCTTTACCTTGAAAGGAGTCCACTGTTTGAGAACAGTGATCTTTCGTTAGTCCACTCATTCGCAGACATTGTGTATAGAGTTTCAACTGCTGGAATTGCAGCGATCTCTATCATATAAGAGTTAACTGTTTAAGAACAGTAATCCTTATTACATTCCCACCATTCTTCTGGCAGACAAGTCTTCCCAATTGAGGATGAAAAAGGGGAATGACATTAGTTGTACTCAACTTTGTCCTCCCTTTAATTCCCACCTTTCAGGCAGAAATGCTTTCTTAACTGAGGATGAATTGACGGCTGACGTCGGAGACGGATCCTGTTTTATCTCTTCATGAAATTTTTCAGGTTGTCCATGATATGCTCCTAGTCGTATGATACGCCAATGACATCAGGTTGGTTCTCATCGTTTCCCAGACACATACTTCTTGTACGCTCTCCACTGCCATATGAATGGCCAGGGGTCCAGTTAATTTGATGGCCTTCCTGGAGATTCAATGAGTTAACTCCTAGTGACGTGGATCCTAGTACACCAGAGAGATTACACCATCGAACAATAGACTAATGTCTTATAGACACCAGACTGTGGTCGGTTTTGTATGACCGCCCATAACATCAGGTAGAATCTTCCTTTCATCTCGTCCATCAGGTATCAAGTACGCTTAATAATACCACTACTTCAAGAATGGCAAGTGACTGAGTTCTTAAGAATTTTCTCCTGGAATGTTCAATGTGCTCTCCCCTCAGCAATTTGATCAGGATATACTGAGAAGATCACACACTGAAGAATAAACCCAGATGTCGAATCGACACTAGACTTTAGCCGGTACGAATACTGACTTTAACCGAGAGTGTGTTAACGTGGTGTCTTTATGGGTGCCCTATGAATTTAACCATCAGTGCTCACCAACTTCACCCTCAGTATTGCAAGCATGTTATGGGGAGAAGAGAATATAAGGAGTTGTTATCTTATGTGATGTGGTGACATTAAAAAAATGTTGTAGTTACAACAATATTCCCCCTCTCTCACCCATGCCAGCAATTAATTTTGGAGATGAAGTAGGCCTCATATTCATTTACTTAAGTGTCTTAATTTCAGGGACAAAAATGGATTTCGCCCTGTAATAGCTGTCTCAGTTATATAAAATAATTTGTGTTCTCTGGTGTTTCAGGTACCTTAATTTCTGGATACATATATTGAATAACCAGCATGCACAAAATTATACAACACATTGACAAGCTTATAAATCATTTCATACTGAGAACATAAATATCATGGATACAAGCAATTATGTTGACCCATAAGATATCTATACATCATCTTCAGTCCGCTACATTGAAATCCTATCTGATATATTAAAACAGTGATACATGCAATATTATCACTATTAATGAAATCAAACCTTCTAGAGATTTACTGTGGGTTTACATGTCTGGACAGTTGCCCTCATATAAGAGACAGGGTCCATTAAACAACACCATAAAAACTCCTAGAATTGGGTTTGATTTGCGAGAGGTCACCCCGGATTTTAATACCAACATAGAGATCCCAAAAGTGAGTCCTATGCAGGGTATACCCAAAGTTTGTATCCCGACATCAGGGCAACAGACATGTGAGCCCCTAGCAGGTTATTACCAGGGTTTAAATCCGAGACGAGTATTAGGGTTTTCCCAGGGTTTATAGCCCGGGAAGAGCCTACACAGTTATGTGTCAAATTTGATAGTTGACAGAGGACCTAGTTAGTAGTGTTCTCTGGAGATATATCTTGAATAATAACTATACAAGATAAAGGATATGATTTTGCACGTTTATGTCTAGAGGTCTCTTAAATGAGTTAATCATTCTCGCAATAGCCTTTTTGGAGAACCATTTTTCTTTGGCTCAACCCCCACTGTGAGACTACTATGTATCTACACAGAAATTTATATAAGAAGAAAAAGGTTCCCTCAAGACCAAAAGGAGATCTGGACTCTTCGCCCCTGTTCAACTGAGGATCCATCTATCTCACTCATCATAGTGTTGCCAGTGTGCTATTCGTCCGTCACATTAGATCTTCCTTTATTTAATTTTGTCAGTGTGACCTATATCAGTTTGTCCAATGACTTTAGACTTTAGGATTCAATTCTTGTAGACAAACTCAACAATAACTGTACATAACATCTGTTGAACCAGGCATCTACACGACAAGTTCTTGACAAGAGTGGGACATACATTTACATAGAATTGTTTACACCACAATTGTACAAGACATACATCATGAGATACTTGACAACATCTATACAGGACTTTTCACAATATTTGTAACCAACCACAGCAACTTAAGACAGTCACCAGAGACAATACTTGACAGCAACTGTACAAGACATTCTCTTGAGACATGTACTTAAAACACTGATTCATTAAATACACAATTTATTGAGCTGATGGTGAGTCGAGTGATGACCATTGTTTCATCTCCTGGCATGTCAACACTTCAATCAATACATATAAAATGTACAAAATATGTCACACATGCATGTAGATAAACATGATACACCACCTCCCCCTTTACTTTACCACCCAATCACTAACTCTCCTCCTCCTCCTCTCCAACGACAACACCGATTCTCTGTACTTATCATCATGCTCTGTCTCTGGGAAGTTTTCATGACAATCCTACTTATGGGAAACTTAAGGAAGGAATCACTGTTCTGGATCCGTTTGCACCCTGTTATCCTCAGCAATTGAGGTTGGAAAAGGTCTAGGTAGCAGATTTCCTGTAATAGGTCCCATGGCAGATCATTTCCTCTTGAGAACAGAATTGGTGGTAATAAAGTACTGAATCTCACTGTTGATCAGACTGTCTGTGAAAACTGTCACTGGGGACTTCACGTATCTAGTTCACCTCACTCACTCCTCAAGTCTTCATTCTTAAACACTGTGTGAGCACCAGGCTGGAGATTAACCAAGACAAGTCCTAGCCAAACAATCCATTGCACTAGGCCTTTCACCAGTCTTCTTGAATGGGGTTAACAACCAGACTTGTTGTTTTCGTTCTCAGATGAATGTGATAATTATGATCACTGTCAGGATCATTATAAGAGTCACTATACTTCAAATCATTGAAGTCTTCAGAACTATTCCTCTCCCTTTGACATTCAGCGGTTGGAGCTGAGATTAAATCCTCCAAGACATTCCTGTATTTTGGAATTCTAGGAACATGAATAAGTGGTCCATTTGGGGCAAAGGTTTAAAGGCTGGCAATTCAGCTGGTGGTCATCTGTGATGTTCCCTAGGGTACTTATAGGGAGTTGGTTCTGGATTTAGGGTCTACTGGTTAGTTGTCCCAGATGATATAAAGGCCTCTCCACCATCTTTTTGTTCTCTGTTGATATACAAAATGGCACAACATCTCTTTACATTTGTTAAAAGATAATGTTATCATACATCAACATTCACAGATGGAGATGGGGAAGAAAGGGAGGATGTTGACCAAACACACCTCTCCTAGTTGATGATGTAGTGCATGTCACTGTGAGGTACTGTGGGTGATATGGTTTCATTATTCACCTTTATCTGTGGTAATCACAAGCCTATATGTGGAGACAGGGGTAGCTTACACAATTACAAGCATTTTAAAGCAAGCACTATAAGGCAAGCATCATGAGCAAGCATTGTGACATAGCAACATGAGACAGGCATTGTGAAGGGAAATGGAAAATAGGCATTTACGACTGCAATATGCATTATGTATTAACTAATGGCATTTACCCAATTAGCAGCCCAAACATCACTTCCAGTGGTTGTGATGGTGGTGCATGAATGTCCTATTCCATATACACACCTACCGCAATGCCAGACACCCCTTTCAAACCTGACTTGGCTCACAGGTACATTATCATCATCATGTGCTCTTTCCCCACTGAGTATCTACCACAGTAGGTAACAGAAGCTCAATTGCATAAGCAATTGTTCACATATGCACCAAGCACATATGGGAAAAACATGTTTAGTCCTTGTAAATTTGCATGAGCCATACATTATATTCAGCCGATTAAGACACAGGTTCACACACCTATGGTTCTTTTAAGAACTAGTTTATATGAACCAACCAACAGTAGAGATACCAGTGTAATGCTGCAGAGAGAAATTGTATTAATTCTCTTGAGCATATAGCCACCAGGCATCACATGAACTTTGCAATTCTGGCGTGCCACACACATCCCGCCTACATATTGATATCAAGCATCTTTCTTTCTACTAATGTGAGAGGCTACTTATCAAATCACCAGCTCACTCACTCCAACATTCTCAGCATTTACAAAGGAACCAACACATGTTTACATCACGCATTCCAATTCATACTGCCAAATGTTAACTCACAAGAGCCGTGTACAGTCTGGTTAAGAATGAGTCATCCGAGGCATTAAGAATGCACAAGGGGTTTGCGAATTTGCATTGAGTGGATTATACAATCATCAAGCATACGCAACCAGTCACAACAAGGGAATGATATGCACTGGGAATATACAGCGTAGAAGACCTGACAGGTTGAAGATGCAGTGTTCAGAATACTGGCACACAGAAGTTCTGTTTTCACTTTCACATGTTCTTCATAAAATACTCTTATATTCTTTTCTTTCGTTCACCAGGCATAAATACAACATTTAAGTATGTTTTAATATGGTACCTGGTATCCAGAGAACAATATATTATCGAATCTTTAAGGGCATTGTTTGGTCATCACATCACAAACTAGCGACCGCTCCGGATGGAATCCCGCGTCTAACTGCTAGATTTTCAAATGTGGCCCAGTGAATAGCGTGGGCTGTCACAATTAGCCAATGAAAAGACAAGCGTCTATACCCCTGCCCTCCCCCAACTCGTTCTGGAACTCACTATTCCAAGAATAGCTCTTCTATGTGGAAACGCCGCTCAAATCGAAAGTATTTTTATGAATGTGTCAGATTGGGAATGTGGGATTCTGATCCATCATGTCACATGGCCCCTTTCTTAAATCTTTCATAGGCATGACAGATAATCTCAGAAATCCACAGTTCCCAGATCCTTTAAGTGGTTTTGTCAATTATTCCCTGTCTCCCTTTTACCCTACTAGAGTAGTACATTTGGAACTAAATGATTTTTCCTTTTAAAAAAAATATCTGCCCCAACATTGCATCTGTTGATGAATTTGGTGGCAAACGCAAAGACCACAAAGTTAGCCCTGCATTAAGTTCCTTTAAGTCACTGGGAGCATCAAGAGTCCCGACTCCACTCATCTGTGAACTGCCCTTCTATTTACCTCCGACAGTGCTCCACCGCTGACATCCTTGCTATATTTCCTGTTTGTGATAAATGATCTCTCTGAGTCACACCATTTCGTAATGTATGAATGGTCCATAGAAATTCATTATGTGAAGTAATGGCTTTGCAATTAAGCCAACTTCCAGATGACGTTTAGAGAGAATGGTTGCACTCCATGTATCTCTCAACCTTTTCATCTTCATCAGAAATTCATCCTTCCCTTCGCCACAGGAGAATGATAATCCTGTGAGAGTATATTTAACTGAGCAACTTTCTCCAACAGTAATCTTGGCATTTGGAACTGGGTTAAAATTTTTGGCCAGCACCGGAGCAGATACAATCACTTCCGGGTGAACTGTGCACGCAGCCACTGCAGAACTTGTTAAGACTAAAATCTACTAGTGCAGATTTGGTTAGCGTTGGACACAGGGTCTACCTTTCCAATAAGCCTCTTGTGTTTGCAGATAGCAGCAATTTCCCATTATATTTCCTTGACTCATTTCTGTAGTCAATACCATAGATTTAGAGGTGCACTATTGGTTGAGATTCTCTCATTCCGTTAGGCCTCTATTTTGATGTGTTGTGAGAAGTGACATCATTTTATCTCCTTAGTTGCTCTATAGTTGAAATGTAAGCTGTTTCCAACGTAGCAACTGAGTTTGTAGATGCAGCCAGACTGTGACATCTACTACTACTAATCTAGAATTCCAGGTGGAATTTCCAACTAGTTGTCTTCAGCCATGCTTTAACTAAGTGCTTTTGAGTGGCTGGAGTATCCGTTCTTTCTCTCCCACATGAGCAAAACGTTTACTATTGGCGAATATAAGGCGTTCCCTCTCAGCATTAGAGAAGTTCGTCATTATCACAGCCTTTGAAGGGGTGTGATTATGTGGGTATATCTTCCTATATCCCAATATTGACTGGAATTTTGGAAGCAATTGTACTGACTTTGAGGATAGGACTGGCCAGGTCTTGTAAATATACCTCGCATCTCAGTAATAATATAAGATTCCTCTGCTCAATGCATTGTTCTTATTATGTAAAGAGTCGACTGCAAGGTTGCAGGGATCTTTACCTTGAAAGGAGTCCACTGTTTGAGAACAGTGATCTTTCGTTAGTCCACTCATTCGCAGACATTGTGTATAGAGTTTCAACTGCTGGAATTGCAGCGATCTCTATCATATAAGAGTTAACTGTTTAAGAACAGTAATCCTTATTACATTCCCACCATTCTTCTGGCAGACAAGTCTTCCCAATTGAGGATGAAAAAGGGGAATGACATTAGTTGTACTCAACTTTGTCCTCCCTTTAATTCCCACCTTTCAGGCAGAAATGCTTTCTTAACTGAGGATGAATTGACGGCTGACGTCGGAGACGGATCCTGTTTTATCTCTTCATGAAATTTTTCAGGTTGTCCATGATATGCTCCTAGTCGTATGATACGCCAATGACATCAGGTTGGTTCTCATCGTTTCCCAGACACATACTTCTTGTACGCTCTCCACTGCCATATGAATGGCCAGGGGTCCAGTTAATTTGATGGCCTTCCTGGAGATTCAATGAGTTAACTCCTAGTGACGTGGATCCTAGTACACCAGAGAGATTACACCATCGAACAATAGACTAATGTCTTATAGACACCAGACTGTGGTCGGTTTTGTATGACCGCCCATAACATCAGGTAGAATCTTCCTTTCATCTCGTCCATCAGGTATCAAGTACGCTTAATAATACCACTACTTCAAGAATGGCAAGTGACTGAGTTCTTAAGAATTTTCTCCTGGAATGTTCAATGTGCTCTCCCCTCAGCAATTTGATCAGGATATACTGAGAAGATCACACACTGAAGAATAAACCCAGATGTCGAATCGACACTAGACTTTAGCCGGTACGAATACTGACTTTAACCGAGAGTGTGTTAACGTGGTGTCTTTATGGGTGCCCTATGAATTTAACCATCAGTGCTCACCAACTTCACCCTCAGTATTGCAAGCATGTTATGGGGAGAAGAGAATATAAGGAGTTGTTATCTTATGTGATGTGGTGACATTAAAAAAATGTTGTAGTTACAACAATATTCCCCCTCTCTCACCCATGCCAGCAATTAATTTTGGAGATGAAGTAGGCCTCATATTCATTTACTTAAGTGTCTTAATTTCAGGGACAAAAATGGATTTCGCCCTGTAATAGCTGTCTCAGTTATATAAAATAATTTGTGTTCTCTGGTGTTTCAGGTACCTTAATTTCTGGATACATATATTGAATAACCAGCATGCACAAAATTATACAACACATTGACAAGCTTATAAATCATTTCATACTGAGAACATAAATATCATGGATACAAGCAATTATGTTGACCCATAAGATATCTATACATCATCTTCAGTCCGCTACATTGAAATCCTATCTGATATATTAAAACAGTGATACATGCAATATTATCACTATTAATGAAATCAAACCTTCTAGAGATTTACTGTGGGTTTACATGTCTGGACAGTTGCCCTCATATAAGAGACAGGGTCCATTAAACAACACCATAAAAACTCCTAGAATTGGGTTTGATTTGCGAGAGGTCACCCCGGATTTTAATACCAACATAGAGATCCCAAAAGTGAGTCCTATGCAGGGTATACCCAAAGTTTGTATCCCGACATCAGGGCAACAGACATGTGAGCCCCTAGCAGGTTATTACCAGGGTTTAAATCCGAGACGAGTATTAGGGTTTTCCCAGGGTTTATAGCCCGGGAAGAGCCTACACAGTTATGTGTCAAATTTGATAGTTGACAGAGGACCTAGTTAGTAGTGTTCTCTGGAGATATATCTTGAATAATAACTATACAAGATAAAGGATATGATTTTGCACGTTTATGTCTAGAGGTCTCTTAAATGAGTTAATCATTCTCGCAATAGCCTTTTTGGAGAACCATTTTTCTTTGGCTCAACCCCCACTGTGAGACTACTATGTATCTACACAGAAATTTATATAAGAAGAAAAAGTTTCCCTCAAGACCAAAAGGAGATCTGGACTCTTCGCCCCTGTACAACTGAGGATTCATCTCACTCATCATAGTGTTGCCAGTGTGCTATTCGTCCTTCACATTAGATCTCCCTTTATTTAATTTTGTCAGTGTGACCTATATCAGTTTGTTCAATGACTTTAGACTTAAGGATTCAATTCTTGTAGACAAACTCAACAATAACTGTACATAACATCTGTTGAACCAGACATCTACATGACAGGTTCTTGACAAGAGTGGGACATACATTTACATAGAATTGTTTACACCACAATTGTACAAGACATACATCATAAGATACTTGAAACCATCTATACAGGACTTTTCACAATATTTGTAACCAACCACAGCAACTTAAGACAGTCACCAGAGACAATACTTGACAGCAACTGTACACGACATTCTCTTGAGACATGTACTTAAAACACTGATTCATTAAATACACAATTTATTGAGCTGATGGTGAGTCGAGTGATGACCATTGTTTCATCTCCTGGCATGTCAACACTTCAATCAATACATATAAAATGTACAAAATATGTCACACATGCATGTAGATAAACATGATACACCACCTCCCCCTTTACTCCACCACCCATTCACTAAACTCTCCTCCTCCTCCTCTCCAACGACAACACCGATTCTCTGTACTTATCATCATGCTCTGTCTCTGGGAAGTTTTCATGACAATCCTACTTATGGGAAACTTAAGGAAGGAACCACTGTTCTGGATCCGTTTGCACCCTGTTATCCTCAGCAATTGAGGTTGGTAAAGGTCCAGGTAGCAGATTTCCTGTAATAGGTCCCATGGCAGATCATTTCCTCTTGAGAACAGAATTGGTGGTAATAAGGTACTGAATCTCACTGTTGATAAGACTGTCTGTGAAAACTGTCACTGGGGACTTCACGTATCTAGTCCACCTCACTCACTCCTCAAGTCTTCATTCTTAAACACTGTGTGAGCACCAGGCTGGAGATTAACCAAGACAAGTCCTAGCCAAACAATCCATTGCACTAGGCCTTTCACCAGTCTTCTTGAATGGGGTTAACAACCAGACTTGTTGTTTTCGTTCTCAGATGATTCTGATAATTATGATCACTGTCAGGATCATTATAAGAGTCACTATACTTCAAATCATTGAAGTCTTCAGAACTATTCCTCTCCCTTTGACATTCAGCGGTTGGAGCTGAGATTAAATCCTCCAAGACATTCCTGTATTTTGGAATTCTAGGAACATGAATAAGTGGTCCATTTGGGGCAAAGGTTTAAAGGCTGGCAATTCAGCTGGTGGTCATCTGTGATGTTCCCTAGGGTACTTATAGGGAGTTGGTTCTGGATTTAGGGTCTACTGGTTAGTTGTCCCAGATGATATAAAGGCCTCTCCACCATCTTTTTGTTCTCTGTTGATATACAAAATGGCACAACATCTCTTTACATTTGTTAAAAGATAATGTTATCATACATCAACATACACAGATGGAGATGGGGAGGAAAAGGAGGATGTTGACCAAACACACCTCTCCTAGTTGATGATGTAGTGCATGTCACTGTGAGGTACTGTGGGTGATATGGTTTCATTATTCACCTTTATCTGTGGTAATCACAAGACTATATGTGGAGACATGGGTAGCTTACACAATTACAAGCATTTTAAAGCAAGCACTATAAGGCAAGCATCATGAGCAAGCATTGTGACATAGCAACATGAGACAGGCATTGTGAAGGGAAATGGAAAATAGGCATTTACAACTGCAATATGCATTAGGTATTAACTAATGACATTTACCCAATTAGCAGCCCAAACATCACTTCCAGTGGCTGTGATGGTGGTGCATGAATGTCCTATTCCATATACACACCTACCGCAATGCCAGACACCCCTTTCAAACCTGACTTGGCTCACAGGTACATTATCATTATCATGTGCTCTTTCCCCACTGAGTATCTACCACAGTAGGTAACAGAAGCTCAATTGCATAAGCAATTGTTCACATATGCACCAAGCACATATGGGAAAAACATGTTTAGTCCTTGTAAATTTGCATGAGCCATACATTATATTCAGCCGATTAAGACACAGGTTCACACACCTATGGTTCTCTTAAGAACTAGTTTATATGAACCAACCAACAGTAGAGATACCAGTGTAATGCTGCAGAGAGAAATTGTATTAATTCTCTTGAGCATATAGCCACCAGGCATCGCATGAACTTTGCAATTCTGGCGTGCCACACACATCCCGCCTACATATTGATATCAAGCATCTTTCTTTCTACTAATGTGAGAGGCTACTTATCAAATCACCAGCTCACTCACTCCAACATTCTCAGCATTTACAAAGGAACCAGCACATGTTTACATCACGCATTCCAATTCATACTGCCAAATGTTAACTCACAAGAGCCGTGTACAGTCTGGTTAAGAATGAGTCATCCGAGGCATTAAGAATGCACAAGGGGTTTGCGAATTTGCATTGAGTGGATTATACAATCATCAAGCATACGCAACCAGTCACAACAAGGGAATGATTTGCACTGGGAATATACAGCGTAGAAGACCTGATAGGTTGAAGATGCAGTGTTCAGAATACTGGCACACAGAATTTCTGTTTTCACTTTCACATGTTCTTCATAAAATACTCTTATATTCTTCTCTTTCGTTCACCAGGCATACATACAACATTTAAGTATGTTTTAATATGGTACCTGGTATCCAGAGAACAATATATTATCGAATCTTTAAGGGCATTGTTGGGTCATCACATCACAAACTAGCGACCGCTCCGGATAGAATCCCGCGTCTAACTGCTAGATTTTCAAATGTGGCCCAGTGAATAGCGTGGGCTGTCACAATTAGCCAATGAAAAGACAAGCGTCTATACCGCTGCCCTCCCCCATCTCGTTCTGGATCTTACTATTCCAAGAATAGCTCTTCTATCTGGAAACGCCGCTCAAATCGAAAGTATTTTTATGAATGTGTCAGACTGGGAATGTGGGGTTCTGATCCATCATGTCACAACCGCAATATCCTGAAACAGGATCGAAACGTAGAATATATATATATATATAGGTATTACATTGTCATTTAACTATGCAACTAAACGACTAAATTGTATGCCCAATATACCCTTACACCAATCTCTCGCTGGCCCGTATCGTAAAATATTCTGTTGTAGTAGGCCTCATTCAGTCCTGAAGGACTATATAATTGTGCCGCTGGGGAGGTACCTGGCAGCACCGCTGGGACTATAGTCCAATGCGAGAGTGACAGTCTCTGTCACAGTTTCCCCATCTGTAAGACGACGCAGGTCCCGCAGTAAGTGTCTGCGTTATAAGCCTGTGCCGCCTATCCTCATTTCGTTGGATCAGATTGCGCTCAAAGAGCACCGGTCCGTTTCGTACATCTCTTCTCCAGGAACATCTGTCTGTTGCAACTGTTTCCCACGTGTCTGGATCTATCCAAGGGTTTTCATATCTCGTTAACACACATCTCTATATCGCATTTGGGGTCTTCCGGTTGGCCTCTTTCCTGTGGCTAGTTATCCGTATAGGAGATCTTTGGGAATACGGTCATCCTCGATTCCAGATACGTGGCCCAGCCACCGTGGGAATCTCTGCTTGAGGAGAGAGTGTACGGTGGTAATATCTGCTCTTTCAAGCACATGTTTGTTTGTTATGTGGTCTTTCCATGATATGCCAAGGATACGTCTCAGACATCTCATATGGAAGGAATTCAATTTTCTTTCCTGTCTTGAGTACAGGGTCCAGGATTCAGACCCATATAGTAGTGTGCTAAGTTAGACGTAACTTGACTTGCTTCTTTAACTCGTCTATCTGGTCTTGCAGTTGAGCTCTTTCCGCTTGTGAGCAGCACGTGGCTGTCTCGCACCTCCGCATTGCGTCGTTGTATGGTGTCTATATGGTAATGACGATCTTTAATACGTCTCTGTGTCTTTGCAGGTACGGACAGCCCATGTTTGCCAGGCAGTTGGCGCACTTTCTCTTTTTGTTTCGTGCTCGGAAGTCCGTGACCAGCTTGGCCAGCGGACACTCCTTGAAGGCGTGGTGATCGGCGCAGCATCGACAGATCTCTGTCTTACTGCGACATGCTGCTCTGCTGTGGACTGCCCTCCGGCATCTTGAACATTTAGTGACTCTTGGGATGAATCTCTCTGGCTGTTGCATTTTCATGTTGATTGAGACTGTGGTCGGCATCTCGCTGCCCTCTATCGTCACCACCGTCAAGGTTGTAGGAAACTTGGAGTAGGTGAGGGACCGCTCCGCCTTCAAGAATCGGATGTAGAGATTCTCTTCTTATAGCTGCTTCAGGATTTGTTGATCTGTCAGCTTGACAGCACACTTGCTTGTCGGTAAGTCGGTGTTTCCGTCTCTGGTATCTTTCACCTCTCTGCTTCTCAGTAGGTTTGACTCTTGTTTGTGTTGGTTTGTCGTCGTCCATCCTCGTGGTAGCTTCGTTAGAGGTTGCTTGAGGTTCTTGTTGTTTGCTACAGCTCGCAGGTAAATTCTCCCCGCTCGTCTTTTTGTCAGCTTCCACGCTGAACATCTTGGATACCGTGTATCTTTTAGTGTTCTTGCGACATGCCATTTCCCCCCGTATCAGGTTGCTTGGGTTGTTCAGGTGACTTGTGACCGCTCACAGCTACTCAAAGTGAAGATGCTCAACCCTAGTCACGCACGGGAGGAGTCCTACATAAATCAGTTGACCTCCTACCTGTGACACAAGAACATCCACACACCCTGACTTAACAGACCTTGCTGTCCAGCAATCTTAGAACCCAGAAATAACGGTAGGTAACGAGGAATCCACCCCGTCTCGTTACAACCATGCATATATTATAATATTAAAACACGCATGTATATAAGATGTTTAAGATAGTTATAACACAAGGAGAAATGTTATATTTTGCTATTGTTATGAGTAACGTTCTGTAAGCATATTTCTTATTGTTGAGGTATGCTTCAGTTTTATTATATTACCTCATGGTGAGTGTTATACGATACTATTGTGGTTGAGTGTGATTGGCAGAGAGGAAAGCTGCCCTGTCTTGTAGTTCCTTAATGTACATAAATCAAGGCATCAAAAATACTCCTTCCGTCTCCTTAGGGATTTCAAAACCAGCTATACTTACAGCTGTGCACTCGTGTATCTAGGGATATTTTCTTTAATCGGTCCAAAAGAGATCAGAGTTGTCCAGAGTTTGCTGGCTTGTATTGGGAGCGCCGGAGATTTGAACTTTCACCCAGTACAAAGCTAGTGTGAGCACTAACTTAACTGATGACAAAATTGAGATTGCTCGCCTGGTTTAGAATCCAGCCCAGACTCGAATTGGTGACAAGGCCTCCACATATTCTAGGTCGAAATAAGATGAATTTTTGTGTTGAACAGTTGAAATAATTAGTTCTGTCCACTCATACTTCTAGCAGATTTACCTGGGGTAGTGGGGTCAGTTATTTTATACATCTCTCCGTCTGGGCATTGCTATTGATGAACTTATTACACATTGACTGTTCAGTGACTGACCCCTGAGAATGTCTGTACTTTTGCAGATAACCGTTGCAGGAGATACATGGACACAAGGAGGAGACAACAATATGGAATTCCAGGAATTATGTCACATGATAGAATCTGCATCCGTGTTCCTATGTGAAAAATGTGAAGAACTAGCAGGTGAGAACTATCATATAAGAACGAATAGGCAAGGAAAATGTGGCAAGAACAAGCAGATATGATCAGTGACACTGTTCTGTCTTGACTGTGGCAAAAACTTTACTGACAATGGTCAATGTCTAACAGTGTTCATCGGGGCTTTTCAATAACTAAACCTAAATCACTCACGTGTTGTTTGTTTCAAGAATACACTTAAAAACATATTGTTATTATGAGACATTCTATATGACTGGCGATACTTCCGGTCGCCAGCATGGCGGTTAGGCGTTGAGCCGTTAAAGCCTGTGGCGTGTTTATGCTTGTGGCTGCGGTTTGCAATCGCATTTTCCTCATTTTGGACTGGTAGTACATGGTTAGTGGTTCGAATCGCATCGATAACTTACGGGGTATGTGAGCCGGCCGCTCAGAAAGCAATGGCAAACTACTGAGCGTAATCTTGCCAAGAAATCAACATACAGCTGAAAGATGCTGGTGGTGACAGCAATGTCCTGTAAAGGATATGCAAAAAAAAAAAAAGTACATGGTTCCGTCGCTCTGCTACTGAGTGAGTGCGTGGGCGATACTGTGAGCTGTGAAATTCGCGTGGAATGCTTTTACATCTGTCCTGTACAGTGAACTGCATGTTCGGAACAATGGCTACCGGCGGTTGCTGAAATGACTGTTTTGTCCTTTCGGTTCACGAGTGGTTTCTTCTGGAGACTCCTGGGAGTCGGCGCTGAAGCTGCGGAGTTCATGCTTTGTGCGACACTTTCGGCTGGTCGCCCTGCGGTAAGAGCCAAGCCATGTGAGAAAACCCGGGTCAATGAGGTCTTTCTGGTGACTGCCAAGTCCATCGACGATGAACTGTGGTATTCGTGGATGAATTGTGTGTTGACATTATGCACAGTGTACCTGTGTGCAGGGTAGCGGGGTAGGGGTATCCCCTATCAAAGGAGAAGTAAGGCGCCTCCTTCCCTCCGCTAGCCTACGGGACACCCTTGGGCAAGGTGGAGTACCCGTTTAGCCCCCCGATCAGGGTTACGTGAAGCCATGGGTGCAGGTGGTGGATGAATATGAAGAGCAGCCAACAGATAGTTGTAGGTTATGGTCTCCACCTTCACGACGGTAGGCAGAGGATCTCTATTTTGAGGAGACAATGGCTACGGTCACTGACCAGTATGGTCACTGCTAGGAAGGAAAGCAATAACAAACTACCTTCTTTACAGATGCCAAGAAAATCATGTTGTGTGAAATCATCGATAATCAGAGAAACGGCGAAAATGGGTGTTCCATAGGAGCAGCCTCGCCCGGTAGGGATAGTCATGCGCACCAGGTGACTCCAGACCGTCAACAGGCTACTAGGTGCAACAGATTAATATCATTGAAAGTAGGAACTTGGAACGTTAGAACAATGAATGCAGATGGAAAATTAGAAAACATCAAAAAAGAAATGGGGAGAGAGAAGATTAACATATTAGGAGTATCGGAAACGAGATGGAAAGGAGCAGGGATAAGGACAGGAGAGGATTGTAAGATTATTTACTCTGGGGGAGAAGAAAAGCAAAGAGGTGTAGCCATTATATTAGATAAGCAAACATCAAATTCTGTCAAAGGATATCATGCTGTGTCAGACAGAGTCCTATTAGTAAAATTAAACGGAAGACCTTTTAAAATAAATGTCATTCAAGTATATGCCCCAACAAGTGAAAGCAGTGAAGAAAGCATAGAGGAATTTTATAATGACGTGGAGTCTGCTTTGAAGAACTGCAAAAAATCTGAAATAAATATCATAATGGGTGATTTCAACGCAAAAATAGGACAGCAAGGCGATGGATGCAGTGTAGGCAACCATGTTTTGGGAGAGAGAAATGAAAGAGGATACAGACTTGTAGAATGGGCAAAAGAACAAGAAATGGTTGTAGGAAACACCTGGTTTAAACAGCATCCTAGAAGATTATGGACATGGAGGAGTCCAGACAGCAGGATTAAAAACCAGATAGATTACATCCTGATTAGCAAACGGTTTCGAAATGCGTTAACAGTCGTAAAAACAGTTCCAAATGCAGACTGTTACAGTGATCACAGATTAATTACAGGCATATTGAGGGTAAAGTTAAAGAAAGTCAAGTATACAGCAGGAAACCCTAAATATGACTTGGGCAAATTGAAAACTGACAAAGAAATACAAGATAATTTTAACATAGAAGTAAAGAACAAATTTGATATATTGTCTGATCTAGAGATCCTGTTTCAAGATGTAGATGATCAATGGGAAACGATGAAGAATTCAATCAGTTGCGCAGCAGAAAAAACTATTCCAAAAGTAAAGAAAGTGGGCCGTAAGACATGGATGACTGAAGAAATTTTACAACTAATGGAAACAAGAAGACAGAACAAAAATAATCCTGCCAAATATGAAGAAATTCACAGAAAAGTGAGAACCTTATGTAAGGAGGCAAAAGAAACATGGATTGAGAAAAATTGCAGAGAAATTAAAAAACAACACAACATTAACAATGCGAAACTAATGCACAAAAGAATTCAGGAGCTTACTAATCAAAGAACACGTACATCAGCAGGCTGCCTAAAGACAAAAGATGGAAGAGTCATAATAGAAAAAGATCAGATATTACATGAATGGTCAGATTACGTGAAAAACCTGTATGACGATAACAGAGACGAACAGTATGATGTTCAAAATAATAATGAAGGACCAGCAATTTTGAAGATGGAGGTTCAGAATGCTCTTAACCATATGAAATCTGGCAAGACCCCCGGTTCAGACAGCGTCACAACAGAAATGATTCATGCTTTAGAAGAATATGGAATAGATCAAGTTACCAGTCTGCTTAATACAATATATGATACTGGAAATATACCTCAGGAGTTATGTAATTCTGTATTTATTGCAATCCCAAAGAAATAAGGAGCCTTGGAATGTGATCAACATCGAACAATTAGTATAATGAGTCACATCACGAAGATTTTGCTAAGAATTATCATGCAAAGAGTTAGGAGGAAAATACAACCTGAAACAGGAGAAGAACAATGTGGGTTTGTGGAAGGCAAGGGTACAGTAAATGCTGTGTATATACTGAGAAACATAATCGAACGTTCTATAGAAGTAAACAAAGATCTACACCTTTGCTTTATTGACTACACAAAGGCTTTTGATAAAGTGAGACATGTCAACATGATAAGGATGCTTGAAGATCTACAAATTGATGGAAAAGATCTTAGACTTGTAAAAAACATATATTGGAAACAACAAGCTGCCATAAGAGTTGATAATGAAGTAAGCCAATATCAGCCTATTAAAAGGGGTGTGAGACAGGGATGTGTAATGCCTCCAGATCTGTTTTCCCTGTACAGTGAAAGTATTTTCAGAAATATTGAAGATATGGAAGGAATCAACATTGGGGGACGATGCATCAATAACATTAGATATGCAGATGATACAGTCTTGATTGTAGACAATGAACAGGACCTGCAAAATTTAGTAGATGCGATTGTTACACACAGTGAACAACTAGGGTTAGAAGTAAATTGTAAAAAGACACAGATTATGGTCGTCACTAGGAAGGACGAAATACCACAATGTAATATACAAGTAAATGGGAATATTCTTCAACAAGTGAGCAGGTACAATTATCTCGGAACAGTAATAACATCTGATGGGAGATGCCTTGAAGAGATTAGAACAAGAATCGCCATGGCAAAAGTAGCCTTTAGCAAGATGAAAAACATATTGACCAATAAAAAGATGTCATTTGAAACGAAAAAAGAGTGTTGAGATGCTACATTGAACCTGTACTTTTGTATGGATGTGAAGCGTGGACAATGAGCAGTCAGGCTGAAAAACATCTGATGGCTGTAGAGATGTGGTTTCTGAGGAAAATGCAAAGAATACCATGGACAGCTAGAAAGACCAATGAACAAGTCCTTCAAGAAACAAATGAAGATCGTAAATTGATTAGAGAAATTAGACGTAGACAGTCAAAATTTTTTGGGCATGTTATGAGAAGAAATGGATTGAAGAATTTGGTGACAACTGGTAAGATCGAGGGAAACAGACCAAGGGGAAGACCTAGAAGCAAGTACCTGGATGGCTTGGCCTTGTGGCATGGTCGAGACAGAAACACGGAGCTGATCCACGACTCTGGTGATCGAGTGAGATGGCAGAACATGACCGCCCACGCTTACCGGCATGGCACATGATGGATGGATGGACCTGTGTGGGCTTGTTGATTTGCCGAGACCCCCGTCTATTCCGCTTTTCACATTGGAGAGTGGGGGGGGGGGGGGGGGGGGGAGGGCATTTGTTGTGATATTCGCTGGCATGGGAATGGAGCATAATGGGGACGACCGGTTGCGGTGAAGTTGGAACCTCGAATAACTAACTAACTAATTAACTAACTAACTAACTAACTAACTAACCTACTAACTAACTAACTAACTAACTAACTAACCTACTAACTAACTAACTAACTAACTAACTAACCTACTAACTAACTAACTAACTAACTAACCTACTAACTAACTAACTAACTAACTAACTAACCTACTAACTGACTAACTAACTAACTAACTAACCTACTAACTAACTAACTAACTAACTAACTAACCTACTAACTAACTAACTAACTAACCTACTAACTAACTAACTAACTAACTAACTAACCTGCTAACTAACTAACTAAGCTACTAACTGACTAACTAACTAACTAACTATATAACTAACTAACTAATCTACTAACTAACTAACTAACTATATAACTAACTAACTATATAACTAACTAACTAACTAACTATATAACTAACTAACTAACTAACTATATAACTAACTAACTAACTAACTAACTATATAACTAACTAACTAACTAACTAACTATATAACTAACTAACTAACTAACCTACTAACTAACTAACTAACTATATAACTAACTAACTAACCTACTAACTAACTAACTAACTAACTATATAACTTACTAACTAACCTACTAACTATCTAACTAACTAACTAACTATATAAATAACTTACTAACTAACTAACTAACCTACTAACTAACTAACTAACTATATAACTAACTAACTAACCTATTAACTAACTAACTAACTAACTATATAACTAACTACCTAACTAACCTACTAACTAATTAACTAACTAACTATATAACTAACTAACTAACCTACTAACTAACTAACTAACTATATAACTAACTAACTAACTATATAACTAACTATCTAACTAAATAACTAACTAACTATATAACTAACTAACTATATAATTTACTAACTAACTATATAACTAACTAACTAACTATATAACTAACTAACTAACTATATAACTAACTAACTAACTATATAACTAACTAACTATATAAATAACTAACTAACTATATAACTAACTAACTAACTATATAAATAACTAACTAACTATATAACTAACTAACTATATAACTAACTAACTAACTATATAACTAACTAACTAACTATATAACTAACTAACTAACTATATAACTAACTAACTATATAACTAACTAACTAACTAACTATATAACTAACTAACTAACTATATAACTAACTAACTAACTAAATAACTAACTAACTAACTAACTATATAGCTAACTAACTAACCTACTAACTAACTATATAAGTAACTAACTAACCTACTAACTATCTAACTAAATAACTAACTAATTAACTAGCTAGCTAGCTAACTAACTAACGAACTAACTAACTAACTAACTAACTAAGTATATGACTGGCAAAATTACCCGTGTTTACACTAAGTATTTCATTTTGCGTGACCTCGAATGTTGACACAGGTTCGCAAGCAGATATTCTTTTGAATCCCTACATAAGTCCATACTTTGGTCACGCAGGCATCATGGTATTGAAAGAGCAGAAATGCTGACTGGCACTGCCACTATTTCCTTCTTTTTTTTCGCGTTTCCATCCTGTTTCAGGATATTGCGGTCAACACCAGCATCTTTCAGCTGTATGTTGATTCCTAGGCTAGATTACGCTCATCAGCACGCCACGACTTTCTGAGCGACCGGCTCCATACTCTCGTAAGTCACTGGCACGACTCGAATCCCGTCAAGTTCTCGTGCGCTCACGTCAACCACGAGAGTATTCGGGGTTACGGAGAAAGCTGCTAACACCTCAGCCAGGTAGACCGGCACTATATCCTATGATCAACCAATATAAGAGCACATAGGCTTTGTGACACTGTCTCTATATAAGATTGATTGATTGATTTAGGAACCGACATCACAGCATTCGGGACATTCCCATAAGCGCTCCGTCCCCATCCCCAGCAGTCTCTATATAAGAGGGTACCACTAACGGACTAAGCCGGCGGTATGAACACCCTTAGAGAATTGGGCATAAATGAGGGTTTTCAACTGAATGAATTAGTTAGCATGGACTTACATCAATACTCAGAAACTAAACTTTCAGATTGAAGATCTAAGTTTCTAGAAATTAGCTGCACAAGAAGAGGTTGGCCAGGAATTTGAAAATTTAACATAGTAGTTCAATTGAAAAAACTGCAATAAGCCATTCTATGTGGATTGATTTATTATGGAGAAGATCAGAGGCTGATATAAGGAATGTTTAGACATACAGGACATGTACATGTTGGTACAGGCTTAATCCTCTATCCATATGTAAATGTGTGGCGGAGTGGATTAGAATAAAATGTGTTCGCCTCTGTCTTGTGCAGACTTGTTTGAATTTACTGTGAGGACTGTAAATTATGTACAAACAAAATGAAAATGATGCTCCCCCTGATACTGATGTAGTGAATCGGACGTCTAGCATTCTCTGACAAGGGTGAAAACGAGGAGAGCCCGCGTACACATTGCGTTTGATAATAATGCCCGACGAATGGCGCATCTAGAGGAGCAGGCCGATTAGGTGCTGTTTCAACTACATTCTGAAATGAGAAAACCTACCCAGATATACATATTCTATATCACGTGTGATTCTGGTATACACATGTTTCCATTCTCGCCGGCACTGAGTGAGGAATTCGAGCACTGTTCTGAGAAACCCCTTGTGTGATGTATAGGAGGAGACTGGAGCACTTATGGAGATATCCGTGTCCAATCATATTGACCCTTGAACCAAAAGCTAAACATGATTACTGTTTCTGTGATAGTTGGTATTATTGGACTTATTTGTCTGTCTCCTCCATTCTTTGCCAGATCTGACATCGCAGCCAATAACGGCTCCAGCTTCTACTCCAACAACATCTGACAGACAGCCAGCAGCACCACTAGCTTCTACAATATGCTACAGACAGTCGACAATGACTGTTCAACCTGCAGGTTGGTCTCAGATGATGAAATGATTTATATAATGACACACACAGTAAGCCTTGTTTATGTTTGATCTCTGGACACTAATTAACCTCCCAGATAATGTACAACATCAAAATTATGACCTGTCAATATTATCTTATTCCGTTATTCAGAGTTATAACTTTGTCACTTTGTCCACCATTTGGTCAAGTAGTGAAAGTGGCAAGGCATGGATACTTGTCCTATAACTCCATATACTTTTGGGCTTCAAGATAACAACTTAAAAGTGTGATATAAATTATAATAACCATGCCTTGTCTTATAACCTGTCAATATTGTTGTTAAGGAGGTCAAAAGTGTTATGCTCGTAACATCACAGTACAGACGAACACGGTGAAGTCATAATGACATTTTAAAGATCGCCGCCCCACTTTTGACATGCACCAAGAAGAAGCAGCGATCTGTTATCCGTTTTTTTTTTTTTAAATCAGTGAAGGTGTGAAACCTAAAGAAATCCATCGGCGAATGAAGTTATAGTATTGTGATGCATGCTTGTCAGTCCAGCAAGTGTTTGAGTGGAGTGGGGAGTTTCAAAACGGCCTGACTTCTGTGACAGACTGTTCATGACCGGGTCAGGCACACCGTATAGTAACCCCAGAGTCGATTACAGACGTGGAAGGCCTCGTACAGGAAAAGCGCTGATTGACTGTGAGTCACATTGTTGCACATCTTGACATCAGTCAATGTTCAGCACACATCATACATGATGTACTACAGTACCGCAAAGTGTCTGCAAGGTGGGTGTCACGGCAGCTTACTCCAGAATTGAAACAACAACGCATTGATGCTTGTCAAGATTTTTAGCACTGCTTTGAAGCAGAAGGTGATAGTTTACTATCAAGAATTGTTACTGGAGATGAATCCTGGGTTCACTACCACGAGCCGGAAACGAAGAGAGCGAGCAAGAAATGGCGCCATTCCTCCTTACCGGAACCAAAGACGTTTAGCACGCAAGCCATCTGCAGGGGATGTTATGCTGAATCTCTGTTGAGATGAACGAGGCGTTATTTTAAAGCATTACATGCCAAGAGCGAAAACAGTCACCAGTGATACATATACAGATCTTCTCAGGAATTATCTTCCACCCGCAGTCATATCCAAACGACGTGGACTTCTGAGTAAAGGTGTCCTTTTGCAACATGACAATGCTCGACCCCATACAGCCCGTGCAACGGTTGAAACCATCGAAGACCTCCATTTTCAGTGTGTATCATATCCCCCGTACTCGCCAGATCTAGCCTCGAGTGATTTCCACCTGTTTGGACAACTTAAAGAGTCAGTTGAAGAAAATACGTTTTGGTTCGATGAAGAGGTACAGCAGGTAGTGCATGAGTGATTACACACGCGACCAAGAGATATTTTGTCTACAGGAACCCAAGCAATTTATCGGCACCGGGGGACTTGTATTGAACGCAGTGATGGCCACATCGAAAAATGATACATTTGTTCTTTAATTTTTTTTCAGAATATATTGACCCAACAATAAAACATTGAAGGTTTTCATTTGAAGCCCCCTCGTATATTGAGTGTAACTAACAACAAATGCCTGGACCAGGCTAATGACACTAGAACGATACATACAACTATTAAAAGAAGACAAGTTGGGTTTTTTGGCAATAGATGAACAGAGAGGCATTATTGGTGACCATTTTGACGATATGAAAGATTAGTGGTGTAAGAGGCAGAGGAAATCAAGATAAATGATTCTTCGTGGACTGAGATTGTGGCATTGGGGAATACCATCTATAGATTTGAGTCAGAAATCAGCGACAGAGAGAGATGTGGAGATGCATAACTCTTAAATCGGTTGGCAAGGCACATGATGATGTGGTGTCTCAGTAAAGTGTGTTGGTGATGGGAATATTTAGCTGTTGTAGTTGTGTCCTGACATCACTCAATGTAGGGACCATTAACAGATGGTGAATGCTTGTCCTCTTCCTGCCCACTGAAGTGTTTGCAGTATGGCAGCATGGTCTGTAGTCACGTGATGTAAGTGTATGGTCAGGGCTGCGTGTTGTGTTTCTAGTCTACAGATTTTATTCTGGTCCTGGTGGTGTAGACTGTTGATGTCCTCTCTAGGGTTGGGCTGTGACATGTTTGAATACAGTGCTCTTGTAGTTGAATATGATATCCAACTGTCTAGCCATTACTGTTTGCAGTTGTTGATGACACCATGCCAATAAAACATGAAAATAATATATTTCGATTTTAGTTAGCTTAAATATGTTGTTTAATTTTATGCACAGATGGAGCTCACATAAAACCGGTTTTAGACAGAATTGCTGTCATAGAAGAGGCCATGTGCTCCTATATGAGCAGAACAGAGAAAGTTGCTGAACAACAAAGTGGCATTGATCAACAACTGAAGGAATTGTTATCCAAACTATTAGAGTCGGACAAGAAGCACAGCTCAAGGTTTAAACAAGTCAAACAACAAATCAGTGATATTAGTGAAACACGAGATGCAATAGAGCAAGAACAGAAGACAAGATTACAAAGTCTGGAGAAACAGCTGCAGGAGATATCTACGGCACAAAACAGACAGAAAGCAGAGATGGAATCTCAGGCAGAACTCGTGGAGAAACTTGTCCATGTACCTAATCTACTGGAGTCTGTGAAAGAGAATATCGATGCATTAGATGATAGAATTGATGGAATCATTGATGACTGCAGAAACAAACATGAGAATATAGAAACTGTAATACGTGACCTGGCAGACAAGGTCATGGCTAACACACAGAGTGCCCAGCTAATATCTGACGGTCAAGCTCAGAATACGACCTTGTTGAGAGAACTAGAGACCAGGTTGCAAACATTCGAGGCAGACGGCGGGAGAAATGTGAAGGATGTCCAGAAACAGGCTGAGAAAATGGATGAAAATGTGAGTATGAACTCTTCAACAGAGAAATTGTGTACAAGTATGACTGGCGGTAAACTTGGCAGTGAAACTGCGTGGAAGGAAGTGTTTATTGCAGACATGAAATTGTGTTTGCTGTGTCTGTCGTCTTCTCCAAGATTGTGTTGTATTAATAGGACATTCTGCCCCCCCCCCCCTCCCTCCTTGCCGGGATGAAGTTCGTCGCTTTCTCCATGTCAGTGCCCCATTCGTTCTGCTCCAGCTCAGCACTCTCCTGGTACGTCTGGCAGCGCAGATGTTTGAAAGATGGGTATAATCAAACTATGTGTTCAGGGTTACCAGTTTAGGGTCTACGAGAATATTTACCTCACTTTCTGACTTTTAGAACATGTAGATCCCCAAGTACACTGAAACTTTGAGACCGTGTAGATAACCAAGTTCTCTGAGATTCTGAAACCGTGTAGATGACCAAGTTCTCTGTGACTTTGAGACCTTGTAGACGACCAAGTACTATAGACTAAAACGTTGAGACCTTGCAGATAACCAACTACTCTGATGCTTTGAGACCGTATAGATGACCAAATGCTGTGTGACTTTGTGACCGCGTAGATGACTAAGAAGAGATGTATGTGGATGAGGAAGAAAAATAAAAGGAGGATTAGGAGGAGGAGGAGGAGAGGAGGAGGAAGAAGAAGAAGAAGAAGAAGAAGAAGAAGAAGAAGAAGAAGAAGAAGAAGAAGAAGAAGAAGAAGAAAGAGGAGGAGGAGGAGGAAGAAGAAGAAGAAGAAGAAGAAGGAGGAGGAGGAGGAGGAGGAGGAGGAGGAGGAGGAGGAGGAGGAGGAGGAGGAGGAGGAGGACAACAAAAATAACAACAACGAAGACAACCAATGTTGTAGAAGGCAATGTAAAATAGTAAATGCAGCTACCTTTAAATGTGAAGACTGCACTTTATTGATTTACTGATCTGATAACAGTCTATAATATCATTGATGTTCTATATATGAACAGTTCTGTTGTCAATTGTACAGTTCAGTATCCTGTGTCAGATGTTAAACTATCGACTGAGACCGCTAGAACAACTCAGAACATGTCTCAATGAACGGGCCAGCATGAGAGATGACAATGTCACTAAGGTTTGTTTAAAAAAAACAACAACATCGATCTGTAGAAATGTAAACAACTGGAAAACACATTGTATGAAATTACAAGAATACATTCACAAAACAGAGCACGTTTCAGCAAAAAGATTTTATCTGCCAACAATAACAAAAACCAAACAAGACCACATTTTTAAAAAATGGAAATAACACTAAAGTAACCACATTAAAATAAACCATCAATAGGGAATGTCATATATATATATATATATATATATATATATATATATATATATATATATATATATATATATATATATATATATATATATATATATATATATATATATAATTCATTGGCACCTCGCCGTCTCGACAGACGATAGTTTGTGCCTCAAAAAGGCATAATAACTTTTACCCATGGTGGTAGTGAATGTGACTGATTAGGCCAATTCGCGCTGTAAATGTCTGTTCACAGTGGGTGCATGTGAACACGTGGTCATTTCCACCATCATGCACCGTCTTACGTCTCACACGCTCGGTGTGTGACTTATCTGCAATAATTTTCTCCTTTGTCTTTATTCCATTTCTGATGTTTGCCTTCCATGCAACACGTTCAGTGGCGACTTGCTCCCAATGTGCATTATTAATGCCTGTATCATTCATGTCCCGCTTACACACATCTTTATATCGTAGTATAGGCCGACCCTGAGACATCTTACCCATCTGTAATTCACCAAAAGAGATGTCCTTTGGTATTCTACCATCATCCATCCTCCTAACATGTCCTATCCATCTAAGTCTACGAAGACTGAGCTTGGAATAAACCGTCACACAACCTGATCTTTCCAATACTTCATTATTTGTGATTTTTTCTTGCCAGTTAATACCAAGAATTCTTTGCAGACACCGCATATGAAAGCTGTTTAAACGTTTCTCTTGGTGTGAGTAAGTTGTCCAGGTTTCACTGCCATAAAGAAGAGTACTAAGGACACAGGCTTGATAGACAAAGACTTTTGTTTTGCCAGTAAGCTTCCTGTTCTCCCAGACTCTTTTTCTTAACCTGTTCATTGTTGTTGTTGCCTTACCAATCCGGATGTTGATTTCCTGATCTAGGGATAAGTTGTTATTTACCACTGATCCTAGATATGTAAAATGGTCTACCATCTCTAGATCGGCGTCGTCAATAAAGATTGATGGTAACCCATATGCACCTTGTGACATAATCGGTGTCTTCTTTTTGATAATTGTTAAACCAAATTCAGAACAAGCATTGGAGAATGCAGATAGTAGACGTTGTAATTCTTCCTCAGAGTGGGTCGTAACTGCAGCATCGTCTGCAAAAAGCAACTCTCTGATCAGTATCTTCTTAATTTTGGTCTTGGCCTTCAATCTCTGAGCGTGAGTGAATGTATATACCACCATCCTGATCACGAAAGGCATATTTCATAAGAAGTGAAAAGTATATTCCAAAGAGTGTGGGAGCTAGTACACAACCTTGCCTAACTCCACTCTTGATTTAAAATTATTCAGAAGTTGCACCATCAAACTTGATTACACCCTTCATGCCTGTGTGGAACGATTCCACAATGGACAGAAGAGTTGGTGGGCAGAAAATCTTCTTTAGTGCCTTGAACAGACCCTCACGACTGACCAAATCAAATGCCTTTGTGAGGTCGATGAAGGCAATAAACAGTTGGTGATTCTGTTCACGGCATTTTTCTTGTATTTGTCGCAATGAGAATATCATATCAATGGTAGACCGGTTCTGTCAAAAGCCAAACTGTAATTCGGGGTAGACTTGATCTCCTAGGACTTGAAGTCTGCGCAGAACAATTCTGGCAAATACTTTTCCAAGAATACACAGAAGTGAGATACCCATATAGTTGTTGCAGTCGCTCCGATCGCCCTTGTTCTTGTACAGTGTTATGATGCTTCAATCTTTGAAATCCTGTGGGACTTGTCCTTCACGTCAGCATAGCTCTATTAGCTGGTGGATCTGTAGAGTGAGTGTGTCTTGCCCACTCCGTATAACCTCTATTGGAATCCCACCCTTACCTGGAGCCTTGCCAGATGCAAGTTCATTTATAGCACACGTAACTTCTGTTATGGTGGGAAGTGTGTCCAGGTGGTCAAGAGTTGGTAAAGCCTCTATGGCGTTGAGGGCATCATCCGCTAGTTTGGTCTCACTTGAGTAAAGCTCCAAATAGTCCTCTACCCATCTGCCCATCTGCTGTTTCTTATCAGTTATGATAAGATACCTCCAGTCAAGGTTTTCAATGGTGCACTTCTTTTGATCATTGGACCACATGATTTATTTATTCATTCAGACATGCTTCTGATGTTTCCCTTATCACTTGCGATTTAAATGGACTCACATAACTTGATCCAATAATCATTTACACACTGCCTGGCAGCCTTTTTTACATCCTTCCTAGCTTGCTTTATCTCACGCAGAGTGTTACGCGTTGGTCTTTCCTTGTTTCTTAAGAGAGCTATCTTCTTCTTATCAATCAAGGGCTGCAGAGTCTGGCTGTTTGCCGCAAACCAGTCCTGCCTCTGATGATCCACAGTGCCGTAAACGCCTACAGCAGTTTTATAAATAGTTTCCTTAAGTTTACTGCATTTATCATTTAC
This sequence comes from Cepaea hortensis, assembly GCA_963921405.1. Taxonomy (NCBI): domain Eukaryota; kingdom Metazoa; phylum Mollusca; class Gastropoda; order Stylommatophora; family Helicidae; genus Cepaea; species Cepaea hortensis. The sequence continues at coordinate 15,787,597 of OY992891.1, forward strand.
TATACAATTTTCTGATGTATCAGTGAAAGCGTCTTCAAGTTTCTTTTGAAACTGACAGCACTGTTCAGTATTATGAGTGTTAATAATATTAATCCTGGGGCTAGATTTGTGTTTAGCTGTGTAGATTCTCTTTGGTCTCAGTCTAACCCTTGCAACAACCAAAGAATGATCCGTATCACAGTCAGCACTGTGGTGACTTCGAGTCAATGATATATGGTTCAGATGTTGTCTCCATGTGATGATGAAGTCCAGCTGGTGCCAATGGCCGGATCTTGGGTGTTTCCATGTGACCTTATGCAACTCTTTTGTTTTATAAAAAGGAGTTTGTAATACATAGGTAATTTCTGGTGCAATGCTCCAGCAGCTTTTGCCCATTTTAATTCATGCGACCGATGTTGTATTTTCCAAGGCATACTGGCCATGAACTCGAGTCCTTGCCCACACGAGCATTGAAATCACCGAGCATATAAATGTAGTCAGATTTTGGAACTGCCTTGATC